>CP136069.1:206184749-206741171 GCA_032622095.1 Siphonodentalium dalli
GCAGAAGAACACATCACCATACTACTAAAAATAGGATAGACGTCGCACTGATAGTTATCAATCTGTAACGCTACTTGGCCCTCAAGCGTTAAGGTAGTTCAGAAAAGTAGGGGAGATAATTTTACGTTATATTTACATCGAGTTCGCGTAGGTTGGGGAGAGATATTCGTAATAAAAGTAATTTATACTAACTTTGTAACATTATGCACTTTAGGTGACATTAATTGATGCCTAATGATGCGATTTTATTCAAGATAAGTTTTTCTGAAATAGAAAGTGCCCGCAATTCGATGTTGTTTACGGCATATTAAAAAACTAACAAACTGTCTTAATGTGGCAAGTTGTGCATTTTGCGTTGATGTTTATTTACTCTGATTTCTTACGTGTACTGCGGATTTAGTTCTGTAATTTTCCTCGATCAGCTAGTGCAAGTATTGGAGGGATCTGATTTCTTACGTGCAATGGGGATTTAGTTTTGTATTTTCCTCGATCAGCTGGTGCAAGTATTGGAGGGATACTGCTTCACAGAATGCAGAGTGATTTTTCTTATAAACGTACACACACACGTTGCTGCAATTAATCAATGGATATATATGTGTTAGGTCCTCCCCATTTGAATCACTAGCGCGATTCAACCGGGAACCTTTTAACTTTTATATATATATTATATATTATAATTTCATCCTGGAAAAACAGACATGCCAGACATATCATGGCTATTTATATAAATTACTTATTTGAGTCACAGTATATGTGGGTCACAGTAGGGGTTTCATCTAATAAGTTCAACAAACAGGTGCGTTTGTGGTCTTAGTATATGAATTAACCTACACATGAATGTAAAGGGTATCTCTGTCCACTATGATATTAAAATACATATCAACGAAAAATATTTATTTGTATAGGCTATTTTGAAACTGAGCGAGATAATCCATACAGTAATAAAATAGTGAATGATTATGGTACAATTTGTAAAATATAGTGGGATAACATACTTATAGTCCATTTATATTAGATAATTACAGTTACTGAAGCTGAATGGGATCTAGAAATGGTATTGGGAGTTAGAGGATACTGTAGCATAGCTACAGGCCACCTCCTGTTGTATCAATTTAAAATCATACATTAATTGTTATTTCGTGATAATTTAGTAATTGGCACTAATGTTCTCATCACAGTCAGTATATTTTGCCGTTGGTAACTTTTTATCACTTTCCTCACTTCAAATTACACTTTATGTATTCTTATTCATATTATTGCCTATATTTGTGAGATAAGTAACTCATAATTTGCATATTAATCAAATTACTACCTAATTAACTTCTATAGTTCTCATCGTATTCATATTTATCCACATCGTTGTTACATTGTATTCGTGTCATTCTGGGATTTTCCCACTCTTCGTGTCAAGCTATAAATAGCGTGACGTCATTGGTAACTTCCGCCTTTAGTTGTTACCTTAGTGATTTCTGACGCTGTGTAGGTAACGTCTTTGCTACATTCAAAGGTAGTTGTGGGTATCACTTGTGGGTATTTTGTAGGTAGTACTACCTACTATGGGTCGCGTCGTATAAAAGGGCCGACGCTACCTACAGTGGGTACACTCTAGATAAGTCAAGATTAACGGTCATTCTGTCGCGTAGTTAAGTTCGGTCGATGTGAAAAAGTAGTAACGTCCCGGACCTGTGTACCGACTTTTGATGTACTTTTACTGACTTATTGATTTATTAAGACCCGTAACGGGCATTCGTTGTTAAGATTTGTGGGGTTTTGGAGTGTCACCCCTGTCATTGGCTAACTTGGTTAAGACTTTTGGCGAATTGCCTAATAGTCATTTGTGGTCAATTAAAGTTGACTCTGCCATATTTTGGCATTTGTTTAGCTAGTTGAAGGCTAACTTGGAGACATTTCTAGTCATAGAAACCTACACAAGACCCATAGTGGCCTATTTTTATGATAGTTGATGTATCTCTACTTATGCTGTGATCATTCTTAATAAATAATACCGTTTGTAACGGATTTGTCTGTACTAATTTGGCTATCGGTGGGCTCAAGTAAAAGAGATCCCCAAGGGTTAGGGCCTTCACGTCGAGAATACAGGCAAGATACACAGAACATACAAGAATAACAGAATCAAGATAGAGATATACAGATAGAAAGATCACATATTTAATTATTTGTAACGGTGAGTTGGAGGCAAAACAAGCCACTCTACCACAACAAGCTACAGATTATTCAAGACCCCCATTCCACGTTACAATACTTTTTCAGACTGGAGGGGACAGTCGCGGGGACATACAATGTGCATATGAACATGGGTGTTGCCTTAGTGTGGATAAGTACAATGTGGCATGTGACAGAGAGACAATGTTTGTAATTTATAATTAATTTAATGATGAACTTATAAATATTAATCATTTGTGGCTCTTTCCTTGACAATCAATGAGACATCAGCTAGTTTTGTATCCAGGATTTTTGCACAAGTATAGTTCAATTCCTTCTCATTCTGTCTCTCTGGATCATTTTCGGCTCACGCATGTTGCACACGTAACTTTCTGACCCATCAATATTATGAAGGTGTTGCCATTGACATGTCTGTCCACTTCCTGAAATGATACAGACTTTGAAGCAATCAATTTTAATTTATAAATAATTTGCAGGTTACTGGTATAAAATATTTTATATTGGGATATTTCCAATGCAGTACCACACCACTCACCAATACCTACATGACTTACATTGGCAAACCATGTAATAGTCAGTTGTTCACACATCTTTTTGATAGCAGTAATAAATTATCATACAAAAAATAATGCTATTCCTATAATATAATAATAAATAAGGATAATGATATATTTCAACACAGCTGACCAATACGTGTATAAATTATAATTAAAGCCCACTCAGTATCAGTGTCATGTATTAACATTATGCATCACGAATGTGTTTATATCATCTAATGATCAAAAGACTATATGAAAAATATGTTATCAACAAATGTTATATATTACATAAAGGGGACATGAAACAATTCAAACTATGAATAGTATGATCACCACAATTATAATCTAGGAGTAGAACATGTAAACTGGCCAATTGGTGAATTGTTCTGACTATTCATTTCTAAAATATTACTGTAGCACACCTGATCACACCTAGCAGTGGCATGGATATTCTTGACATCCGACAGCTGTCATTGGAATATTTCTTCCATAAAACAAGTTTGGATCGGTACCCCGTATACATGATATTCAAATTACCCAATGCAATCAGGATTGGTGAGATCTATTAAATTAATTTCATTTTGAAAGTCGTTATAACATATCTTCATCCAGGTGAATAAATGACAAAAATAGAATACAGAATGTCGTATTGTTTACTACAAAAATAGTCTCGAACGGCTGAAAAACTCACCTTTTTAACTCCCCAACGAACACCCTTTGCAAAGTGAGATTCTGATAATACATGACAGTTGGTGTACAATTAATTCAGCTGCAATTGACGCTAGATATTCCTCTTTTTATTGCGATGAGAAAGCACTGATTTGATTAGAAGAATCGGAGTTGAACTATCTTTAGCAATGGCGGACAGAATCTGAGTGCGTTACCGATTGGTCGATCAAATGACGTTGAGTGACGTATCTATTCTTCCTTCATCTATGTCATCACCGACATGTCATTACGTGCGCTCGCGCAACAGTATGGCGATCAGCCACCCTACCGATTCACTTATGAATTACTACCAGCTCACGGAAGAATATCTTATACTTTATATAGTAACAAACTGCCAATTGCTTAATCAAGTTATAGATTTCACCAACTGAACATTTAAAAATTCTATTTGAGTGCGTTTTGGAGCGCATCCTTTGATCTTTTAGAAAGTTGTTGCACGAAAATACGTTGTGTATGTTGACGTTTCTAAAGACGCTGTCACTAACAACGGAAACCAGCATGGTCCATTATAATGATGCTCCTTAACGTTTTTACGACCAAGTGACGTCAGTCACGAACTGCTGGAAGTTAACTGCTCCAAGTTTTTGTAACCTTTCTTCCTTGCATATTTTAAGTTTATCGGTCTAGTAGATGATGCTTTATATGTCTAGTAGACGGATAGAGGCGTGGTTTATCTGATGGGCTTTATCTGTATAGTAGACAGGTGTAGGAGGTGGATAAATAGGGGTATTCCTTATTCCTTACATCATATAAATAGGGGTATTCCTTATTCCCTCCCCGTCTCTGTTTTGTTTGTTCCCATACTGTTCCCATGGAATATGCATTTGTTACTGCCATGATAATAATCCAGTTATACTTCCCTTACATATATCAATGTGATTATAATTTATTATATACTCATAAAATTATTGAAGATTGTAATTGTCTTTTTTTGCTAACATTAAATTAAATTAAATTAAATAAATTAAGTAAAATAGAGTGAAATTATTTTTTTTATAATTTTTTATTACATTTTGCGCACGTTGGCATCTCTCTGGTGCATTCTAGTTGACATTGCAGTTTTGGCGGGGCAATTTTGTCATTGACTTCACATGGTGCGATTGTGTACACGGTGGATGTTTATATTTTTATATTGGGGACAAATTACAACCATAACATAGTGAATATTGTTTGATGAGTTAAATCAATCATTTATTTGTGTTTATCACTCGGTAAAACCTTGTAGGTGATCAACGATTTTATATTTGGAGTTACTTCCCGCTTACCGGTCATGCATGTACGGAAACCCGTGATTTGTTAGTGATAAATTGTCCACAATATTTTTTAATCCCACTTTTGTCAGGTATTATCTATCTTAACTTTGTTTTCTTGTTTATTTTTAACTGCTTTGTCAATGAGACAAGCGAGGATTTTTTTTTTGGTGTTCTACAACACAAACGGCAAACTTTGAAAACCTGCTCGACATTGCTACTCCCACGAACCTCATTAATTGACCAAATTTAGTATATACTTCGTTTTTATATCACATGCGACTGTTGTGGCGATTGAAACATCATACTTCGTCATATTTATTCATTAGTGTTTTTTTTGTTTGAAAGATAAGGCCATGCAATCTGCGCCTATCGCGAAATATATATACCTAACCACAGAACGCTCTCTATGACAAACAAAGGACAACCTTTGGACGAAAACATTGTATTTTGGATTCACTGACATCTGAGGAACAATATAATACCATAAAATGAATTTCGGCACACAAATCGGGCAACTGGCAATTTACCTACATGTGGGCCCTCACAACTACATATATACATCCATGTGCTCGTAGAATGTTATAGAAAACTGCCCTGGCCTATTTTCTAGTGGAAAATCATGGAAACATATGTATTGTTCATTGTTTAGTTACGTTATGCATGCGTAAGTTCACACACTGTACTTTTTGAAATATATCTTTAAAATAAATAAAAAATCATAACATCGTTGTCACTTTAAGAAAAATATCGAGTCAGTTGCCCTTGTAACGCTATTGATGCAGACACGTATTATGTAAAATGGGTACTGCCATACATATATTATGGTACATGCTTATACTTGCCTATATATTTACGAGGACATATGAACTGAAATTATTGGGAAGCCATACGTATTAACTCAATGAATTATGTTGCGTTAGTTTATGTAGTCTGAGTACTGAGTACAAAGTCTTCGTAGACTCAAGTGGGTATGTATTTCTTATGGCCGGGGTTCTGCAAAGTCGCGAATTTTAAGAGGCGCATTTGACGTGCAGGAAACAATGTCTTAATTTCACCAGAGGAGCACAATGGTGGACAAAATGTAGATCTTGGACTTCTCTCGTGTGCGTCATAATTATGTTAAGTATAACTGACAAGTCAATGTCCACTCTCTCTGCCGAGTGGGGCCACTTGTCAAGCATATAGTAAACAAACTACTTGAGATGTATGAGACATATTTCATTTAGACATCATAACCTTCTGCATATCGTCCTTCAGCTGAGTGTCGTGTTAACCCGAAACGAATATCCACAGCCAATGCGTACATACGACTTCGGAAGAAGTTCGCATCACGAGCGATTTTAAGTTATATTAGCCCGGGTATATCAGGTGTACTTAGTCATCAAATGCATATTCTCGCGGTCGCATCTGAAGAAGTAGAAACGCACATCGTATTGAACCTTGTTACGCAGACCTGTTGGCGTATTTTCATATAGCCATTGCTGAGAGGAGTAGAGTTTCCATCTATCTGAATCAGTTAACACGGGGTGGGGATCATTATTGCCCTTTCCATTTCTTTTTAAATCGGCTAGAACCGCCTGGACACTCTTATTGGTATAAGCAAATTATGGGTATTGTATTATATTAAACAGACATGCCTCATTCGAACCCTAAAATTTGTATATACGTAATACGGAAACAGGGGTCTCAAGTCGCACATATATAAACTATTCCCGGGCGAATTCATCGATATAGCGCTATAAACACGCAAATTGTTAGTTACATATTTGCGTAAATTTTATATCGTTTCGCATGTTCCGGTTAATTTTTTTTCCGAGTGATGCCGGCAGCTATCGTGTGTTTTCGGAAATAAGTGCATTCTCGATACCGCCATGGTTGTGACGTATTTTGATTTCCAAGGTTCCCCAGCGTCTCTATTATTTTCGTTGCCGATAAAGCGTTTCTGTTGGATTTTATTTTTCCATGCGAAAACAATAGGCTCTTTTGATAACGATTTAATGATAGAACGGTTTTCCAGTTTCTTACACAATGCTAACATGGATTTTAGTCATTTACATTGATCTCAAATATACTTTGAGTCAAATCTCAATTTAGTATAGTCAGTAAGTCAATAACAGTTGAGCACGTCACTGTACATGTGTTTGGTCGATTAACTTCTTAGTTCAATGCCGTAGTTCTTTTTAACTGCCCACCATACAGTGACACAGCGATAGGCTCGTGGGTGGGTGTTACCATGCTTGAAAACAATACATATTTGGAAAATTCAGGCTAATAAATAGATAAAAAATATTCTGATAATTAAACTTAAAGGTACGTTATCCAATGCGATGGTCCCCGTATCATCAAATTCCAACAACAGCAACATTTTTTCAAAAGACGCTTTATTTATCAGAATCGACTTATTACCAAAATATTTATCAACATTTTGTTCAAAGCAATTTAGTATTGAGAGTATGTCTATCGGGTCGTCGAATATTTGCTAGGCCGCTAAATATTCCAGGTGGTGAAAAATAACAGATTTCGAAAATAGATAAAAAAAAGAAGAAAATAAGTATGTCCTCTATAACATATCCAAAATCCGCTAAAATACGCTTCGAGCTAAATTTTTTATTCAAAATGGCTTCCATGATGACAATATGCATCGAAAAACTCGACTTTCCGTGATAGCTGCTAATGGCAACATATTAATAAAATTAAATATACACAAACAATGCTTAGTCGTAATCCATATAATTATGTAGAACGTATGCCCCGACATGGCCAAAAATCCACATAACACACCTGTTTACCCCATTTGATATTAGAATAGTGAGAAAATAGACATCATGGAAAAATAACACTAAAACAGCATCTTCACCATCGGTTCCAGTAGCAGAATAGGATTAAATTTATTTAAAACTGTTTTACCTCAACATGATTGTGTCTGCATTGTTTACACACCGATCTCATAGCAATGACACCACTTTCAAATTGTACAGCAGTGCGGAACACGAAGCTTACATATTCTCGTAGAGATCATTCTACACCAGTTCAAATAATAACTTTTTCATGTTCCGACTGGGAAGTTTATATCATAAAAAAACAATGCAGCTAATATACTTCTTAATTAATATCATTCCTCGGTAAATGCTGTATTCCCCACATTGTAGGTGAAGATCCCAGTTCGATTTTGCATTAAGGATATCACTTTGTTGAGCCGAGTTTGATTGTCATCCTTTACACTCGTTGACTTTGTCACGGGTAATCAATTCAATGTTTATTTCTATGTCGACTCACAAAAGGTCACAAACAAATCATGCAATCTGGAGTTGTGACCACATCTATTGTAAAATATATTATTAAGGAACAAGTATTAACAAAGTAATATATAGTCACAGCGCAGTTTGTTCAATAATATAAAGTTCTCCGTTATATTAATATTAATCAATTTCCATATTTTGAACGGGTTGAATATGACCTCTATGGTATATGTAGCCAGAGTATAAATTCATGACATGAATTAACACTTTGCGACCCATTCGTGTATTCTATAAGAATGAGAAATATATTCAGCATATACTGCAAATCATGCAATTTACTACCATACTTTTGTTAGCTTGCAATTTAAATACAAAGGCATCTCCACGTAATTATTTATTATTATACTAGCAGGGTTACCCGGCGTTGCCCAGGTTAAAGTGATGTGAAACCCTCTGTGGATATTTCGTGGGAATAGATAATACTCTTGCTCTCAAAGTGTTACACGTATTCTCATAAATTGTATATCCAAATGGCATCACAAAACATGATTCTTACACATGGAATATAAGTAATGCATGGCTCACCTTTTCAGGTCGGAGCGATTATCATTTTGTTTATCGCGTTTAATCCGTCCCACCAATAAAGAAGTATTTATTTATTTACAACTGCGTACACTTCAGACGCTATACCATAAACACATTAGTTCGAAAAAATAAAAGACGACAATTGTGTTTTACATAGAGATGTATCAATCAATCAATCAATCAATCTAGTTTACCATATCTTCATGAAGATACAGATGTTTTAAAGATATGTCCAGGTGCTCCTCTGTTCTGGTGCTATATACTGGCTAATCATTTTCAGTTTAAAAGAATTGATGTTATACATAGCAGCTATATGTGCCCGACACAGCGAGATTATGAATTGTTTATGTTAGGCGATGAGTTTGTTCTAAAAAATGAAAGCAATCCTCTGTATCGGGCAGATATACCCTTGTCAGATGTCAATATTGGAGCATCCGAAAAGTCATGTGCATGCTACGGACTGCGTTTTCCTTCATCTCAGAAGTAACCATATTTGACAGCGCGCTGAGACCACTATTTTTGAACAGACCTGCTCTACATTTCCATATATCTTGGCAATTGTAACTTTTTTGTGAAAACTATATTGAATGGGACAGACTCAATCGTGTTATAATAAATACATGAGCCATTCTAATATGCAATCCTCTGACGATTCAAGGTCTCTCAGTTTGAGTGAATATATGTAACTCTTAAATATATCGACATAAATATATTTTTAATGCTTTCTTCTATGTATCTGCGTTGCTAGATCATTATATGAATGCCCTGATTTCCATCCCCATATAAATATGACAGTTGAGAAGACATAATTGTTCAAGTGACTTAATTCGGACACCATTTGTCGAGAGTGTGAAATTGGAATACCAAAAACTCCCTAGAACGACATGGAGATGGCCTGGGATATAACTACATTGTATATATAACTTTGTTGGATATCGGCGAATTGAACAATCTTGTAAATGCTAGTGAATCACCTCTCGCCATCCATGACCCAAACGGTCCCAAATGTGATTTAATTCATCATAATATCATTAGAGAAGAACGTGCATGAATTTGGTAGAATCATTGCTAAATATATCTGTATCAACTTTGGTCCAACTCCCCTCATGCATGACTTGAACCGCGCCACTTTTGTCACATATAAACCACGTCTATTAGACTCATGCATGCATTATATAATGGATATGATTATAAATAAGTTTGGTGGTAATCGGCAACTAAACAAATTCTTATCATAGTTATTACCCCCCCCCCAATCTCTCACCCAAACGACACCAATTTCGCGTCTTTAAATCACACGTTTATATTCCTCGTAACACGGAGCAGAATAATATATCAATTTGGTCGAAATCTGTGCTAAAAATAGCCCCTCCCCTGACACCAACAACGTCACTTTAGAAAAATTAACCCGCACTATTATCTTACTCGTAAAACGTTACCCCTGTTAGACTGCCTTGGTGCCATCTCGATTGTAACCTTAAAGTTATATATAGAACACAGACAGATATTCGCAAATATTGGCACTAAACATATTTTTATAAGTTTTTGGTGACCCTCCCGTGCCTATTTCGGACTCAAGCGGCGCCAGTTTCGACATCATTAAACCACACACTTATACTCATTATAGAGATGAATCTATATCTATATTTGCGAATATATATAAAATTTATGAAAATTGGCGAGTATACAAAATCGTATAAAATTTAGGGCCACCATTGCATATCTCTCACTTAAAAGGCACCAATCTGGCGCATTTAAACCGATTAGATTATTCGTATCACGGAAAAGAATATGTATCAATCAGATGGAAATCGGCGCTAATCATATTGTTTATCAATGTTTGTGTCCCTCTCACCCTCTATGTACCCCTGACTCGAATTAGATTCCTCATAGTATGGGGATGATTATATATAAGTCTGCCCCTGACAACAACGGCGTCACTTGAGAAAATTCTAACCCTCGCCATTATCTTTCTCGTAAAAAGTTACCCCTATAAGACCCCTTTTGTGCCATCTAGGTGGTCCCCTGTGAATTCCTATAGAACATAGACAGACAGACTTTCGCAAAGATAGATATAGAAGAAAGATATCAGAATGGCGGTGTAAATTGTAAAATTGGATTAATTTTCATAAAATTAACTACTTTGAGCAAGGTTATTCTCCATTTCTATTTGATCACATACCGGAGTGTTTCACATCACTTTAACTTATTCTACATCGGATGTCAGGCGATCGAGGATCGCAATTTGCGTATCGATATAGTTTTGGTGGTTGGATAGTTAACTTTGATATAGAGTTATCCGATCTCAAATGATGTGGCAGATGTTTCCATTGTTTACTTTAAGGTTTATTCTTGTTGTAGTATCGCGTGACCTAATTTCCGGAAACAACATAAAACTAGTTATTGGAAGAGATAGACAATCTTTAAACAGATACAAACCGCAAGGTTGACACACAGTTAATTTGATAATAAAGATACTTCCCAGAAGATGAGGCATAAGCAGAATGAGATCCTCAGAGGGTGACTTTGGTAATACTAGCCCGTTGTGTGGAATAGCGTCACTAAATTCACCCTCTGGGGACCTGATTCTGAAAAATGAGAGACACACTATTTCAAGTCTTACTGAAAACTATTTTTGCACCAGGTTCCGTTCATAAACAAATGTCAATCAGTGTTGGGTTAAGGAAGCTCCCCATTCGGTTAAACTTCAATACATCACAATTTCAAACATCAATTTGAAGGAAAAAATAATTACTATAACGAACACCTGTTCATCTTCACAGCATGAACGATGTGCTCTAGTCATGTAAACAAAATTGGTTTTAAAGAAAAGACAAATACATGTGCTCTGAAATTAGCGCCCAACAATCCTGTTTTTAAACCACTTTTTTTGTTTACATAATTGGAACATATCTATCATATTGTGATGGTAAACACTATAGTCTGGTGTTGTGGTACTTGACTATTGCGTAGATTGGTTATACAATATATAAACGAAGTTTGACGATGGATATAGAAATGAGCTCTGTCCATCCGTCAGTGAGTCGATACATCTGTAGCCATAAACCTTGTTGTTTGTTATATTTTATCTTGTTTTTTCATGACTTTTAAAATAATATTGAAGAAGTTGTTTTGAGTTTGGAATGATCCCCCGGGAAGATTTGAAATGGCTGTCAGCCCTCTCCTACTACCTGTAGTGATACAACGAGTATAGAAAAGGAGTTTCTAGTGAACGATTATTATTTAATATTCAATCTCCATTTAACCGGAAGTTACTCTCCTGGTAACCTTGACAGTCCAAAGCAAATCGAAACAGTACAAGTCTAGAGCATGTATAGTAGTCATGCCACATTTCCCTTTGGAGAGTTCAAATTAAAGTTACAAAATAAATGTTTATGCCATTATCCAAAACTGGTATTTCAATCTACTACGGAGTCCTTTAGGAGGACTGAATGCGTTCGCTTTCTATTAGAGCTTCTAGTTGCGAGTTCGTTCTGATCACTATTAATGTCAATAGTTGCTGGCTCGATCTGATCACTATTATATTCACTTATTTCCTCTTTGATTGTCTCGGAAAGTTTATTCATCATTGCTCTGTTACGTCGAAAGGTTGTTCCTCCCAGCTCTACCACAAGCGAACGATCATGTGAATTGTACCTGTCTCATTCCGATCAGGAACATAAACCTCATCCCCTTTTTCCAAAGAAGGGCGTGTTCGTACAGCATGTCTTTTATCAAAGTTTACTTTTGACTGAGCTCGAAATTGATCCTCGCGTTCCTTCAGATTATCCGAGTCTACACATTTCGGGCTCAATTTGGAAGGATGTACTGGGACTTTGCCATTCAATTGTCTGGGCATCAGAAGTTGAGCAGGGCTGTATCCATTACGTAATGGAGCATTCCGGTAACTTAACATACCAATGTATGGGTCAGTAGTATTATTCAGGATAGTTTTAACAGTTCTCACTGCTCGCTCAGCTGATCCATTACCTGATGCATGTAAAGGACTGCTTGTTATATGATTTATTCCATATTCAGTGATAAACGTTTGGAATTATGCTGAAGAATACTGCGGTCCATTGTCAGATATAATAGTGTGTGGGATTCCCATGTGTGAGAATATTGACTTCAGATGGTTTATTACTGATGATGAAGTCAGTTTAGTTAATTTCCTTATCTCAATCCATCGTGAATAATAATCCACTACAAGGACATAATTACTTTTGTTATGCTCGAATAGATCTGTTGCCAAATTTAGCCAAGGAGCACTTGGAAACTCTGATGGAATCAATGGTTCTGGTCTAACATCTGTTTTTTTATTACAAACACGACAGTTTGTGATAAGTTCAGCAATTTGTCCACTGACTCCTGGCCACCAGACCGAACACTTGGCCAGCTCCCTACATTTAGTTATACCCTGGTGTCCCTCGTGCAATTTATCAAGGATATCTTGTTTCATACAGCTGGGAATGATGAGTCTGGACCCGTACATCAATAGCCCATCAATAATAGTGATGTCACCTTGAAACGGCCAATATAGCTTTGCTAGTCCCTTAATACGACTTTTATCTGGCCAACCCTCTGCAACATATTGGAATATTTGGCGACATACATCATCTTCTTGCTGGTGCTCTCTGATTTGTTCAAGCCGTTGGTCTGAAGCTGGTAAGGTTTTCATAATACAATTAACGAAATTGTCATTTTCACGTGAGTGGTTAAGATCATCGCTTGACGATGTAACAGAGGGTGCTCTAGATAATGCATCTGCAGTTTTCAATAGCTTTCCGGGAACATGAGCAACTGAGAAATGGAACCACATTAACCTCATTCGAAACCGTTGAATTCTAGGTGGCAATAAGTCAAGATCTTTAGTTTGTAGCAATGGTAGGAGTGGTTTGTGATCTGTCTCCACGGGGAATCGTTTTCCAAATAGATAATCCCGAAATCTCTCGCATGCCCATGTGATGCCTAAAGCTTCCCTCTCAATAGAACAATAACGCTGCTCGGTGTCATTTAACGAGAAGCGAATGAAATAGGCATCCATTGATCATTGAGCTTCTGCATGAGAACACTTCCTAATCCGATAGATGAGGCGTCACATACAACTCTTGTTTCAGCATTTACATCATAGAATGATAGTGTCGGAGTTGAACTGATGATTTGTTTCAATCGCTCGAATGACTTCTGCTGACATGGTCCCCAATACCACTTAGTAAATCGCGAAGAGGTTTCGATGTTTCTGCCAGTTCTGATGTGAATTTACTCAGCTGATTAACCATACCAAGAAATCGCCTTATTCCACTTTTGTCTGTTGGAGCAGGATACTGGGAAATTTCACTGACTTTATCAGTATCAGCAGAAACTCCCTGTGCACTCAACATCTGTCCGACCCACTTGAGAGTACTCTTACTGAATTCACATTTCTCTTTATTCAATGTCGCCCCTGCAGTCTGCAACCGTTGTAATGTTTGTCTCAGTCGCTCGTCATGTTGAATTTGGCCGCGTCCGCTGACAATTATAACGAACCAAAAACGCTTTGGGTCGTATATAGGCTATATCTGATTTTGTGACGTCACCAATTTTTAAGTAATACGACCCTTGAATTTTGAATTTTGGATAGCACGAATGTAGGACATAGGATCGGTGGCCTAAAGCATTATTGTCGTAAAATGCTGTCAAGATGCCAACGCAAATCAGTCGATCTGCAACATTCTCCTACATGTATTTCTATAAACGACGATTAAACGTCATACAATCATTGATGTACTTTGTTATTTACAAGGGCAAGGAGCCAGTTTATAATGTATTTCCAACAGGTCTATACACTCTATTTGATTATAATTGGAAACAAATCAAACTAAAGCGCAAGAGTTAAAACAAAGCGTGAATTAAATTGCATGAAAAAGTTTTGTTTACAAATTAAAAAAAAATATTAAAAATATTTGCCCAGAAAATGAATTCCAGCCGCATGAATGCACATGTAGAGACCATTTTCAATTTTCTATCGGTATTTTCGCCTGAAAGATTGATGCACTATTCACAAAGTTCAAACCGAAACTATAAGATTCGATTGAATGCTTCAGCCAGATTTTTATCGATACTAGTACGATCTAAAAATCGATATCAAAGTAAATCATAAAATTGGAAGATAACAAGATATAGTTCCAAACGTATTAACCATTTAAACCCATACTATTCTGTGATTGTGTGAAACAAACTATTTATGTAGTTATAAGTATTGAAAATATTATGTATTTCTGCCAACAACGGCTGAACGAGCGAAGAGATATAAGTTTGTGCTATGAATTAGTACGCAATCACAAAAAGAAAAAAGTCCTGCCACAATTTCGCGAACAAGGTCAGTGCTGGTGATTGTCGTTAACACAACAACTGAGATAAACTGAGCAGGTAAGCTATATGTGCATATTTGTGAACTCAATTCTTCTAAGCATATGTAGGCCTACATGTAGATACTTTTAGCGTGATGACAGGCAAACATGAAAACACAAAAATTGCATTCCGAAAATTCGATGCACCATGTGGTATGTCAATGTGAATGTCATTCTGACTCTGAGCACAGCATCAAATTTCTACATGGTGATCAACAACCATTGATTGGTGTCAACATAGAGTAGAGACCTGCGAATATTCAAGATTCAATTCGATGTCAATATCGGGGACCTGTTTCGACGTCGACACCAAATATTTTCAAATCGGTGTTACTTTGGTGTAACCTTGTTTTTTGCGTTAGATAACATATGGCAAATGACCTAAGATCACAAAAATTGAAACACAAGGTTGCCAAGTTAGCAAACGTAGGTCATTTTGAATGTATGCCGTTCAAAATAGACATGCATTATGCAAAGTAGGCACTTCGATCGCAACCTGTGGCGGTAATTAATCGCCGCATATATTTGTAATCTGTATCGACACTGTATAAATTGTCTACACGGTGCGTGATCGCTAGATGCAGAACGCAATTGATTACTTTATGTTTAGATCATGTCATGAATAAATGCTATCGACCGTAGAGATCATATATTCCACCAGTACAAAACCCGGGAACTTTTTGTAAGTTTTGACAGGGAACATTATAAAGTCAAAATATAACGCGGGGAATGTACTTCTTTGTTCATACCTGTTGCTTAATGATTTATTCATCGGAACGTGAAGATCCCAGCTCGAGATTAGGCCTGTAACGATACGATTGGTCACGATACGTATCGCGATACGGGGCAAACGATACGATGCGTGTCACAATACGCAAAATTTTATCCCACGAGTAAATAGCTATTCAACACTCCAAATTTGCACAACTCTCAGGTTGAGTTTTAATGATAGTTTTTCTAATATTACTGTGGAGTTTCATAATTGTTTAGTTCTACCGGTTTGTGTATGTAGTAATGTAGTATGCTCGTACAATACCAGTACAACACAAGAAAACTAAGATGCATGCATCAGGTCAGCCATGAACTATTTAGCATAGAATAATTCAGTTCGGTTGCAGTTTCACAACGTTACAACTGACATACGATTACACCTTGAATGTGGAAATATGTAAGAGTGAATATTAATGTTCTAAATCCCATGTTTCACATTTAGTGGTAATGGGGTCGTACTTTATTAACACGCAAGTAGTGTAATTAAGTACGGGTAATTAGAAGTAACAAATCGTTTAGTTTCTATCGTATCGGATAAAAGAGGTGAGCAGATTGCCGATGATGAATGCTCTCGTTAGCTGCCAATATAATGTGCATATTTGCCCCGTTACGTTTATACACTGTAGCATTGGCGGGCCAGAGTGTGTTGACATGTTAAGTGTTTGGTTCATTAATAACAGATCAGCAGGGATTTGTCGTGATAACGTATACGTGGAAATATGCTACCTAAACGGTTAAATTAACGGTTGATCTATTACACCACCGTGTATACTCGGTTTAAATAGGTATATTATATAGGGACGTGTGCTCAATTTTGGTGCGGACCGATGATAAAACAAAATCAGAAGTAAATGTCGGCGGGCGGGAGGGCCATTTTTTCAATAATTTTAAAAGAAATTGAAAAGTTGCAGCAGCAAAAAAAGGGTGTACAATTGGCAAATGATGAGGGGCGGCGTGACGTGTAACTAGGATTGAACTTAGATATGCAATTTGGAGATTATTGGATGAGGGATGTTATATTAATTATATTAAAGGGACGAGGGGGCTTAGTTGTCGAAAATATTCATATTTGTTCCAAACACCGTAAACAGAAAAATATTAAAAGGCATACATATTGGTTCAAATATACGATCACTATCGCGTAAACATCATGCTCACATAAAGACCTACTAAATTTTACCTAAACAAGAGTCTGATTGTGTTATAGAAGGCAGCACAATGCTACTGGCTAATCACACACAAATGGTATAAACGCTCTATATTATTTCCAAATAAGGAATTGAGCAACAAAGAACGCTCTTTATGTTTACCATCATAATATAAAGAAACACCAAGAAAGTAACTTTTTATGCTTTGTCAAACAATCGTCAAATTTACGACAATAACACACTGTTTATGAGATATTTCTCATTTGTATATTAACAAAGTATGTCTATATTTGAATATTATTTTCGTTTGCAGCGGTTTTTGACAGGTGGAAATATGTTCACAGGATACCCACCAAGGCCTTCCGTACCTTTAAGGTATACTGCAACTTTGTTTCTTGCCAATAGCAGAATACATAATGCTATTAAGAAGTGACACAAAACACAGAACATTTTTTTTAATTATAAGTATTGAGCAGTGAGAAATATTTGAGTAGAGGAAACCAGTAACGAAAGGCGATATTAACATGATTTCTGTCAGCGAATAATTGTTTACGTTCCAATGAATATTAAAATGTACTGAAAACAAACTGCTAATGGGTGCCAGACTTTCATAAACACAAATTATGTATTAATGGTGTAACGACATATTTCGTTCTTAATTGTCTAAAAAAAATAGGGGATCGGGATGTTTGGATCTCTAGTTTAACGACATTTTTCGGTCTTTAATAGTTTAATGACATTTTTCGGTCTTTATAATATCTCAAGATATAGGGGGTATTTGGATCTCTATAGTTTAACGACATTTTTCGGTCTTTATTGTTTAACGACATTCTCGGTCTTTAATATTTCAAGATATAGGGGCCCTTAGTGGGTATTTGGATCTCTAGTTTAACGACATTTTTCGGTCTTTGATAGCAAAATGGAAGAAGTACATCTTTGGAAAGATGTGGTGGCCCTAAAAAGGAAAGTTGTTTGGTGATCTTGAAATGCAGTTTTTCTGAACAGTCTTCCTTGATTAAAGTGATGTGAAACACTCCGGCAGACAACGGGCAGAGTGATCAAATAGAAATTAAGAATAATCTTTCTCAAAGTAGTTATTTGTTACGAATAGTAATCCAAATGGATGATACACAACGTCATTCTTATATATTAGTTAAATGCAATGACTCTCGATGCCATCGAGTCGATGGCGAAATCATTTTTGTTTAATTATAGCCGATAGTTGCGCCCCGAATCGAGATGTAAATATTTACAATTTGGAGTAGTTCAGACGATGTTCTCTATGAAGTGGTGTGGTAGATTATTTTGGAAATTTTCAGTGATGTTAGTAGAATGATAACATTCCCCAGGTTGGCAAAGTGCCTGAGCACTAACTTATCAATTTCTCGCACCCGAAAAAGTCCATAACAAGTCCATAATATATCTTTAAGCATATATATAAATCTCCGAAAACCAAAATTCTAAAGCATTAAACGATTTCTTGAAATACAGTTTTTCTGAACAGTCTTCCTTGATTAAAGTGATGTGAAACACTCCGGCAGACACCGGGCAGAGTGATCAAATAGAAATTAAGAATAATCTTTCTCAAAGTAGTTATTCGTTACGAATATTAATCCAAATGGATGATACACAACGTCATTCTTATATATTAGTTAAATGCAATGACTCTCGATGGCGAAATCATTTTTGTTTAATTATAGCCGATAGTTGCGCCCCGAATCGAGATGTAAATATTTACAATTTGGAGTAGTTCAGACGATGTTCTCTATGAAGTGGTGTGGTAGATTATTTTGGAAATTTTCAGTGATGTTAGTAGAATGATAACATTCCCCAGGTTGGCAAAGTGCCTGAGCACTAACTTATCAATTTCTCGCACCCGAAAAAGTCCATAACAAGTCCATAATATGTCTTTAAGCATATATATATAAATCTCCGAAAACCAAAATTCTAAAGCATTAAACGATTTCTTGAAATACAGTTTTTCTGAACAGTCTTCCTTGATTAAAGTGATGTGAAACACTCCGGCAGACACCGGGCAGAGTGATCAAATAGAAATTAAGAATAATCTTTCTCAAAGTAGTTATTCGTTACGAATATTAATCCAAATGGATGATACACAACGTCATTCTTACATATTAGTTAAATGCAATGACTCTCGATGGCGAAATCATTTTTGTTTAATTATAGCCGATAGTTGCGCCCCGAATCGAGATGTAAATATTTACAATTTGGAGTAGTTCAGACGATGTTCTCTATGAAGTGGGGTGGTAGATTATTTTGGAAATTTTCAGTGATGTTAGTAGAATGATAACATTCCCCAGGTTGGCAAAGTGCCTGAGCACTAACTTATCAATTTCTCGCACCCGAAAAAGTCCATAACAAGTCCATAATATGTCTTTAAGCATATATATAAATCTCCGAAAACCAAAATTCTAAAGCATTAAACGATTTCTTGAAATACAGTTTTTCTGAACAGTCTTCCTTGATTAAAGTGATGTGAAACACTCCGGCAGACACCGGGCAGAGTGATCAAATAGAAATTAAGAATAATCTTTCTCAAAGTAGTTATTCGTTACGAATATTAATCCAAATGGATGATACACAACGTCATTCTTATATATTAGTTAAATGCAATGACTCTCGATGGCGAAATCATTTATGTTTAATTATAGCCGATAGTTGCGCCCCGAATCGAGATGTAAATATTTACAATTTGGAGTAGTTCAGACGATGTTCTCTATGAAGTGGTGTGGCAGATTTTTTGGGAAATTTTCAGTGATGTTAGTAGAATGATAAAATTCCCCAGGTTGGCAAAGTGCCTGAGCACTAACTTATCAATTTCTCGCACCCGAAAAAGTCCATAACAAGTCCATAATATGTCTTTAAGCATATATATAAATCTCCGAAAACCAAAATTCTAAAGCATTAAACGATTTCTTGAAATACAGTTTTTCTGAACAGTCTTCCTTGATTAAAGTGATGTGAAACACTCCGGCAGACACCGGGCAGAGTGATCAAATAGAAATTAAGAATAATCTTTCTCAAAGTAGTTATTCGTTACGAATATTAATCCAAATGGATGATACACAACGTCATTCTTATATATTAGTTAAATGCAATGACTCTCGATGGCGAAATCATTTTTGTTTAATTATAGCCGATAGTTGCGCCCCGAATCGAGATGTAAATATTTACAATTTGGAGTAGTTCAGACGATGTTCTCTATGAAGTGGTGTGGCAGATTTTTGTGGAAAATTTCAGCGATTTGGCAAAGTCCCTGAGCACTAACTTATCAATTTCTCGCACCTGAAAAAGTCCATAACAAGTCCATAATATGTCTTTAAGCATATATATAAATCTCCGAAAAACAAAAATTCTAAAGCATTAAACGATTTGCTATATTTCCAAGGCATATATTTCATCTGATTTAGCGAGAATCCATATATACTTTTTCACGAGAATCCAGGGTAATTTGCGAGAATATTTACGAGAATCTAGATTTGGATTTTCGCCGAAATATAAGCCCTGATTTCACTCTGAAGTGTGCCTAAATGGCATAAATTGTACCGTGGTTCCCATGTTCGCCAAAGTGGCATAAATTTATTTCAGGATAATACTAATTTTAGGCATTCATTTATATCACTGATATCAGGACAATAAATAGCCATTTCCATTGCATGGAACAAAGAGCGTTATTGTTTATTGGTGTTGTTTTTGGAAGTGGTGGTAGTTAAATTTTATACATTTCGACCCCCAATAAGTATTTCCGAACAAATGAATTATTAACAAGCGTGACATGACATCATTGACGAAGATAATTAACACCGATCTACAAGCAATTAAAGTCTTAAAATGAGCTAAAATTTTACATTTTCTTTAAAAAATTTACATTTTTATCTCTCGCGACATAATTGTCACCAATAAAAACAAATTTGATTCATCGTGGAAGTTAGTCGGTGACTATAAATAATGTCACCATTCAACTGAATGTTGTTGAGCATATTTCAACCAATTTTGGAAGTTTAAATGAATATTTTCTTCACACGCAAAGTAAAATTGACAAATTTCAGGATTTTAGCCTGCTTCGTTGGGACCAAAATTTGTTGTGCACACTCAAGAAACGTCTACCGACACTCGCTATGTCAAATTATGCCATGACCATGCTATAAACTAGCTTGAAATTGGCAAAACAAGGAATTTTTGTTTGGTTGAAAAAATTTACATAGAGAACGATTATTTTTCGATAAAAACGAAAATAATGCGAATTTCAGCACTCGTCAGAATGGTGCAGAATAACATACGAGTCTTCTTATATGCGAAAATTTGACCTCATTCGATAAATTAGTCTCGTAATTAAGGATATGGAATTCCGTCGCACTGTAGTGTTACTGTACATGGCCGACGAAATTTTGAAATGTAAACACGCATCAAACACGCATCAAATTTACCTTTTGTGAGAATAACAAAAGCGCAACCTTGATCAAAGTAATACAATACACAACAACACATAGAATAAAACTGATATAAACACGGTATAAGTGAGAATAAGACGCGTATTCAGACGTGCAATTTGACAACATTTCTTCGCTATAAATATATCTGACCCAGATGCAGCTGTTTTGCGCACGTCACTTTCCATATTTGGAATGTCCATATATGGGACCTGAATACCGATCAATCCATTGCAAACAAATTACCACGCAATTATCTTAGCATAAAAATATATTGTAATTTATACAACTACGACCCTGGTAACCCTGATAACTAATACAATATACCGGCCAATTCATTTTAAGATCGTTATTTCACTTTGCTTTAGGCATAAATACACTCTTGAACGCACATAAACGACCCATTGGCGTTAAATTAAATATACTCGGTATTTATTAATATTAGTTTTTTATTGCTCAGTTTTGAGTTTGACCCTTGACACCTGTCAATATATTTGGGCTGAATTCATATGATGCGGTATTATTCCTCGAAATAAACAACAAAGCAGTCGTTACTTCGAAATGTCGTTTGGGCTAACATTTACACAAATCCTTCGCGTGTTCTCCTCAATTGGCACGCATGTTCTGAGCCGACACACAGGTTATCCCAGAAACTCCTGTGAAATAAACAGCCAAGGTTTGGCTGAAATGACATATTGATACTGAAGTCGGTAAAAGAGTTGAAAAGTTTCTCACTCATCTGTTTATATATCACATAATCACAACAGCTGGCCGGGAATGATGTCGTTTCAAATGGTGCGACATGTTGGTCGTGACACCAGTCTTGTAAGAGGTTGCCGTCGAACATAATTTGCAGATCGTTTTAGTTCTGTCTGTCTTAATGCATGGCTTTCCATCCTCTTCAACTGTGTACGTCCCAAAACCGTAATACTGCCAGATTTTCGACCCGTAGGCCGCTGTCGGATTGACAAGTTTTAAGCTTTCTTGAGCAGACATCTTTCCACGGCCGACGTGTTGTTGTTTTGCGCAGACGATATATCCAATATACTAGTATTTGATTTGTTCATCAAATTAAACCAATAGGAGCATGGCTTACAGTCTGAGGCTAGGTTACGGAGGTCAGTCATTTCACTTCCGCCAACGTTTGTGTCAAAGGTCAAAGTGCGAGCTCAAGGAAACAAACAAAATTTACAGATTTCCTTCCGATAACAAGTAGTAAGCATTCACAGCTTACGGAAACGAACGAGGGGACCCGATTGACTTCGTATGGTAACTGCATAATATGGAAGCGGAACTGTATCATAGTGTATCGAAATTACAAATGAATCACATATAGAATCGTGAATGACGAATCGCGATGAATCGAAATCGCGATAAATCGTTACAGGCCTACTCGAGATTACATTATTTACGTGACTTTTGAGACCCGATTCCATGATAAATATTTATTTTATTCCCTGTCGCCAAATTCAGGACGTAAGCGACCGCACCCGGAAGCAGTTCTGATTGGTCGACTTCATGACCGAAAGTGAAAGTATAACTAATTTTTTGGGCTGACTTATGGAAAGTTGGTAGCCGAGAGGTAGCATACTGGTCTTTCATGCCAGCGGACCTCGGATCACAACCTGGTCAGAGTATTCTGATAAAAAAAATCAGAAATCGGCCAGGTACCAAGTTCGGTATCTGCAAATTACAGACTTCCCCCATTACAACATTTGTCCTGGTATATTGTCATGGGTGCATCTGTCCACAGATACACATGGACTTTTTAGCTCACCTGAGACGAAGTCTCCGGTGGAGCTATAGTCATCACCCCTCGTCCGTCCGTCCGCCCGTCCGTCCGCCCGTCGAGCCGTCCATCCGTCCGTCAACAATTCTTTGAACATCTTCTTCTGAAGTTCCATTGGACCGAATTGGTTCATATTTGGTGTGGATGTTCCCTAGGTGACTCTCATTCAGATTTGTTCAAATGAGGTCACTGGGTCAAATAGTTGCGAAACCAGGGCCATAACTCTATTCATCCATAGTAATTCTTACAACAACTTCTTGTCCATAACCATTGTGCCGATTTAGCTAATATTTGGTATGGAGGGTGACTGGTGTTCATATTTGTTCAAATGAGGTCACCCGGTCAATTCATTGAGAAACCAGGGCCATAACTCATAGTAATTCTTACAATGACTTTTTCTAAAAAATATTGGGCCGATTTAGCTTATATTTGGTACTGAGGGACCTTGGGTGACTGGGAATCAGATTTGTTCAAATTGCGTCACTGGGTCTAATAGGGGCAGAGCCAGGGTCATAACTCTTAACAAAATTACATTTTTTGCATTTTGATCATATTTGGTGTGGATGTTCCCTATGTGACTGTCATTCAGATTTGTTCAAATGAGGTCAGTGTGTCAAATAGTTGCGAAACCAGGGCCATAACTATATTCCTCCTTGGTAATTCTTATAACGACTTCTTGTCTAGAACCATTATGCCGGTTTAGTTTATATTTGGTATGGGGGGTCATTGAATGACTGGGGTTCAGATTTGTTCAAATGGGGTCGATGGGTCAAATAGGGGTGGAGCCAGGGCCATAATTCCAACAACAAAAAAAAAAAATTCAGGAACTCCTTGATCAATTTAACATACACAAAAAAATATCACCCTCCCCCACATGACTAAGTCAATTAAGTCAATTGTATTAACCTGAATTTAGTGTGTCTGGTATTTGCAGAATGAGGTCCCCAGAGGGTGAATTTAGTTATGCTACCCTGCACAGCAGTCTAGCATCACCAAATACACTAGCCTTAGGCCTCATCTTATGGGAAGTATATACTAGTAGGCACTTAAATTGACATTTTTACCTACTTTTTCCCTTCTGTTTAGTTTCTATATCCCCTAATTTGTGAATATAAAATGCATAATTGAGGTGCCCAATGGGTGCACATCACCAACTTTAAGTGGAGAATCTTTCAAGATATGTTTATAAACATTCCTTGCAGATCTGCTAGAAGTCATTAATTCCCAATCTATCATGTATTGTTCATATCAGGACTAATGTCATTTGCAGAATGAGGCTCCCAGAGGGTGAATTTAGTGATCCCACACAGCGGCCTAGCATCACCAAATTCACCCTCTGGAGACCTCATTCTGCTTAGGCCTCATCTTCTGGGAAGTATCTATAGTATCAAATTAACATTGTTGTTAGTTACATTTCCCTTCTAGGAAGTTTCTATATCCCCTACTTTGCAGAAGATAAATTCATAATTAAGGTGCCCAATGGGGGAACATCACCAAGTTCAACTGGGGAACTTCAATCTTATCCTAGGTCTGCCATAGCAGTTGGGGGCCTTAGCAGAATGAGGTCCCCAGAGGGTGAATTTAGTGATGCTAGCCCGCTGTGCGGGATAGCGTCACTAAATTCACCCTCTGAGGACCTCATTCTGCAAATGACAGACACACTATCACACTATTTCAAGGCTTGATTGTATAATACATTGTGTTGCTTGAGGCCAGACATGCACAATGTAGGAACAGACATGATTTTAGTGATGCTATCCCGCACAGCGGGCTAGCATCACCAAATTTACCATCTGGAGACCTCATTCTGCTTAGGCCTCATCTTCTGGGAAGTGTCAATAGTATCAAATTTACATTGTTGTTAGTTAAATTTCCGTTCTAGGAAGTTTCTATATCCCCTAATTTGCAGAAGATAAAATTCACAATTGAGATGCCCAATGGGTGAACATCACCAACTTCAACTGGGGAACTTCAATCTTATTCTAGGTCTTCCATAGCAGTTGAGGGCCTTATCAGAATGAGGTCCCCAGAGGGTGAACTTAGTGATGCCAGCCTGCTGTGCGGGATAGCATTACTAAATTCACCCTCTGTGGACCTCATTCTGCAAATAACAGACACACTATCACACTATTTCAAGGCTTGATTGTATAATACATTGTGTTGCTTGAGGCCAGGCATGCACAATGTAGGAACAGACACGCTTTTGGTGATGCTATCCCACACAGCGGGCTAGCATCACCAAATTCACCACCCTCTGGAGATCTCATTCTGCTTAGGCCTCATCTTCTGGGAAGTATCTATAGTATCAAATTTACATTGTTGTTAGTTAAATTTCCCTTCTAGGAAGTTTCTATATCCCCTAATTTGCAGAAGATAAAATTCATAAATGAGGTGCCCAATGGGTGAATATCACCAACTTCAACTGGGGAACTTAAATCTTATCCTTATCAGATTTGTGAAAATGGGATCACAAAGTCAAATAAGGGCAGAGCCAGAGACTTAACTATTTCACTACATAGTAATTCTTAAAATATGTTTGCAAGAACTAGTTGGCTTATATAGAATGGAATGTTCTTCCTTGACTGCAATTCAGATTTTTTTAAATGGGGTCACCTGGTCAAATAGGGGCCAAGCGAAGGACAGTTTCCCTCTTAATATGCTTCCTTCACAAGGACTATCAGGTCTATTTTACTGATATTTATGATATGTATGAAGGGTTCTTTGGTGTCTGGGATTCAAATTTATTCAGATGTGGTCACCAGGTGAAATAGGGTGGGACCTTAAAATGTCTTCTCAAGAGAGTTTGGACTATTTAGCTTACATATAGTATGGAGGAATCAGGAGGATCCTTTAGTGACTGAGATTCAGATTTGTTAAAATGGCAGGCTATGGGGAGTTAACACTTTTGTGTCTAATAAAATCATTGAAATACCAAATTCATTAAAACATCTACCTTGGAACCACCTGACTGATTGGTCTGACATACATGTATTGTGTTTTGGGTCCATGGATAATTGGGCTTCAAACATGTCTAAATGGTTTTAGAAAAAAGGCGCTTGTGAGATTGGAAATTTCCAACAATTGAGAAAGTTTGAGGTGTTGGTGGTGAAATTCCAACCTAAGACTTGGGAGTCTGGAGCCCGGTCAGGAGGGGACTTGTTGAGCTGGAGGAGGGGTAATCAGTAGTGTACAGTTGGCAATTTCAAGGTGGATTTTTACCAATCTACATACTTGAAGTCTCTTTAGCCACATATCCTGTTTAAATCTACTTCTTTTAAAGTGATTATGAAAAGTGCTGACTGTTTTGGTCTCCAGAGTGGCAGAGTCCCAGTCTTATCAGTCTTTGCAGTCTGGTGAGCGACCCCACATTCATTGACTGTCTTGTTTTTACAGTGACAACCGCCTCTCCCAAGCCCACCCACCCTGAGTTTATAATGTTTTACAACTTTTGTGGAGTTTGTGTCTTTGTGGTGTAACTCTTTAAACATGGCCGTTATTTCGTAAAAGTGATATTTAATAACAAAATGACAGGCATCTTAGAATAATCTCTCATTTTCAAAACATACCGGTAAGCATTGGGCACTGTCGTGTTGAATTCCATACTATGCCAACTACCTCGGACAAAATAAGTGTCCATTGGCACTGCAGTGTATTTGCCATTCGGCTGAAGTGTCAGAGTTTGTAACTGCATTTGAACACCGCGGCCGAACGGCAGGTACACCACGGCCAAACGACAACTAGACCCCGACTGAGCGGCATGCACACTGTGGTCAGATTTCTGGTTTGTATTGTTTTTTTGTTTCAGTTTAAGGAACGACACCGCGGCAACTACACCATGGCCGAACAGCAAGTACACCGTGGCCCAACTGTAGTTAGCCGGTGCAGCCGCGGTGTAGTTGCATTTTGGCTGCGGTGGCAATGCTAACTGCACCACGGTTACTACCAGTAGTAAGTGGACACTTGTTTTGGTCAGCAGGGTAGGTGACGTGTAGTAATATTATTAATAACAAAATTATCTAGAATCTACCGTAGATGAACAAATAGCATTGCGAATCTAAAAGCTCTAAATACGTTAATAGAAGCTACATGTCATGTACTGCGTGTGTTGAAAATTAAGACTCCTAACTTCGCCAAGTCGTGCACACATCTAGAACAGGCTACATAACTCATTTTGTTTATAGTTGATGATAGCGCGATTGAGCTTCATTTTTAGCTCAACTTTGCTATTGTCATGGCTTTGTCGTCCGTCGTCCATGTGTGCGTGTGTACGTGTGCATGGTTTGTCAACAATACAGGCTACAGGTCGTAAATTTGGTCGGATCATTATGAAATTTGTCATAGCTGTTGACATCAACATTTAGACCGGAACGATTCATTTTGGGCTCATTCGGAAAAAAAACATGGCCTCCAGCTGCCATCTTCGATTTCAAAATTCAATCCATTAGCACGGGCTACAGGTCGTACTGTTCGTTTGATCATCATGAAATTTGTCGTGGATATTAATATTGACATGTACATGTAGATGGGAGCGAGTAATGTTGGGATCATTTGGCCAAAAAACATGGCCGCTGGCAGCCATCTTAGATTTTACTCTTTGCATGACTAAATCCTTTAGCACGGGCTACAGGTCATACCTTTGGTCAGATCATCATGTAATTTGTCATGGATGTTAACAATGACATGTATATGGGAATGAGTCATTTTGGGGCCAGCAGCCATATTGTATTTTACTCTTTGTATGGCTAGATCCTTTAGCACAGGCTACAGGTCGTACCGTTAGTCTGATCATTTTAAAATTTGTCACGGCTGTTTAAATTGGAATTTAGATGGGAACGAGTCATTTTGGGGTCATTCCACAAAAAACACGGCCGCCAGTGGCCATCTTGGATTTCAAAATTCAATCCATTAGCACGGGCTACAGGTCGTTTTGTACATCTGATTATCATGAAATTTGTCGTGGGTGTTAATATTGACTTGTAGATGGGAACGTGTAATTTTGGGGTCATTAGGCCAAAAAACATGGCCGCCAGCAGCCATCTTGGATTTTACTCTTTGTATGGCTAAATCCATTAGCACGGGCGGCAGGTCGTACCTTTAGTCTGATCAACATAAAATTTGTCACGGATGTTGAAATTGGAATGTAGATGGGAACGAGTCATTTTGGGGTCATTCGGACAAAAAACATGGCCACCAGCGGCCATCTTGGATTACAAAATTCAATCCATTAGCACGGGCTATAGGTCGTACCTTTGGATTTTTGTCCCCCGACGTTTTCGTCGGAGGACTATAGAAATGACCCTCGTCCGTCCGTCCATCCGTCGTACCGTCCGTGTGTCCGTGCGTCCGAGATCGGGTACCTTCATGGTGTAATCAACTCCTCCTACAGTTTTAAACGTAGAGATTTGAAACTCTGGGATATTGTTCCTAACATGTTGGTGATTTGCAACATCTATATAGCTAATAAAAAATATCATTTTTTCCATATTTTTGGGGGGTTTTCGACTTAGAAAATTTGGAACATTTTTGCCTTTTGGATGAGATTGGGTACCTTCATGGTGTAATCAACTCCTCCTACAGTTTTAAATGTAGAGATTTGAAACTTTGGGATATTGTTCCTAACATGTTGGTGATTTGCAACATCAATATAGCTAATATTATTTTTATGGAGTTATTAACCCTTTTCGACTTTTTTAATTTCTTTAACCAAGCGGCATCGACTTGCCATGTTGTCGGGGGACACTGTGGTCTGCTGACCTTTTATTCTCTTTGTACATGTATGACTAAATATTTCTTCAAATCCATGCTAAGGGTTATAGACCGATCTGTTTGTTTGATCTTCATGAATGTTGACATTGACATGTACCGGTAGATGGGAACGAGTCATCTTGGGGTCATTCGGCAAAAAAATGGCCGCCGATGGCCATTTTAGGATTTACTCTAAAGTAATCAGCCCTCTTAATTCAGATTGTTTGGCTTCGGCAATCCGCTACGGCAACAGTATGCCGTGGCCCAGTTTGCTTCAGCAAATTGCTTCGGCAATGCTGATTGCCGTAGCCATTTATGAATGCTGAAAGTTGCATCACTAAATCCTTCGGCACAGCCTACAGACCACATCCCTCCATTTACTGTCAAGCATTAAATTGTTCCCCTACCTAAGTTGAGCGACAGTGTCATTGACACTTTCATTTTTTCTATTTTAACATGTCTGTATTAATTTTGGGCATACCACGGAAAAGCACAAATAGAATTGATGTTTATTAGTTGTGTGCCAGTATCCTGTCTAGGGGTGCCATGATTAATCTTGTAATCGATGAACTGTTGATAAAACAGATAATCGATTACCATTTCTGTTTTCGATTAATCTGCGTTATTTATTTCGGACGTTGGAAAATGCCAGTTATTGTTGAATACCCTGATTGTACACTTTTACAGACTCTTAATCTACAACCGAGGGGGTTAATAACCTTTGATAATGTATCAGATATTTCGACAACATGAATATTAATATGACCATATAGCTAGCATTATTAACGAACCACAGCTAAACCACTGGCATAAGCTAGGATAGGATATGATAGGATATTTTATTTAAATATACACATATTAATGCATAATACATTTGACAAATATTATGTTGTATATTCGAGGGGTGGCATAGTCAGGCTAGACTGTCTTACTGCCACCCCCTTAAAAATGAAAAGATGTTATGATAGGCGGTCATGATTTCTTGTACAATGCACGGCTATATAATTATGTATCACAAAATGGTTGTATTATATACATGGAGGGTATACGTCTAGATAAATTGTTTATTGGTTACTCGATGGTTTGTCTCTTTCTTGTCAGTGGGTTGTTCCTTGAAAGTCGAGTAGGAATGTACTGAGTGAGGTTGAGGATTGCGGTATAGGGGAAGTCACTTATTGAGGAGCTACTACACAGTCGGGACATCTTTGATTGTTGCATTTAATTGTTGCAGCATATCTTTTAATGCAATCGGCATGTAAACGTCGTTTAAATGTGTGTCTGGATTGGTATGATGTAAATTCGTTATCTAAGTTGTTCCATATGGTTGGAAAGGAATGAAATGGTAGTTGTTGGGACCAAGATGTTCTTGGTTTTTTTTAAAATAGTGGGTGCTTTTGCCGGGTGGCTGGTCCTGTTTTCCGTTTGGAAAATATGTCGGTAAATGATTCTATTAAACGCATATGATACCAATCATGCATGAAAACTGCCGCTTGTACTTTGTGGATGTCGTAGATTTTGAGTATATTTTCTTTTTTAAAGAGAGGTTCTGTGTGGCTTCTATATTTCTTATTACATATAACACGTATTGCGCGTTTTTGAAGCATGAAATTTTTTTTGACCGCAGGGACGTGTCCCCATATTTGAACAGCGTAGACTAAATGGCTTTGTATTAGAGCATAATATAATGTTTTAAGTGCGCTACCAGGAAAGAAGTGTTTAACTTTATTGATGTGGTATATGGCATTCACCATTTTTGAACAAACAAAGGACACGTGTTTTTTGAAAGTCAGGTTTTCATCTATATGGATTCCTAGGAATTTTGTGGAGGATTCGTGCTCAAGATTTCCTATCTTGTTTAGTTCCGTATTATTTAAGTAAACCTTTATAAAGTTCCATTTGTCATCATTGTTCTCTGGGTGTATCAGCATATAATTGCTTTTTTTAGTATTGATCACTAACTTATTGCTACAGCACCAAGCAAATATGTTGCGTAACTCATTATTCACATAACTTTCTACAAGGATGCCATTTTTTCCACCAGTTACTAGAGTCGTATCGTCCGCGTATGATAAGATATCCATTGTTGTCGAATTTGACATATCGTTAACGTAAATTAAGAAAATTATCGGTCCCAGAATTGATCCCTGGGGCACTCCACACGTCACTTCCGTCAATTTAGATTTGATACCATTGAGTTCAACATATTGCCTTCTATTTTTCAGGTAGCTCTGAAACCATGAGTATGCTGTGCCTCGTATACCATAGTGATCTAGTTTATGAAGTAAAATATCGTGATTTATCGTGTCAAATGCTTTTGAGAGGTCGAGAAATAGAGCTAAAGTGGAATCTCTTGTCATTTTGTCATTATTTGAGACAACTTGATCGAGGAATTTGACATATCGTTAACGTAAATTAAGAAAATTATCGGTCCCAGAATTTATCCCTGGGGCACTCCACACGTCACTTCCGTCAATTTAGATTTGATACCATTGAGTTCAACATATTGCCTTCTATTTTTCAGGTAGCTCTGAAACCATGAGTATGCTGTGCCTCGTATACCATAGTGATCTAGTTTATGAAGTAAAATATCGTGATTTATCGTGTCAAATGCTTTTGAGAGGTCGAGAAATAGAGCTAAAGTGGAATCTCTTGTCATTTTGTCATTATTTGAGACAACTTGATCGAGGAGGTGTAATACAGGATGGAAGGTTGAATGATTAGGGCGGAAGCCGTATTGGTGTTTATAAAGTATGTTTTGTTCATTTAAGAAGTCTAGTAATCGTTTATGCATTATTTTTTCGAGAAGTTTAGAGATAGCTGGAAGAATGCTGATAGGTCTGTAGTTGGAAATTTCATGAGTGGTATTATTTTTTGGGATCGGAACTACTTTAGAAATTTTCATTTTGTCAGGGACTATTCCATGCTTTAAGGACAAGTTAAAAATATGTAATAATGCTGGGGCTATTTCCTCAATTGTTTCCTTGATAAGTTTAGTTGATATACCATTGAAATCCCTTGATACTTTCCCTGTCATAGAGAAACATGTGAGGATGATTTCCTGCATAGAGGTCGGAATTATTTTGAAATTGATGTCGTCTGGTCTGCGGTTATGGAGAAAATCTGTAAAATGAGAGTCATTTTCATGTTCATTGAGTTGGCTAGTTTCCCGCCCATTTTTTGAGAAAAAGTCATTGAACTTTTCCGATATGAGTTTGGAATTTTCAAGTTCTATTCCGTTTTCGGTAAATGTCTTGGGGTTATTATTTGTGTTTCCATTCATGCTATGATATACTAGTACATGTATCTGTCTGTTTTAATCTTATAAAAAAAATAACTTCATAGATGTGTATTCCCATCAAATAGGATTCACTTAGGCCTTATATCGTGGTATGATTATGATTCATTTCAATCCAGACATGCACAAGGGTTCATCGAAAGAGTGGGTCTTATAGCTAGCAACTCAGAGTATAAATTAGGTCAATCATACATCAGGGCATGTGAGAAATCAGAGTCTAAATGCAAACAGACTATGAGCTCACCACCTTCGACTTAAAGCTTCAAACCAAAAAAAATAAAATTAAATGCCGTTCCTTTTGTACATACTATTATACAATATAACTTCCCAACATCAAACTGAAACTAATCAAAAGTCATGACTGTTGGTTCTTGTCCTGAGGGGAGTATTTTACTGAAATGCACATATTGTCAATCCAATTAAGATGTGTACTATACAAAGAAGCTTGTTGAAGAACCAACGCGTTCGATTTCCCGGGAAACAAACTGAAAGTGGGAAATTTATAGGAATTCTACCGGCGGTGTCTAGGGCCCTGCGAATCGAATCTCGAATCAAATCAGGCAAACGATTCAAAATCGTATCTTGAATCGAATCATTGTTACGGAACCAATAGAGTTCGATCACACCGCTTCTGAGAATGTCCGAGCACTCTTTCACCTTTCACCCTGCCACTGTCGTTGGAATTGATGGCAGGGAAATTTCCAGGTCTGTTTTGATACCTGTTACAGGTATGGGCGCCCAAACTTGAGAAGCCTAAATGACCCAAACTCCTAGTGGACAGTATTGAGTCAACCTGAATTTTCAAGGCAATTCAACAATATGCGCTGTAAATAAACATCTGCAGTTGCAATACAGCCTTCATTTGCATGTTGCATTTTTAAATCAGAAATATTATGTCATATTTATAATATATGCATCTGTATCTGTGTTGGTTCGGTGTAGAAGCCGTATTTTAACGTTATATTGGGATATCGGTACATCCTCTGCTGGAAACAGGTGCCCCCAAATTACATTGTATCTCTGGATTATTCCCTGAATGATGGGTTAATGATTAAGGATTGTCCGCACATGTGGTATTGTTTTTAAAGAGCGTTTATATACACAAGTATAAATACGGCTCAATCGGTGTGCTCACTCAGTTGTATTTCTGCGCACTCCGTACTCAGTTGTCAGCGGTGACATCGACGTAAAATGTATGTTATGTATGGTCACAGAGGCGGAATGGGCCAAAAAACCGGCCCGGGAAATTAATATAATACCGGCCCATCTGTTCGGGGGGTGTCCACAGTCCACCTTGGGAACTTCCAACTGCACCCCCTCCCTTGAATCAGATGCAGACAAAATACATGTTTTTGCATAATTCCATTTGCACCTCTGGCCTAATATCCTATATATTCATAAACCTTGGTTCTATATATTCCCGTTATGAGACCATTCAGATATTTTTACCTGAAAAAATTGCATAAATTCTAACATCTAGCGGTCTAACTCCAGACAAATGCACATGGCTACGGACAAGAGACCAGGACACATCGGTCTTTTCATTGTTGTTCGGCCCTGGGTGAGAACATTTTGAAAATTATACAAGAAAATCGCGAATCCTAGCATCTAGACTGGCATCAACTGAAGCATTCCTATTTTGTTGTAAATTTCAATTGGGGGAGGGGTGCGTGAGAATTTTTTTGGGATTTACAGCTGGGAGTTACCGTTAAAATCTCGAGATTAACGGGGTCTTTACGTGGTGTTATATGATGCTGACAAGTTCATTTAATGACAAAATTACGATTAGCCATTTGATTCGGCTGGTTAAACAACACATGTGGCGGCCCACGTCTGGAATTTTCCCTGTCTCCCGATCGACCAGTCCGCCTCTGCCCCACCCCCCGAACGTCACATTATACAGTACTCACACGGGGAACCTGCAAACTTCACAATTTAGGTAACTTCTGTCTTTTCTCGCTGGTTTTCCGCTTCTCAGGTGTACCGTGATATATATATATATATATATATATATATACTAGAAGGTGACCCGACTTCGTCCGGGGTTTGACCTTGAATTGTCTATTTTGAAGGCCAAGGTCAAGTGGGGTCACGATTTGACCCGTCCAAAACACTGCCCGAACAAAAGTACCCCACAAAAGTACCCGTCGAAATCCATCCGGTTTTACCCGATTTGACCTTTTAACCCGATTTGATTTCCACTCAAGTATATAAACGCGCCACATTTACACACGTAAAGATAAATTACCATCGGTGCCCGAGATATCGCCAAGACGGCCGGTTGAGCGTTAACGTGATCTAACGTTATGAACTCTAACGACGTCATAGAAGTTACGCATTGTTTTTACTCTGATAGAAGATCGTACCCCTTCTTCTTAATAATTGAGGCAGATAACTAAAACGGATACATACATATTATATATCGTTGGAAAGATGAAACGCCACAGATTCTAACCGTGCAAATTATATGACTGGCAATTTATTATTCGCGCTATATCGAATCGATTTGTGAGCACCGAACTGAAATATATTAGCGCAAAACGGCGTAAAAACAGATTTGACCTCGGCACGTGAAAAGTTGACCTCGGATCTGAAAATCAATAGGCCTATGTTCGTCTCCGGCCGAAAATACCCCCATATACCAAATTTCATCGAAATTGGCTTAGCCGTTTTTGAGTCCATCGATTTCAAACAACACACACACACACAGATCTTTCAAAATATATAATAGACTAGAAGGTGACCCGACTTCGTCCGGGCTATTCAAAAACCAAATTTCAAGTCGATTGCTCCACCCGTTTCCTTGATCTGGTCTGCGCATCCGGGCTATTAAAAAACAAAATTTCAAGTCGATTGCTCCACCCGTTTCCTAGATCTGGTCTGCGCATGCGCGAAGCTGGTGTCGCACGTGCTCGGCGACCCGATAAAATTCGTATCCGGGGCAAGATACATTCACATACCAAATTTAAAGTCAATATCTCAACCCGTTTCCGAGATCTCGTCTGCGCATGCGCGAAGCTGGCGTCGCACGTGCTCGGCGACCCGATAAAATTCGTATCCGGGGCAAGATACATTCACATACCAAATTTCAAGTCGATAGCTACACCCGTTTTCGAGATATATAGACCAATGTCATTTGCGGATACCTCGGCCGGTGATGAGTTAACGCGACACAGTCAAATGCATCGGCAGGGTGAGAGTTAACGTAATCTAACTTTATGACCTCTGACGACGTCATATAATTTACGCATTGATTTTATCCTGATAAAAGCATCGTACCACTTGTACCTAATAATTGAGGCAGATAACTAAAACGGATACATACATATTATATATCGTTGGAAAGATGAAGCCACACAGATTCTAACCGTGCAAATTATATGACTGGCAATTTATTATTCGCGCTATATCGTATCGATTTGTGAGCACCGAACTGAAATATATTAGCGCAAAACGGCGTAAAAACAGATTTGACCTCCGCACGTGAAAAGTTGACCTCGCACGGACAAATAAATATGCCTATGTTCGTCTCCGGCCGAAAATACCCTAAAATACCAAATTTCATCGAAATTGGCTTAGTCGTTTTCGAGTCCATCGATTTCAAACACACACACACACACACACACAAACAAACACATACACAGATCTTTCAAAATATATAATAGATTGGCAGTGCACATTATCCGAAGTAAAACATTTTACATGTGGAATAATTTCCAAATCAATATATTCTTGTTTAGTGACGGTTCCAAATATGGTTACAATCGGGACAATCTCAGACGCCGTCGTAAAATGGAATTCACTTCATGAATTTATGTGAGAAGAGTGCCATCTTATTGGATACACGGCTGGTTAAACAACACATGTGGCGGTCCACGTCAGTTTCATTTGCGGCCCAAGTTGTGGTTGGTCGGCCCAACCACATATACTGGTACCCACCCCCCCCCCCCCCCCCAAACCGTAAAAAAACATCGGATTCTCGCTTGATAGAAAATCACGTGGAATTAGAATTTTTCCGGGCCTCCGGCCCATCATGAAATTTCCCAGTCCGCCGATCAGCCAGTCCGCATCTGTATGGTCAACTCAGGACAGGGAATATTTTTGTCGGGTTATTTTGTCCACCCAACATGTCCTTGAAACGGGTACCCGCAAATGACCTTGGGCGATATTTCGGCATTAACGTGAAATTTGTTTGGTCAACTCGGGGCGTGGAATATTTTTGTCCGGTCAGATTGTCCACCCGACGTGACCTTGACCTTGAAACGGGTACCCGCAAATGATATTTCGGGCATCAGTATGCTGTCGGCGTGCATGTACAGGGTTACCTTGAAAAACTAAAATTAATCAATCAACCAAAGCCATAGGACCAGTGGCGGGCTAATATGCTAGTATTCATATAAACTGATTTGGATATATGAAGTTCTAAACATACCGTAAGGTAATCAATTGAGTTCCGCATCTAGCGATCACGAACCATGTAAAGAATTTGCATAGTGTCGATACAGATTACAGATACATGTACCCCGCTCGACAAAACAAGTGTCCATTGGCACCGTTGTGTATTTGCCATTCGGCCGCGGTGTCAGCGTTTGTAGCTGTGGTTAAAAGGCAAGTACACTTCGGCCGAACGGCAAGTACAGGTACACCATGGCTGAAAGGCAACTACAATGCGGCCAAATTGCATGTACACCGTGGTTATATTTATGTTTTGTAATTTGTATCATCTTTGTTCAGTTTACACAGAGATAGGCAATTTTTATATTTACACCCATTGACATAACTTTCAAGTTAGATTGTGTTCGTGTTATATGAGTTTCGTTTAAACCTAATTTAGCGACGAAAATATTGATCTTGGAAATATAATATTACGATTTCAAACTACGCGCCATGTTTTTTACCTTCACCGGAGAAGACGCAGGTTGCAGGATGAACCGGAAGTTCAATTGATGCCTGCAATCTCTTCCATCGAACAATCTCACCCCCTATAAAAATACTTGACGCTTTATGAATCTTGTTTCTTCTCTTTTTTTCCAAATTGGTTATAGCGGGACTTCCTTTTGCATGTAACATGTTTTGTTCGCAACTCAATAATGTTCGTTGTAAACGGCCGTCGATAAAAGACACCCAACATGTGAGATTTCAAGAACGGTAACTCGTAATGGCATAATTCGCCATTTTATGACTCCAGCCATAAATTCATTTATATTAAACTAGAAGGTGACCCGACTTCGTCCGGGCTATTCAAAAAGCAAATTTCAAGTCGATTGCTCCACCCGTTTCCGAGATCTGGTCTGCGCATGCGCGAAGCTGGCTTCGCACGGGCTCGGCGACCCGATAAAATTCGTATCCGGGGCAAGATACATTCACATACCAAATTTCAAGTCGATAGCTCCACCCGTTTCCGAGATATATAGCCCAATGTCATTTGCGGATACCTCGGCCGGTGATGAGTTAACGCGATCACGTCACGATATGTTGATGGCGTAATATATTTACGCAATGATTTTCGATGAGCGAAGCATGGTCCTGCGTTCTTCCCGATAATTAAGGTAGAATCTTTAAACGTACACAGGCGTGTGATACATCATTGGAAAGAGGAAACACGAAAGATTCTCACAGTGTCATTGTTATGACTGGCATTTTATTATTCACGCTGTTTCGAATCGATTTGTGAGAACCGAACTAAAATATATTAGCGCAAAACGGCGTAAAAACAGATTTGACCTCGGCACGTGAAAAGTTGACCTCGGATTTGAAAATCAATAGGCCTATGTTACTCCTGACCCGAAAATACCCCCACGTACCAAGTTTCATCGAAATTGGCTCAGCCATTTTTGAGTCCATCGATTACACACAGACAGATACACACACAGATCTTTCAAAATATATAATAGACTAGAAGGTGACCCGACTTCGTCCGGGGTTTGACCTTGAATTGTCTATTTTGAAGGCCAAGGTCAAGTGGGGTCACGATTTGACCCGTCCAAAACACTGCCCGAACAAAAGTACCCCACAAAAGTACCCGTCGAAATCCATCCGGTTTTACCCGATTTGACCTTTTAACCCGATTTGATTTCCACTCAAGTATATAAACGCGCCACATTTACACACGTAAAGATAAATTACCATCGGTGCCCGAGATATCGCCAAGACGGCCGGTTGAGCGTTAACGTGATCTAACGTTATGAACTCTAACGACGTCATAGAAGTTACGCATTGTTTTTACTCTGATAGAAGATCGTACCCCTTCTTCTTAATAATTGAGGCAGATAACTAAAACGGATACATACATATTATATATCGTTGGAAAGATGAAACGCCACAGATTCTAACCGTGCAAATTATATGACTGGCAATTTATTATTCGCGCTATATCGAATCGATTTGTGAGCACCGAACTGAAATATATTAGCGCAAAACGGCGTAAAAACAGATTTGACCTCGGCACGTGAAAAGTTGACCTCGGATCTGAAAATCAATAGGCCTATGTTCGTCTCCGGCCGAAAATACCCCCATATACCAAATTTCATCGAAATTGGCTTAGCCGTTTTTGAGTCCATCGATTTCAAACAACACACACACACACAGATCTTTCAAAATATATAATAGACTAGAAGGTGACCCGACTTCGTCCGGGCTATTCAAAAACCAAATTTCAAGTCGATTGCTCCACCCGTTTCCTTGATCTGGTCTGCGCATCCGGGCTATTAAAAAACAAAATTTCAAGTCGATTGCTCCACCCGTTTCCTAGATCTGGTCTGCGCATGCGCGAAGCTGGTGTCGCACGTGCTCGGCGACCCGATAAAATTCGTATCCGGGGCAAGATACATTCACATACCAAATTTAAAGTCAATATCTCAACCCGTTTCCGAGATCTCGTCTGCGCATGCGCGAAGCTGGCGTCGCACGTGCTCGGCGACCCGATAAAATTCGTATCCGGGGCAAGATACATTCACATACCAAATTTCAAGTCGATAGCTACACCCGTTTTCGAGATATATAGACCAATGTCATTTGCGGATACCTCGGCCGGTGATGAGTTAACGCGACACAGTCAAATGCATCGGCAGGGTGAGAGTTAACGTAATCTAACTTTATGACCTCTGACGACGTCATATAATTTACGCATTGATTTTATCCTGATAAAAGCATCGTACCACTTGTACCTAATAATTGAGGCAGATAACTAAAACGGATACATACATATTATATATCGTTGGAAAGATGAAGCCACACAGATTCTAACCGTGCAAATTATATGACTGGCAATTTATTATTCGCGCTATATCGTATCGATTTGTGAGCACCGAACTGAAATATATTAGCGCAAAACGGCGTAAAAACAGATTTGACCTCCGCACGTGAAAAGTTGACCTCGCACGGACAAATAAATATGCCTATGTTCGTCTCCGGCCGAAAATACCCTAAAATACCAAATTTCATCGAAATTGGCTTAGTCGTTTTCGAGTCCATCGATTTCAAACACACACACACACACACAAACACAAACAAACACATACACAGATCTTTCAAAATATATAATAGACTAGAAGGTGACCCGACTTCGTCCGGGCTATTCAAAAACCAAATTTCAAGTCGATAGCTCCACCCGTTTCCTAGATCTGGTCTGCGCATGCGCGAAGCTGGTGTCGCGCGTGCTCGGCGACCCGATAAAATTCGTATCCGGGGCAAGATACATTCACATACCAAATTTCAAGTAGATAGCTACACCCGTTTCCGAGATATATAGCCCAATGTCATTTGCGGATACCTCGGCCGGTGATGAGTTAACGCGACACAGTCAAATGCATCGGCAGGGTGAGAGTTAACGTAATCTAACTTTATGACCTCTGACGACGTCATAGAAATTACGCATTGATTTTATCCCGATAAAAGCATCGGACCACTTGTACCTAATAATTGAGGCAGATAACTAAAACGGATACATACATATTATATATCGTTGGAAAGAGGACACGCCACAGATTCTAACCGTGCAAATTATATGACTGGCAATTTATTATTCGCGCTATATCGAATCGATTTGTGAGCACCGAACTGAAATATATTAGCGCAAAAACGGCGTAAAAACAGATTTGACCTCCGCACGTGAAAAGTTGACCTCGCACGGACAAATAAATATGCCTATGTTCGTCTCCGGCCGAAAACACATCCAAATACCAAATTTCATCGAAATTGGCTTAGTCGTTTTTGAGTCCATCGATTTCAAACACACACACACACACACACACACACACACAAACAAACACACAGATCTTTCAAAATATATAATAGATAATTCAATTTGACTTTTATGATAGCCTGTTAACTGGAACTTTTTCAGTAGACATCGTCGACTCAAATACGTTATTTTAAAATATAATATTGATATTAGATCGCAATTATTACCGGGAATTTATTGAAATTGGCGTACAGTACCCCTTTAATGAACGTACACCGCTGCAATTACACCATGACTGAATGGCAAGTACACTGCGGCCCAACTGTAGTTAGCCAGTGGAGACGCAGTGTTGTTGCATTTTGGCCGCGGTGGCCACGCTAAGCGCACCGTGGTTAAGTGGATACTAGTTATGTAGACGCAAAAAAACGAGACTACACCAAAGTAAATACCGATTCAAAAATATCTGAATCAGTGGGTCGATTCGGTGTCGATCTTGAATCGGGTGCCCGATATCGACATCGAATCGAATCGATTCTCGTATATTCGCAGGTCCCTAAGCCATTCAAAGTTTCAAAGAACTAGCTCAGACTGTGTAAAGTTAATAGTAACGATACGGTACTACTGTACTGCCCTGCATGTAAGTAATCAACCAAGTACATGTAACTGGGATTATTTAATATGCGTTTATGACTGCAGTCAAACCATAACTCCAAAATAATTAACAGTTCTGTGACTGCATTATATGCAGTTTAAAAAGAACCCTGGTTATATTCATTGAGAAATGTCATGTCAATTTAAACGAAACTCGATGAACGTCATCATGTACGGTAGCTTTCACTCACCCAAACAAGTACATATTGGTAATATGTCTAAGCATGACGTATTACCTGTATATAACAGAACTGTATTATACAAAGCACAAAAAGAATGTATGGAATATTCACTATATTGATGTACTATTCAAACAACCAGCTCAGACTATGTAAAGTTAATAGTAAACATACTACTGTACTGCCCTACCAGTAAGTAATTGACCAAGTAACTGGGGATATTTAATGTGAATTTATGACTGCAGTCAAACCATAACTCCATGATAATTAACAGTTCTGTGACTGCATTATATGCAGTATTAAAAGAAACCGTGGTTATATTCATTGACGGCTGCTGATACAGTTACATACATGTACAGCTTGTCGCACTTGTACTGGAAGTTACTGTTTCATACCAGTTGATGTTTACATGCGTTTTAACCATGCACTCCTCTCAGTGGTTGTCTTGCATTTGATAGCCACATTTAAAGTCCTTACCAAAAGTCTACCTGGCCCAGTGGGGTGCCAATCCGGTTCAGTGAGTCATTTACTTTGACAGGCAGTACAGTGGGGCTTTTTTAACAATACACGGTTTGGACACGGTAAGATATGAGACGCGATACATGATCAGCGATACAATATGAATTTGTGAAACATGATCAACAATACGATTAGTCGATACATATCACTGTACACTAAATATCAGAACCAACATGTACTGGAGATGGAGATGGAGTTCATGTTAAACTAAAATGCAGTTGTATACATGGACATGTAGTTATCTACATGTACATGTTAGATGTGTCAGAAAGAGTCTGACAACATGAGCATTCTGGTACTTAGATATTACTAGTACAGTCTATCACTTATCGTGTGGTGACTGCTAAATGAAACTCACTATTTATTATAACCTTGACAATTTGACATCGCCGAGATATGTGCTGGTATTGAATACGTGTACATTGTGCTCATTAGTCATTACCGGTGGTTTATGGTGGACATTATTAGCATAAAAATTGCATCAGCCAAGTATTTTAATCAACAGATTCAACACCCACCCAATAGGCCATATTACGGAATACGGTACATCCACTGTTGATATTAGGTACGATTAATCGATTATAAATCGATTATTGACAACCGATTATCGATTATCAAAATAAATAATCATGGCACCTCTAATCAGAATCTGTTCAGGGGATGTCCACCTTGGGGAAACTCCAACTGCACCCTTGAATCAGAATCTGTTCATGGGGTGTCCACCTTGGAGAAATTCCAACTGCACCACCCCTCCCCTTTGAATCCGAATCAAACCAAATACATGTTTTTGCATAATTCCATTTGGAGCCCCTTGCACCTCAGTGCTCTGGCCTAATATCATATTTATTCATAAACCATGGTTCTATATATTGCCTGTATGAGACCATTCAGTTATTTTTACCTGAAAAATTGCATAAATTATAACATCTAGCGGTCTAACTCCAGACAAATGCACACGGCTACGGACAAGAGACCAGGACACATCGGGCTGTCCATGGTTTTTCGGCCCGGGGTGAGAAAAATTTGAAACCCGGGCAAAGCGGATTGCCCGGGCAAAGCCGATCACCTTTATTATACCCCCTTTTAAGAAAAAAGGGGGTATACTGTTTTGCACCTGTCCGTCTGTGTGTACCGTACATACGTCCGTCCTATGTCTGTTCATGTCATAACTTGAACTGAAGTGCTCGGATATCAATGAAATTAGGTTTGGATGTTCACTACTATGAGCACATTAAATGGAGGGTCCCATCGTTTTGTTCGGATTTACCATTCTAGAGTTATTCATCTTTGTTTATCTGGAATAGTGGCTTTTTGGTCCGTCTGGTGTCTGTTCATATCGTAACTTCAACAGTTGTGGTGGGATCTCAACCAAATTTGGTATGGATGTTCACAACTACCCTGTATGAGGACATTAAATAGAGGGTTCCATTGTTATGTTCGGATTTTCCATTCTAGAGTTATTCATCTTTGTTTTAATACTAGTATCTTGAAATGTTGGATTTTTAGTCCGTCTGGTGTCTGTTCATGGCATAACTTGAACAGTCGTGCTGGGATCTCAATGAAATTTTGTATGGATGTTCACTACTATCAGGGCATTCAATAGAGTGTTCCATCGTTTTGTTCGGATTTTCCATTCTAGAGTTATTCATCTTTGTTTATCTGGAAATGTTGGCTTTTTGGTCTGTCTGGTGTCTATTCATATCGTAATTTCAATAGTTGTGCTGGGATCTCAATGAAATTTGGTATGGATGTTTACAACTATGAGGACATTAAAAAGAGGGTTCCATCGTTTTGTTCGGATTTTCCATTCTAGAGTTATACATCTTTGTTCATCTGGAAATGATGGCTTATTGGTCCATCTTGTGTCTGTTCATGTTGTAACTTCAACAGTTGTGCTGGGATCTCAATGGAATTTTGTATGGATGTTCACTGCTATGAGGACATTCAACAGGGGGTTCCATTGTTCTGTTCCGCTTTTCCATTATAGAGTTATTCATATTTGTTTATCTGGAAATGTTGGCTGTTTGTTCCATCCGATGTCTGTTCAGCTCATAACGTGAACAGTAATGTTCGGATCTCATGAAATTTTGTATGGATGTTCACCAATATGAGGACATTTACATGTAGTGGCACATTCAAATGTTTTTTGTTTGTTTTTTGTTCCATAGTTATTCATCTTTGTTTATATGAAAATGCTGATTTCTGGGTTCATATGTCTGAGTATAGCCATGATAAGTTATAGATGTGCCCACACTAGGCGGTATGCCACGAGTGGGTATGCACCGGACGACAGTCCATCTCTTGTTATTTCAATACTATCAAATTATTCCTTATCTATCGGTATTTTAGAATAAGGTCGTTTCGTGTTGGGTTAGTTTTTATATATTTCCACAATACATGTGTGGAATAATACAATATGACAATTTGCTAAATTCGATAGGGCACCCGCGTAATGCCCCAGATTGTAAAAAGATATGCTGTGGGCAAAGCGGATCATTCATACCATGACTACCATGCGTAGATTAAGTGAATTTGGATAAATCTAATAAGATGGTTCGACAAAACTCGTGCCTTGTCGGAGCATATCCATAATTGAAAACTTTGAACGTTAGAAAAAACGCTATTTTAATTATTTGCAATAAATATGAGGTGTGCGTGAATTTTTTTTGGGATTTACAGCTGGGAGTTGCCGTAAAAACCTCGAGATTAACGGGGTCTTTACGTGGTGTTATATGATGCTGACAAGTTCATTTAATCACAAAATTACTATTAGCCAATTAGGCTGGTTAAACAACACATGTGGCGGCCCACATCGGTTTCATTTGCGGCCCAACCACATATACCCCCCCTCCCCACGGCCTCGGGCCCATCAGGAATTGTTCTGGTATCCCGATCGGCCAGTCCGCCTCTGAGCTTGTTATCCCAACTACCCGGTAGGGTCAGTACTCGGTCTACTAAATGAGAATTTTTTTTAATTAACTTGTAGGTTGCCTTCTTAACATGTATACGGTACTTGAGAAGTTGAGAGAACATTGCTGCATTTGCAGGTGTTGCTCTTATGCACATGCCCATCTTCAGAACTTCTATTATTTCCCATATTGCGATAAATATGATGCAATACGATACATGTATTATTTGAAATGTACATGTATATCGGTACACTGGATTTACGATGAATCTTTACTGGCCGACAGTTTAGTAATGTACCGGTAGTACGGTAGATCTGTTATTGATCAATCTGATGAATATCCTAATATGTAATTAGCCTCCTGGCACATTAGTTATTTTTATAAAATCTTACTGCTACATGTAATGTGCAAATATTGTATTGTTCCGAATTTAGTCAAGCGATCAGATGGCATCGTTCAAATAGTTCAGTGTTTGAGTGACTGACATTACATGCAAATATAAAGGCAAAATGCATTTAATATATTTTATTCCAATATACGGCACAGTAACATGTCAACTTATGTTATTGTGACTGACATTACACAAACCTCTCAAAGATACATGGCAACTGGATTTCAAATTTAATTTATAGAAGTGAATATATATATGCATTGCTGATTTGTCTTACATACTAGTACATGTACATGTTACACTGACTTATTAACTCTCTTGATAAAATTACTATTTCTGCACAAACATAACAAAATATTTGGTGTCACGCTTGTACTGTAACAGTCTGTTGATCTCAGTGATCTGTTTTCAAACAAAGACAAAACAATTTGTTCAATTGTATCCAATGAACCTTATTTGTTCAAGTTATCAAGGGCGGATCTTGCGCTTAATATTGCTGACATACAACATGTACATGCATATACATGTATATACACAGCAGTTTACTTAATCTGACTCAAGTACAGTTATTTCAACTGTGGATGAATGCATATCCATGCAAGGGCGAAAACAACATCCTGTGATGTGTGCGCGCCCCACGTGGACTCTTTTCGCCATGCTGAGCACAATAATTCTGTTGACATTTTGTTTCTGGGCGTCAAGGTTTAGGCGCCCAAAGTTTTTCTATTAACATAGATATAGCAATTCTAACTGTGGTGTCAAATTTGTCAGCACAAATGCATGTTTTGAAGCCATGATTGAATTGAAATATGTATCCAATGCATATGGTCCACCCGGTGGCCCCGGGCCCATTTATTGCACAAATTGAACTAGCTGTACGCATGTACATGTAGCTGCATAATTATATTAGCTGACCAATTACATGTAGTAGTATTTTGAACATGTACATGTACATTTGTACCGGTAATCCGCAGTGTTGACACTGCCATATATTTTGAGGACATACTAGTATCACTGGTGTGAAGCCACAGGACATTTAATCTGCATGCACGACTCTCCATATAGCATACCGGGTACCGTATGGCCATGTTCATAGAGTACACTTGTGTGATGTACCCAGTCCTGGTGCTGCATTGGGTAGATTTTTTATCGCATTCCCTACCAATTACATGTATTTTCATTGTAAATTGTAAATTGCATTGGAAATTGATATGCGAATACATTTAAAATCTAGTCTTGATTGACAGCTGTCTTGTTTCAATAGACGTCTGATAACAGCTGCGGGCATTTTGATATAAAATTAAGCTGAATAAGCTCCACCCCTCGACCGCGGTTTGTTAGGATGACATTAACTAACATGAACACTGACATGCGTGTTGATAGCACATTTTTCGTAAACAATGGAACTAAATTGAAAATCAAGATTAACTCTACTTGAAAACGAAATGATTCAAGGCTAAATCATAAAATTTAACCTCATTGAGTAAAAGCACAAGAAATGAGAGTCTGCGCACTCCGTATATCAAGATAAATCGACCGAATTGATAGATGCACGATATTGGGCAATAAACTGATTGATAACACAATCTACATACATACATGTACATGTAAATGATAGGCCTATATACATGTATATATATATATATATATATCTGTTGATTCGGTATGGTATTTAACTTACAACGTAACAAGTCATATTTATAGCTCTGTTAGTTGTGTTGAATGTGCACCGTTGGAAGGTATTTAATATCCTAAATATGTTAATGTTCTTGGGGTTGATGTTATTTCACAGTGTCTGTATCGTCCAGATGATCCATTCGATTATTGTCCTCACAGTCTTGAAAAAATGCATATTTCTATTGAGACGTATTTGCTCTTATTGCATAAATTATCAAATAAAAACAAATATACATTGGGTCATAAAATTAATTATGAGCATTGAGCAGAGCCTGGTTGAAATGCTACGGTGTGGCGATTCATACTCGTATGCGAGCTACTGTCAGTACTGATGCCATATATGCATTGTTCTATTAATGGTTTGTATTTTGATGAGGTAAACTGCTCGTAACCTCCATTGTAAACAATTTCACACCAGGTTCTATTCATAAACTAATTAAAAATTGGCATAAAGAACTGTATTAAACAAATGTCTGTGCGAATGACTGGATCATTGACGACTCGGGCAGACATATACTGGGTAATCCTTTTGACAGCGTGTTCTGGGCCACAAACAATAGATATAACAAAACTTCAAAAAATGATATCTGGTCACACTGAGCGTTGATGGGTAGGTTCCTCGACTCGAATCAATTATTTGTTAACCCCGAAGTCAAAGAAATAGTAATTTATGACGGTCTGATCAGATTGAGTACCTGCCTTTAATGTTACACATATCTGCTGCACACATAACCACAAACAGCAGCATTGGGTGCGTTTTCAACTCTGAGATAACAGCTTTATACGCCAGTAACCTTACATGTATATTTAGCACCCACTGGTGAGTGTTATTGACAATATATTGTGCATCTTAAAGGCATACATGTAATCTGGTTTTATTGTTTAATAGCATTACTATTGGCAGTTAATAATGTGATTGTGTTTAGTAGATTTTTTGGAATTTTGTTGGTTGCATGGGAAGACAACTTTGGTTTTCAAATTTTTAAAAACTTGAAAGCTCTGTATCAGTCTATGAGAACAAAATAATTGTTCATAACACTTTTAGAACTGTAGGTCTAGTTTGTTTTATTTATATATTAATGGAAAGCTTTTTCGACATTGATTTCAATTGATTACAAATGTAAATAGAAATATTAAAGGGGCACACCAGGTTTGATATATTTTTCTTGTACTCTACATGAGATAAAAAGTTTATGTGTACCGGTACCTACATGTATACCATAGTATGGTACACTTAGTGTCAATGTTTGGCCACTCGTCGTTCGTCCTTCCATCTGTACCGGGTACGTCTGTCCCTCCGTAGACACTTTAGGCATAATGCGATAACTCTAACATTTTCTATTTGATTGAAACCAAATTTTGTACAGTATATACCGGTATATAGGTTTCACAACCCAAAATACAGTTCGAGTTCGAATATGGGTTTGATCCAAGATTTTATTTACAAAGTTATGGCCCTTTTTACTTAGAATTCACGCATGCTGCAAAAACTCACACATTTTTTTTATCTGATTGACAACAAATTTGATATGTGAGATTGTCAGCCTAAAATACAGATCAAGTTCGAATATGGGTTTGATCCGATTTATTTTAAAGGAGTTATGACCCCTTTTTTTTATTCCAAATTTTAATTTAAAAAAAAATGTTTATCTTGAATTTCCTCGCTCAATTTAACAGGCAAAAAATATTAAAAAACTTTTATAATAATAACAAAATTATTTAATTAAAAAAAAATGTCATTGACACTAATTTGTTTTAATTTTATATCATTAATTAGGTGTGATGTCCTGTTTTGAAAATAGGCAGATTTTATTTCAATAGTTGCATGTAATGCCGTTGTATGAAGGTAAAGATAAACAACCTGATGGCTGGATAATTAATTATCCTATCTGTCAAATTGATTAATGGCTAAACCATTGTATCTCACAGTGAGAGGTCCTTGTGTGAATAGGGACAGTTATGAGATTTAAAACGACTCACCCACCCCAAATACTTTAACCCCTTATTAAGACAAATTATATAATATGAGCTTTTGATTTTATGTTTAAGTACTGATATATGTATTACTGTGATCATATCTTTGACCAATTATCAGTTATAGCTAATCGCTATCGCCAAGGTATGGGTTAAACATCTGTCGATCGTGATCGGCCTCTCGTTTTATATTTGGTTCAAATAGGGGCAGAAATATGAGATTTACCCATATGTACCGTATGTGAACTGTTAACCTTGTGGGTTGATTTATGAGCTGGGTTTAGAACCACATAATTGGTGGGAGGGTCTCTGGGATTGACCCCCCCTAACTTCGGTATTCAGTGTAAAATATGTCGTAACTAGACCAACAAATGGCCACATTTAGAATATTTCTAACTTTATGAATTTGAAGTACCAGTTGTAAAATTATTCAATCGTGTGAGATTGAAGCCACATGGACATCCATGTTGGTCGGTTGATAGAGGTTTATCGTCGTTTCAGCTGCTATGCCATATCACAACATCAGTTTTACTGGTTGAATGACCACACTAACTGTTAATTGCACCAACCCACCAAACGGGCACCCATGTTAGTCAGCTTTGGTTCGTTAATTAAGCTAGCTTATGTCATATTATCATCGCATATGCATACAACTCCGGGAATGTCCTTTATAATCTCTGCAACACGTTTCTGGTAATGTTCAGGCGCACTGGAAATTCCCATTGGGAGTCTGGCATAGCAGAATCTACCAAATGGCGTGATGAAAGTGTTTAACTGCTGAGATTTCTCACCAAGAGGAATTTGGTAAAAACCAGAATTACAATCCAGCTTAGTCCACAATGTTGCATCTGATAGCTGTGCTAATGTGTACTCAACAGATGGCATCATGAGGCGTTCTCTTTTGACTACATTGTTCAACTTGGTTAAGTCAACACACAACCGAACTGTATTTGTGTTAGGTTTCGGGACAACAACAATGGGTGCACACCAATCTGTAGGATCATCAACTGGTTTGATGACATCCAAGGCGAGAAGCCTATCAAGTTCCTGACGCAAAAGTGGTAGGAGCGGTAATGGAACTCTACGTGGCACTGTCAAATTATATGGTTCGGCATTTGTTTCTAATTTCAAGTCATAACATGTCGAGAGTTTTCCAAGTCCTTCGAACAGCCTAGGAAATTCTTGTTCAGCATTGACTGATTGAACGAAAGAGACAATACCCAACTTATGAGATGCAGAGCAGCCCAGTTGATTGCAAGTAATGGTTAGAGCACAAACATTGTTCTTTACCAGAATCAATCGAGTTGGAGACGAGATTTATTCTGGTAAAGAACAATTCGCGTGCTCTGACCGACTTAGAGCACAATTGATCACACATAATGCAATAAACTGGAAATGTGCCGTGTGCTCGCCGCGATTGGACACAATAGCCGGTTAGCCACGCCCAAAAACGTGATTAACATGAACTGAATGTGAATTGATATATCCGAAACAACACGGATTGTTCACACTTTGAAGCGCTCGTGCGATTTGTTTGTTATGAGTTGCGGGTGCCTAATAATGGGATAATCATTGAACTATTCCTTCGCCAGCCTTGGGAATTGGTGTGCTTTACCAAAAATCAGACAACGATTGCAACAATGGGATTGTGCTCTAAGCATTATTAATGACGTATACCTCTTCTCGGATTTCATTTCCTTTAAAAGTCATATCAGCTATGAAGTAGCCATGAGTGTGTAATAATGCTTTGTCAGCGCCACGGAGAATTTTGTTGGTATTCAACAATTCCACATTTGGAATTTTTCTGAATGTGTCTTCGTTGATAACAGAAATGTACGCTCCTGTGTCCACACGAAATGTGAGTGTTTTATCAAGAATTCCAACCACAATTCTGTCACGTATAAGTTCGTCTCTCTATACCCCTTGGTTACAATGTTCTGATAATGCATGCAAATCACCGATGAAGTCTCCAATAGATTCATTTTCTCGTTGAACTCGAGCGTTGAATTTTGCACGTTCATAATTAATGTTTCTGCGGACTATGAAGAAGTCTTGAAATTTCTGTTTCACAGTTGCGTAGACTTTAGATTCATCAAGTGCAGGATTATTTGCATTACCTTGAGTTGGTGGCGCAAATTCTAAGGATCCAAAGACATCATCTGCCTTCTCACCCATTGTGTATATAAGAGCATTTATCTGATTTTCTTCTGGCTGCGTTGAGAGCCCCGATGCTATTCGGAATCGGTCGAATCTTCTTGCCCATTTCTCCCAGGACGTCGGGTTGTTGAAGTCGAATGCTTCGGGTGGTGAAACCTGGAATGTTGCCATATTTGACGAGCACCACCGCTGTCACCATGTAGTGATATAAAGAGTATAGAAAAGGAGTTTCTAGTGAACGATTATTATTTTATATTCAATCTCCATTTAACCGGAAGTTACTCCTCTGGTAACCTTACCATTCCAAAGCAACTCGAAACAGTACAAGTCTAGAGCATGTATAATAATCATGCCACACAACCCACGTTTGAATGCTATAGTGCCGCTGAAGAGCGTTTGTCGGGTTTGGTTTGTGAGTGTTTAATAGTGATTAGATGTTTGCCTGTGTAAGGGTTACATGCCACTGTAGCAGGATGCAAAGCCCCCCCCCCCCCACAATTCCAAAAGCGGACCGGCGATGAATACTTACCTTGTTTATAATACGAGTTATGTGTATTTAACTTAGTTGATATCGTTTTATTTAGTGGCTAGTTGTGAACTAGTGTCCTGGTTAGTGCTTGCGTGAACTCCGTTGCCTTAGTCTGTTGTATTCAGGGCTTATATTACGGGCTCAACTCTAGGAAGGGGGAGCAATGGTTAGAATAATATTATCCAAACACAGCTCTTTTATTTTATGCAGAAGTTTGTAGCAAGGATCGTAGTTTATCGAAGATGTCTGTTTTGCCATGTGGATATATTTAACTAACCATTACTGGGATGGGACCATTGGTTGTTGCTTCATAGGGTTGTCTATTGAGGTGGATTAAGTTAGTCCGCACTAGTCGGGTTGACTAGTCCTTAATTTAGATGTTTTGACTAAGGTTGTGAGTTAAACAATATGACTAATTTTGGTTCGTTAAACAGTTGCCACGAGGGTAACTAGCTTTGGTTAGTTAAAATGATTAACTCATCTTAGTCAAAAGGACCAATTCAGTGTTAGTCAAACTGAACAGTTATATCTCAGTTGTTTGACTTAGATTGTGAATTAGCCATTTTTACCACCAAAGTTAGTTACCCACGTCGCACTTTACTCCGCCTGGTATTCCGTTTTACTTTATCGATGTAGGATATGTTTGGAAAGATGTCTTTATTCGAGTTGTTGTGTAGGGATGTGGGGTTTATAATATAAAAAACACGTCGGTTGATGAGTGTCTCGTGTAGTTAACTCCGCGTTTAAATAAAATCTCGAGAAGTGTTTGCAGTGAAAGTTTTGATGAATGAAACTTAAATTTACCCCAATTTTTCTCTGAACTACTCTCACAACATAACTTTGCTTTGCGTCTTCCATTCGGTTGGTATAACTTCTAAATTGACTACTTTTAACTAACTAAACTAGTCTGGTAGTGGGTGTTTGGGGGTATTAGCTGTCCGGGATCAGAATATAAGAATATGAAGTCAGACACGGCTTCCAGAAGTTTGAGAAGTGTATATTTTATCGAAAGAACAAATAACAAGCAAAGCAATAATACAACAAGAGCAACGCTGATACTATACATAGTTAGAACAAATTGAATTAAATCGTACATTATTTTGTCATTCTAAATCAGAAAAAGTCAAAGGCTATAGAGCCCTAAATTGTTACATCTATATTTATGATATTTTAGTATTTGGAAAGCAAAATACTGTGATAGCTGCTTTCAGATATAACTTATTAAAGAGTTTCATTTACTAAGCGGATTTATTATTTCTTAATAATTTTATATTATATCTAACTCTAACCACTATTTTCAATACGAATATAAATTTAAACAAGACACACACTGTTAGATTTCCGGAGAACAAAGAGCGCATGCGTGTGTGCAACGGAAATGTAACAACTTAACTGCAAGTTCGCCGCAAATTAAACCGAAGATCAATCGAGAATAAACATATTTACAATTTCGGAGTTTCTCAAGACGTGGCTTATTTTGTTCTGATTTATGTTTGAAATAATATATTAATATTAACACATAATGGATCATAATGTAGGACTATAACATGAGATTATAAACAGCATATAATAAGGTTACATCATATAATAAGGTTACATCATATAATAAGGTTACAACATACAATATGGTTACAGTATATCATAAGGTTACATCATATAATCACAACGCAAAGGTTGTTTTACGGTTCGTAAGCGACGCAAGTATAGTTGTGACGTTACTAATTTCTATACTCTATCAACCTCAATTTTTTTTTTACATTCGAGCGATTCGGACCTATGTGGCACCTATTGTGACCGCCATGTTGGAATAACCTCGAACCAGCCTGTAAAATGAATTGACAAACTAACAAAACGATTTATTTTTCTTCTTTGATCAGCCTCCCAATAGCAGCACTATTAAATTTGAAAAACACAAGCACTCTTATTCAAAATTAAATGATTAATGTGGATTTGGTTGACGTATAGCATTCTGCAAACTTCGTCAGATTCCGAAACGTTTCAGTTTGAAATTACGGCCCCTGGCCCATAGCAACGTTGCGATTGGTGACGTAATTTTCGTTACAAAATGGGTGCGCCCAGGTGCAAGATGTTATCGGCGATTGCATATTCAAAATTCTCCATTGCTGTTGTTGTTCTCGTGCTGAATATTATTGGTATAAGCCAATCGATTGGGCATACATTGTGTGTGAAACCTCCGGACATGGTTGAACAGTGGAAGTGAAACTCAGTCAGTCGGAAAGAAAATAAATGATGAATTTGCGACTGAAAAAATATGAAAATCAAACTGATGGTCAGTGGAGACAGTGGAGTGGAATGTGGACGTTGGACTGGCCTGTGATAACCACGGTGATTTGACTTGTTGTGTTAAATTTTAAATATGTTTTCACCTGTACTGGTTAGAGCTGCAAGCGGCAAATTGTTCCGTCTACTTCTCTAAATGTATTTGTTAATAGCTGACACTGTCAGGTCAAGGAAATCAGAAAATGGTCATTTTAGAGCTGACGGATTTACTCATTTACTACTAGTTCTACTATTAGGCTATTACTACTAGGATTTTATTACAGATTAGTAAATTTAGTTTTCAACGACTTCTGGCTCAGCCTCACCCACTCACTGTGAGTGTGACTCGGGTCAAACTACAATTCAGGTCAGCCACAGAGCAGTCGACACACAGATGTGACAAACATGTGAAGCCCAGTGAATTGGTGAGTCAATTAACTTGGTGAGTGAAGGAAAAGAAGAACATCTCCCATTTGGTCTCGGCACACTGCAGAGTGTAGTGACTGGTGAGAGGATATGCTTTCAACTTTCCATCTATGAATTCTGTTTCCTGTGATTGACAGATCAAGTTAAATATAATAATTATAATGCACCGTTAATAACACCATTAAGTTAACGGTGATTTGTTTCAGCATTCTCACATATTAAATATTTCATGATTGTAACACTGTGTTCTCGGTTTAAACCTTGAGCATTAAGCGGGAGCTCGGTCAGCATGGCTAGCATATATACTAGTGGCTATTTGTGGAAAAAATATTAAATATAGCCCTGCGTACTTGCTATTGTCGACTTGACAAATTGGGATTGGAATAATCTGTATAATAAACATAATAATTCCAGGCCAAGCTGTTCGAACTGTCACGACCTTCTAGTTCTACATGACTCATGGGGCGATCGCAGATGGTCATATAAATGTTTAATATGGTAGCATTATTCTTAGACCATGCCATGAATCTCTATGTATCTATGCCCGTCGAGAATGATATATTCCACCAGTACAAAGTGTTTGCTGTTGCGATAGGGAAGTTTGTAACAATGAAACAACAGTACAGGTAATAAATTATGAAATACCTGTTCCTTAATAATGTGTGTCATAGAATATGAAGGTCCAACTTTGAAATTGCAAGATTTAAGTGACTTTGTGGTTGATTTTGCTTTGCTTTGCTAATGTAATTCCTTCCGGGCAATTATAAAATTCTCAACGATCATTAAATTATTTGGCATAGAGACATATATAGAACTATTATTAATTTCAGTCTAAGTCTTCACTATCAATATTATTGACTTCATACATAAATGCCTCAATTTATTCAAATTTGGTGATTCCATAAAAAAGTGGATGGCAATTCTATATCAAGACGCTAGTTCGTCCATCCTGATTAATGGTCACATATCACAAAGTTTTAAATTAGGGCGTGGCTGTCGACAAGGTGATCCCATATCCCCATATATTTTTCTCCTCTGCGCAGAGGTGTTAGCATTGTTGGTAAGACAAAATGATAAAATTAGAGGATTAGTCCTCGGTGGTTCAGAGTATAAAATATCACAATACGCGGACGACACAACGTTTATACTTGATGGCAATGAAAGTAGCATTCGTGAGTCCTACTCAATACTTGACCTATATGCTCGGGTTTCGGGACTGCGCATTAACCCGGAGAAATGTCAGGCGGCATGGATAGGATCAAGAGCAAACTGTGAATCAACCATGTGCCATGATTTAAAATTATCCTACTAAAAAACTTTCAACTTTCTGGGCATTAATTTCGACACTGATCTTCGAAAGATGATGACAAACTACTCCTGTAAATTGGACGAAATAGAACGACTAACCAAGATATGGAGCCACAGGCTACTAACCCCAATTGGAAGAATAACTGTCATTAAGACACTTATTCTTCCAAAGCTAACCCACATATTCATGTCTCTCCCAAATCCAGACGATGCTTTCGTTAAGAAGTTAAACACTATTTTATTCAAGTTTATCTGGAACTCTAAACGAGACAGAGTACAAAGGAAGCAGTTATGTCTCGATTACTCCCTAGGAGGACTGAAAATGGTCAACTTGGAACATTTTAACGACGCAATGAAAATCACATGGCTGAGACGTCTGATATGTAAACAATCAAATTGGGCACCTCTCCTAAAAGACACCCCCATTATCAACGACCCCCTGTACCTAACATATGATGCTAAATTCCTGTCAAAACAAACTTCAAAAATTTCTAACCCATTTTGGAGGGATGTTCTCAGCTCTTGGTGCAAATTTATAAGCATATATGATAAAAATGGTAATATCATGTCAGAGACCATATGGAATAATTCTAACATCAGAATGGAAGGAAACCCAATTAACTTTAATTCGTGGAGAAATGCAGGCATATATTTTATAAACGATCTGTTCTGGAGAATTTCACACCCATGACTCCCTTAAGGCTACATTCAATATTTCTACTAACTTCGTTATTATAGCTAGCCTAAAACGCCAAATATATAGCCTTTCAAACTCTCGAAATCAGCCCCTCCTACGATTACCCTATCCGTTCTTACCCAAAACTTTGAAACCGTTATTAAGGGACCAGAAAGGGGGTCAACTCTTTCATCGAACCCTGTCAATGGGGAAACGGGTACCAAACTCATGTAAAAAATGGAATTCGGAAATAAAAGACGACTCCCAATCATGGGACAATATATTTCGCAATACATTCACAACCACGCCTGACACAAAACTCCAATGGCTCCAATATAGAATTAATACGAGAATCCTATCGACGAACAAATTTCTGAAGATAGCAGGCATAAGAGCTGACGATCTGTGTAAGCGATGCGAAAATACTCAAGAGAACATTTCTCACATTTTCTGGGACTGCCCATATACAAATCGGTTTATAACCGAAATTCAGTCTTGGTTGAAAATTAATGAAGTGTCTATACACATAACCAAACCAAGTATGCTTTTTGGCGTTAATCATTGCCAAGTGAATTCTATCATAAATTACTTCCTACTTGTGCTAAAGCAATATGTATATAGGACTAAATTTGACCCGATCCAACTTTCAATAAAGGCATTTCTCGCTGAATTAAAATTCAAATATGAATGCGATAAATACACATCCAGAAGCAACATGCGATATCAAGAGTTTAAAAATCGATGGCTACCCTTAGAAAATATTATTAATGACAACACCGATTGACTTGCTGATATTCCACAACAAAACCAAATTTATATGTATATACATGTATACACCCCGATTAATATAATTATATACATAGAGCCTGGAACCCGAGCTATCTCTCAAATTTACATTAATCTTTTCCTAACTTGATCATCAAAAAGCCGGCAAGAATTTATCTGCGCCTAACTTTACTCTTTATATAACTGTATAACTGACACTCTTCATTAAATGCACAAACGTTGTGTCGCCCAATAGCCAACGGAAAAACAAACTATTTATCGCTTTACAAAAACTACACCAAAAACAACTATATCATTCAAGCATGATTTTATTAATGTCGCCAGTGAGAAAGTATAGCCCGAGTGAAATTCACTTGGGAGCGTGCAAAAGTGAGTGCAAGAATATAATATGTATCAATGTATCGTTAATGTAATGCTTGTGTGTATGTATGTCTGTCTCATGTTTTTGTTGTTATATCTACTTCACCAATAAAAAAAAAAAATTAAAAAATATATATATTATTGACCATCACAATGATAGGCCACCTGAGAGTACGATATAATATCACAAAAGTTACAACAAGCATGCAATCTCAAGCTGGGTCCACCCCTACTGTGAAGTAGATTATTGAGAAACAAGTATTAAATACAGGGAAATATATTCCCTTTTTTTAGAAGCAAATTTGATTTTTGAGACAATGCAAATGTTTTGAGATTGGGTGGGATTCGAACCCCGGCCCGATGGCGAGCGCGCCTTGCGACTCAAAGTCCGACGTCAATACCACACGGCCACCGAAGAAACCCCAAAAAAGGAAGCTCGAATGGCCGCTGTATTATAGAGACCTTAAAATGTGAATATAGTGTCCTAAGTACGACGTAGAATTACAGCGGCCATTCGAGCTTCCTTTTTTGGTATTGCTTTGGTGGCCGTGTGGTATTGACGTCGGAATTTGAGTCGCAAGGCGCACTCGCCGTCGAGCCGGGGTTCGTATTCCACCCAATCTAAAAAAAATTGCATTGTCTCAGAAATCAAATTTGCTTATAAAAATAGGCGCCTGGTGTGTTGTATAGTCCCAAGCATGTTCTAAGAGCAATGCTCGCCATGTTTCGGAGGCATAACATATAAAACATTGCTGCTGTGCCGTACCTCCTATATTATATTCCCTTTTTGTTTATTCATTGTTATAAATTTCGCTGTCAGAACTTCAAAAAGTTCCCAGGTTTTTGTACAGTGAAATTGGTGTAATATGGTCTATAGTACGGTCATATCTAGTGTAGAGATTCATGACATGATCTAGTATTTTTTGTGGTTCGATGGTCTTTTAATGTGAACTCAGTAAACGTGCATATATGCACGTCTGATTAATTAGTAGTAACCGTATAGGAAACGCCCGAACATACCACTATTGCACAATGACATCAGTTTGTTTGATCTAAATTATTTATCCACTCCAGCCCCAAAACAATAGTCATTTGGCAAATTATGTCATCCCTTTTTGAAGTGCCTATCATCTACTGAAGGTGGATACTACCACAGGCCAGAACTTGTGTCCCATTGAGTCATTGTGCCCCACCGTGTAACTCGCTGAAAGTCAAGCATCCATAAACGTCTATAAATAAATCAAATGTGGCTATGTGAAATATGCCATAAATCCCCGTTTTCCACATCACAAAAATGTGTTCATTATTATATGTAAATTTATCCAATAAAGAGAGCTTTCCCTTAAAATTGCAAAAAATAAATTAATTAGTTTTGTCTTGAAAATTGGTCGCTGGGCCAGATTCAACCTTCACCTGATGATAGCATTTTGAACAAATATAGTAACATGTGTGATATGGCTAATATCTCTGGACTGGCGCCATTTATATTGGTCTGGAAATTAGAGAAATGTTAGAGGCAATGTCTCACTCGGACCCATGTCTAACTGTGGCCCACATTCCCCTATATTTGGTGCTGCAACATATTCTCGTGCAAATAGGTTTACATTGTACCTAAATATTCACATTGGTTCATATTTTGTATTCATTTAAATTTGTTTAAATCAAAATTTAGAAAAACTAACGCCGTTATACACTCTGCCAGGGCACCCTGAGTCACCACACGAAATTTCGTTGAAATCCGAACCAAAATTAACAAAGACGTGTTGGTCTCAACTTTACTCCAGTCTTATATGTATATATAAACAGTCCCATGAAACATGTATACATTTATTGATGGACGTGTCGTGGGATGTTCATACAGGATCGGGTTCATTATTCCGAAGGTTCCATATTCCGAAGGTTCATTATTCCGAAGGTTTGCTATTCCAAATGTTCGTTATTCCGAAGATTCGCTATTCTGAAGGTTTTCTATTCTGGGCGTATTTAACCAGAAATGAATTAAAATTTGCAGTCCCACTCCCCCATAAAAACCACACGAGGAATGAAAAATGCTATTACGCTAGTATTCACATATAGTACATTTATACACCCCATTCTAATTCCCAAATTGTCCCAGATGTCGGTTATTAATAGCAAGAATACAGTATCAGTTTATCGTTTATTATGGAAAGTTGAAAACACGATGAGTCGATGACTGAATGACTGAACTAAGGGTGCATTTACATTGCTATAGAAATGTACACAGATCTACACGCAGACAGTGTAAACGGGTTGATATAGAAATGCACACAGAAAGAAAACGGTATTAGTTCGTGTGACCAAAAATCGTGACCGCTACACGTCACGGTCAACGCCCATATATTGCGACAGGCAAATCAGTTTTGATTAATTGTTACTCGGGCTTGGCGAATGTTTTCGTTGTCATTTCAACCCGTGTATTTCGAATATTGAACACGGATAGGGACGTGGCAACTTGTGCAACGGTTGGATATTTCATACCTGACACAACATTAGTTGTAATTTCCAAACCAACAATAGATTAAAAATGATCTTGTAGTTTGATTTTCAAACATTTTATTTGGGGGGGGGTATGGTTTTCGGACCAATATTTGCATAATTTCCTACTTTTTATCAAAATTTTGGACTGGAATGGCCATCAGCTGGAAATGTTTCCAACCTTATCATAGGGGCGGATGTAATGTTGGAAATGTCCAACACTTGGAAAGATTGTGTCCTGGTCCCTCCCCGTGGCCAGTCATCATCATCATATTTATTGTCTAACAGCTATATATAAAAACTGCATGTAATTTAAGAAAACATTATTGTCCTACATTGGTTAACATTGTCATTGGAATTGTCATCAGTTGAAAATTTTACTACATTTGGTCAAATAAAGGGTGTTGTAGGGTAACTGCATGATTTTCATTCTTTCTTCGAACCATTATCAAGTGGTATAAGGATACACTTTAAATACATGCGGCACATACCAAATCGCTGTTATCTGCTGATAGTTGATACATTTTCATGTCTGGCCTAAACTGACACGACGCGCGGTGAATTGTCAATTACCAGAGTACAGATCAGAGCGCGTTCACTATTGGTAATCATGTTGTGATCACAGTAATGCGCGACACGTGACTTTATACAGATCTATATACATTTCTATAGCAATGTAAATGCACCCTAAGCTACATGTAGAGTCTAAGTGATACAGTCTGTCCGGACTGGCAATCTATATTTGAAAGAAACATCAACATTAAAGGCCCACTTAATTTTCGAACCCCCAGATCATATATATATATAATAATAATAATAATATTTATATAGCGCCTATCCCCCGCAAGGGGCCCTAAGCACTTTACACATTATATAAATACACAAGAAATGCACATGGAAAATAATCAATAGATATGAGGAATTATATATAATCAGATTTTGTTAGTTTTCTTTGTGTCGGGTAGCGTCGTCGGAATATGTGAGTTTTTAAAGCAGATCGAAAATCGGTTAGCAAGCAAGATTGTCTCATTTCATTTGGTAGAGAGTTCCAAATGTCGGGACAGGCTACAGAGAAAGCTCTGTCGCCGACGGTCATAAGATTTGCATTTTGAGGGCAGAGAAGGGACGATTCATCAGAACGAAGTGTTCGCCGGGGGAGGGTATGGATATATCAGACTGTTAATATATTCGGGAAGGGATTCAGAGACAAACATCCGACGGAAACCAAATGTTGCTATTTTGAATTGTATCCGATCTTTGATAGGTAGCCAGTGAAGGTCGGCGTGCATGGTTGTTACTCTACAGCCTTTCCTTCTTCGGAGTACAATTCTGGCGGCGGTGTCCTGCAAGCGTTGACGTCTGTTGATTTGCGAATCGGGGAGCCGGAATAATAGTATGTTACAGTAGTCTAGACGACTCATAACAAACGAAGCAACAATTGTTTTTGCTGCGTCAACGGTGAGATATTTGCGGACCTGGCCAAGGCGTCGCAGTTCCAAAAATATATACTTGCAGAGGTGGTCGATATGTGTCTCCATAGACAGTGTTTGATCGAGATGGACTCCTAGATTTTTGACACACGAAGAGAAGATAATAGTGTCACGATCTGCTTGCAGTGATGTAATGCACAATTGGCTGACAGATTTAGGTGAAGACGAAAGAATAATTTTCCTAACGTGGTCGCACGTCACTTCCTCGAATTTACTGATTGAAGTTCCAGTGATGTTATATATATATATAATATATGCCATATTATATACCATGCATTTGAAATAGGAAGCTCTCTAACATTGTATTATCAACTTATCCGTGTGTAATAAACATGTGAACATGTTTTTGTTTAGTTGCCGACGTGTTTTTGTGCTAAAGTTTCATCTGGTTTTGTTGTGCAAAGTGTATTATTTTCAATGGAGGGGGAATAACTCTATATTTTAAAGATAGGTTATTCCCCTTCCATTGAAAATTCCTTTTTCTAGCTTGAATTCTGTTCCAGTGTGGGAGCCATAACGGGGGCGGATTTTTTATGATTTCAGCTATTTTATATTTCTCTATGGGCATCTTCTGAGCACAGACGTTTCAAATGGTGATGGATTATAGTATTTTAATCATATTTTATGGCATTATATTGTTATTAAAACAGAATATCAATGTTATGGCGCTCCTGTATTCATTAAGCGTTATAGCCCCACTGTTATAAACCACCTTTAGCTCGCGTATTCTTGCCTCTAAGATTATTGAGATATATCGCCATGGAAACATAGCAATTGTGTGGGCTGCGTGACGTGACATTAAATTTCAAGGAAACCCGCGAAAAATAAATCACATTTATTGTTTCAATGTTTTAAGTTATTTCCTTCATAAAAAGTGTCTTATGATAAAGAACCCTATCAATACTTTAGAATATAGAATTAAACTTCAAAATAACAAAAACCTTCGGAATAGAGAACCATTGGAATAGCAAACCTTCGGTATAATGAACCTTGGGAATAGTGAACATTCGGAATAGCGAACCTTCGGAATAGAGACATGTCGCTGTCTATACGTACTTACGTGATCATATATCCCAAGTTGGCCGGAAATACAGGCACTCCCATGACACACACATTTATCATTTTATAGATGGACGTACGTGTCTTGAGTTGTCCATACGTACTGAAGTAATCATATTAATAATTAATAATTATTCTTGTAACGCGCCTATCCCCATGGTGGTGGGCCCTAGGCGCTGGACAATTATTAAGGTTACAATATATAATAAGGTTACAGTATATAATAAGGTTACATCATATAATGAGGTTACAGCATATAAAAAGGTTACAGTATATAATAAGGTTATATATTTTTTCTAAATACAAACAAGACTAAACTTAAAGAAGTTATATGTACTCCATGGCATACATTGGTGTAATTGGTTATTAAGCAACACAGTGGTGCATAAGTAAGCCGATGTACATGACCATTATAATAAGTTTCCAAAACAAAACTAATAAAAGTATTGATTTACTTAAATATTTAAAAATATTATTCTCTGTTGACGACCAGTTAGGTAAGAAACGAACCACTATAGGACAGTACCGGAAATGCCGAATGATCTTTCAAGTCGATGTAGCAGAATTTGGTGATCAATCGTGTCGAACGCAACAAGAAGATCAGATGTTATTTTCAGCATCGCGGTCTCAGTGCTATGCCCTGTGTGATAAGCAGACTGGAAAGGTTCCCATAGTATATTATTATTGAGGTGCGTTTTGAGTTGAAACAGAACAATTTTCTCCAATACTTTTGATATAAACTGCAGGTTAGAGACTGGTCTGTAGTGATTTAGAGTATCAGGATCGAGACCCGATTTTTTCAAGAGAGGAATCACAATTGCTTCTTTAAAACAGGCGGAAACCGAACCACTAGACAGTGACGCATTAATCAAGTTGGTCAGTGGCTCTATCATGAAGTCGATATGTTTAATTATGAGGTCTGTAGGTATTGGGTCCAGACTGCACGATTTAGGTGAAGACGAAAGAATAATTTTCCTAACGTGGTCGCACGTCACTTCCTCGAATTTACTGATTGAAGTTACAGTGACGTTATATATATATATATAATATATGCCATATTATATACCATGCATTTGAAATAGGAAGCTCTCTAACATTGTATTATCAACTTATCCGTGTGTAATAAACATGTGAACATGTTTTTGTTGAGTTGCCGACGTGTTTTTGTGCTAAAGTTTCATCTGCTTTTGTTGTGCAAAGTGTATTATTTTCAATGGAGGGGGAATAACTCTATATTTTAAAGATAGGTTATTCCCCTTCCATTGAAAATTCCTTTTTCTAGCTTGAATTCTGTTGCAGTGTGGGAGCCATAACGGGGGTGGATTTTTTATGATTTCAGCTATTTTATATTTCTCTATGGGCATCTTCTCAGCACAGACGTTTCAAATGGTGATGGATTATAGTATTTTAATCATATTTTATGGCATTAGATTGTTATTAAAACAGAATATCAATGTTATGGCGCTCCAGTATTCATTAAGCGTTATAGCCCCACTGTTATAAACCACCTTTAGCTCGCGTATTCTTGCCTCTAAGATTATTGAGATATATCGCCATGGAAACATAGCAATTGTGTGGGCTGCGTGACGTGACATTAAATTTCAAGGAAACCCGCGAAAAATAAATCACATTTTTTGTTTCAATGTTTTAAGTTATTTCCTTCATAAAAAGTGTCTTATGATAAAGAACCCTATCAATACTTTAGAATATAGAATTAAACTTCAAAATAACAAAAACCTTCGGAATAGAGAACCATTGGAATAGTAAACCTTCGGTATAATGAACCTTGGGAATAGTGAACATTCGGAATAGCGAACCTTCGGAATAGAGACATGTCGCTGTCCATACGTACTTACGTGATCATATATCCCAAGTTGGCCGGAAATACAGGCACTCCCATGACACACACATTTATCATTTTATAGATGGACGTACGTGTCTTGAGTTGTCCATACGTACTGAAGTAATCATATTAAGGTTACAGCATATAATAAGGTTACAGTATATAATAAGGTTACATCATATAATGAGGTTACAGCATATAAAAAGGTTACAGCATATAATAAGGTTATATATTGTTTCTAAATACAAACAAGACTAAACTTAAAGAAATTATATGTACTCCATGGCATACATTGGTGTAATTGGTTATTAAGTAACACAGTGGTGCATAAGTAAGCCGATGTACATGACCATTATAATAAGTTTCCAAAACAAAACTAATAAAAGTATTGATTTACTTAAATATTTAAAAATATTATTCTCTGTTGACGACCAGTTAGGTAAGAAACGAACCACTGTAGGACAGTACCGGAAATGCCGAATGATCTTTCAAGTCGATGTAGCAGAATTTGGTGATCAATCGTGTCGAACGCTGCGCTAAGGTCTAACAAACACAGAATAGAAACGAGACCTTGATCAGACGCAACAAGAAGATCAGATGTTATTTTCAGCATCGCGGTCTCAGTGCTATGCCCTGTGTGATAAGCAGACTGGAAAGGTTCCCATAGTTTATTATTATTGAGGTGCGTTTTGAGTTGAAACAGAACAATTTTCTCCAATACTTTTGATATAAACTGCAGGTTAAAGACTGGTCTGTAGTGATTTAGAGTATCAGGATCGAGACCCGATTTTGTCAAGGGAGGAATCACAATTGCTTCTTTAAAACAGGCGGGAACCGAACCACTAGACAGTGACGCATTAATCAAGTTGGTCAATGGCTCTATCATGAAGTCGATATGTTTAATTATGAGGTCTGTAGGTATTGGGTCCAGACTGCACGATTTAGGTGAAGACGAAAGAATAATTTTCCTAACGTGGTCGCACGCCACTTCCTCGAATTTACTGATTGAAGTTCCAGTGACGTTCTATATATATGTATAATATATGCCATATCATATACCATGCATTTGAAATAGGAAGCTCTCTAATATTGTATTATCAACTTATCCGTGTGTAATAAACATGTGAACATGTTTTTGTTGAGTTGCCGACGTGTTTTTGTGCTAAAGTTTCATCTGCTTTTGTTGTGCAAAGTGTATTATTTTCAATGGAGGGGGAATAACTCTATATTTTAAAGATAGGTTATTCCCCTTCCATTGAAAATTCCTTTTTCTAGCTTGAATTCTGTTGCAGTGTGGGAGCCATAACGGGGGCGGATTTTTTATGATTTCAGCTATTTTATATTTCTCTATGGGCATCTTCTCAGCGCAGACGTTTCAAATGGTGATGGATTATAGTATTTTAATCATATTTTATGGCATTGGATTGTTATTAAAACAGAATATCAATGTTATGGCGCTCCAGTATTCATTAAGCGTTATAGCCCCACTGTTATAAACCACCTTTAGCTCGCGTATTCTTGCCTCTAAGATTATTGAGATATATCGCCATGGAAACATAGCAATTGTGTGGGCTGCGTGACGTGACATTAAATTTCAAGGAAACCCGCGAAAAATAAATCACATTTATTGTTTCAATGTTTTAAGTTATTTCCTTCATAAAAAGTGTATTATGATAAAGAACCCTATCAATACTTTAGAATATAGAATTAAACTTCAAAATAACAAAAACCTTCGAAATAGAGAACCATTGGAATAGCAAACCTTCGGTATAATGAACCTTGGGAATAGTGAACATTCGGAATAGCGAACCTTCGGAATAGAGACATGTCGCTGTCCATACGTAATTACGTGATCATATATCCCAAGTTGGCCGGAAATACAGGCACTCCCATGACACACACATTTATCATTTTATAGATGGACGTACGTGTCTTGAGTTGTCCATACGTACTGAAGTAATCATATTAAGGTTACATCATATAATAAGGTTACAGTATATAATAAGGTTACATCATATAATGAGGTTACAGCATATAAAAAGGTTACAGCATATAATAAGGATATATATTGTTTCTAAATACAAACAAGACTAAACTTAAAGAAATTATATGTACTCCATGGCATACATTGGTGTAATTGGTTATTAAGCAACACAGTGGTGCATAAGTAAGCCGATGTACATGACCATTATAATAAGTTTCCAAAACAAAACTAATAAAAGTATTGATTTACTTAAATATTTAAAAATAGTGTTATTTAAATATTTTCAAACTTCTAAGACCATCTCACTATTTCTTTCCTTTTAATATGATTTCCAATGAAACAGAATTTGAATGGTAATATTGCGGCAGAACTAAGCGCTCGAGCGTAAACGTTACCGACTAGTTAGCGTATTTAAAGCGGCCATTTAAAGTTAAACGATATCAACACCGCATACTGATGCAACCGAACCTATCCCGCTAATAACGCGGTTAACCGTAGTAGTAAGGAACTAAATACCGCAGTTATAGAGTTATTTCGGTTGAGCTAATAGTTACCATTTTTTTCTGAGTTATGAATGGATTGAATGAATGAGTTACTCATTAAATATATCATAGCCATGCACGTTATCGTTTTCTAACATGACTATGCATGGTGCACATGGATACCCTTATATACAGTACATATTAATACATATACATTATAGAAATATGATGCATGGATGATTAATTACTAGATATGTAATTCATGATGTGTTCATGGCGAGTCACTCATATCAGTCGTACCACTTGACCCCGAATGTCATCCCACAACACACTGTGTCTAAAAGGTGGTTTAATTTAGCTAAGAAAGCCCATGCTGGCCACAGATATTTCCTATATAGAAAGGGGATGATAGGGTGACATCCAGATGTAAGGGCAGACAGATACACGAAGAAATGTAGAACAACAGAATTAATTTTAAGGACTTGGAATGCACGATAACACCCTGAGGTTTATTTCCGTCATGGACCCATTGAAATACTGTATGTCATTTTTATTTACATTAACACTTTCGTGGCGGGAGCCGCGCTGGCGCAGCATTAAATCTCATGTAGCAGTGCATTATCTTATATTATTTCAGATAATGCAATGACACATGGTTTTCGCAAACTTTCAGGAAGTTTCGTCATGAAAGGTTAAATGTGATTTTGTATTTTGTTTTGCGGTGTACACAAGTTTTATCTATTACGAAATTTATCATTTCTACCAAAACTTGAATTTTCATTTTATATTGAAATATCAAACCGAAACCGTAGAGTGTCTCATGTAATCTCACTTCCAAAGAGCATTGCAAAAAATATATACAGATATACGTCAATATCACACATGAAGAAATTAAATAATATACATATGTGCATAATAAACCATTGTAATGAAAAGCTACAGTATACACAGTATGTATACAGTCCTTACATTTATCTGGACTCTCTTCCACTTACAACAACAATACCTTTAAAGGGGGCAAACCCAACAAAAGCCCATATGCGTGTTGTTTATTCCCCTCTTCCATCAAGACACATATACTATTATATTTATTACTGTCAATTATGTTATTAGGATTGGAATAAAATATATGACAAACCGGCAAAATTTCGTTCAACAAAATGCTGATAAATAACAGGTTTTTGGAAAAGTTTATACTATATTTGACAGTGGTTAGCATTATTCTGGGGCAAATACTCGATTCTGATAACTGAAGCGGAATTTTTTTATTTGTTGTTGTTGGAATCTGGTATGGGGACCATTGAATCGGATTGAGTACATTTAAGTATCTATAATATGGAAATGCCCATACTAAGCGGACTGGAATAGACTCCCCTCTGATACTCCAGTAGCCCAGTGCATTTATGGTTTCACCTCAAACTAATTGCAACACAAAGTTTCTCAGTGGGAATAAGTACTTTAACCCATCACAAACAACATACCAGAAATAAAAAAGAATCAAGAAAGGCGAAATTGATGAATTTTGTGAAATAAATTTGTCCAAATTTGGTAAAAAAAACCCTGATTACAGAACAGAAAACCTTTCCCAGATACGTTGGGTATTTGTTTAGTTATGTGCCTCCAAAATTTGGAGTTTATCTAATTTCGGAGCCTCAATTTCTCCAAATTAATTGAAATCCATTTTTTATGGCCGTGTATTTTAAAAACCAAAGAAAAATAAAAGGATTTCTTGTTGTTTTAGTCATTTCCTCTGTAGGTTGTGCACAACATATGATTTCTTTATGCATCTATAATTGAGAGGACAAAAATATTCTTAAACAAAATGTGTGTTCCACCATTGTAAGGAATTTGATTCTGGTCCAGAACCGGCATGATGAAATAGCATATTTGAGGTCATACAACTCAACAAATATATATCCATTTTCCCTGTATTTCTCATACTCACTTCAGTATACATGGTCAAACACACATTTCCAAAAATCATGGTGTAGAAAATCAAATTATGGCTCTACGAATCCTGAGAAGTGATTCTTTTATAAAAATGCTATTTTGGGCAGTTTTGTCCACTTTTAAAGGTTTATGTGTATAAATAGTAAAAACAATGTGGGTTTAATGTGTAAAATCATTTGAACTTTCCTCCTAAACACTTTAGTATTGAAATAATAGCCTTATATTGGACATGTCAATGAATGTCACTGAACTGAAAAATGGGGTAGGGGAAACCATATTGACAAAATCTCAGAAAACATGGACCTTGATGCATAACACTTTACTATCACCAGCTCATATAAGCATTATTCTTTAACACAGAGTATACTGCTTCCTGTTTTGATGTTCATAATTAGAGCTACGATCCTTTGTGTTGCAACTCGATGGCGAAATGGTCAATCATTATTTCGGGGTTGTTCTATATAACATGCTCATAAAGTTCCAAATAAACCTCCACTAAAGTACTAAACTTTCAATTAAGGAACAATAATCGACACAATCTGGAATAAAACAACCCTTTGTCTCCAATGACTAGAAAATGGTGACGAGATCATAGGATTTTGTGATTTCACCTACCCCATTAGCAATTTTCAAATTTGGAGTCAGTTTCTTGAAAAATATGTGAAGTCCAGTGACTGTTGATTGGCATAACCAATGTAATCCTATTATTTCAAACACTAAGTGTTTTAGGAGAAACATTTAATAATTTTACACATTAAACACTAATTGTACCCATTGGTGTTTACTATTTGTGCCAAAAAAACATTTAAAAATGGACAAAAACACCCCAAAACAGTCCAAAAAGGCATTTTTTGGAAAAGAGTCAATACTAAGGATTCATAGGGCCATAAGTTGATTTTGGCACATATGTGTTTAGCAACTCAAGGACAGTGTATTTAACCTAGTACACTTAAGAGTTTATGAGAAATACAGGGCATATGAATATCAATTTATTGAGTTGTATGACCTCAAATATGGTATTTCACCACACCAGTTCTGTGTCACAAGGCAAATTTGGCAAAGTCCATACAATGGGACACACATTTTGCTTAAGAATATTTTTGTCTTCTCGATCATAGATGCATGAAGTAATCATTTTTGTGCACAATATAGTGAGGAAACAACTACAACAGCAAGATATCCCTTCATTTTTCTCTAGTTTTTGAAATACTAGACCATAAAATATGGATTTTAGCTAATTCTTGGATATTGATGCTCCGAAATTAGACAAACTACCAATTTTGGAGGCACATAACTCAAAAAATATTCCACGTATCTGGAAAATGTTTTCTGTTCTGTAATCTCAATGAAATGGATATATGAATGGAAGGACATGTAAAATGAAGTTTTTTATAAACATTCTTGAAAAGCCATAAATTGAGTATTTTACCACATTTTGATAAGTTTATTTCACAAAATTTACCAATTTTGCCTTTCTTCATCCTTTTTGATTTTTAGTATGTTGTTTATAATAGGGGTGCCACGAGTAATCGTATAATCGATGAACCGTTGATAAAGCCGATAATCGATTACCATTTCCGTCGTCGATTACTCTACGTTATTTATTTCAGACGTCGGAAAGTGCCGTGTTTGTTTACACAGTTTAATCTTCAACTGAAGGTTTAACAACCTTTGATCGTGCATCAGAGAGATTCCGACAACATGAGTATACTTAGATGTTACTAGTACAGGCTATCACTTAGCGTGTTATGACTGCTGAATGAAACTCACTATTATCAATTACTTAACTTGTTCTGAGTCCTGAAATTTCTGGGTGGGGTGGGGGCACCTTTGTGATTGTTATCCACACTCTGGAAGATTGCTGAAACTTATAGTCTCCGTAACATTAGATTCCTTTTTTTAGGAACCGCCGGCGGTCTGTCATGCATTCCTACTTTTATATTGTTTGTATGTTTGGCTATTCATAACACTAAAATTAATGAACTCACTATTATTATAACCATGACATCGCCGAGAAATGTGCTGGTATTGAATGCATTGTGCTCATTATATTAGTCATTACTGGTGGTTTATGTTGCACATTATTAACGTGAAAATTACATCAGCCGAGTTTTTTAACCAACACCCAGCCAATAGGCCATATTACGGAATATTCCACTGTTATTGATATAGGTACGATTAATATATTATAATCGATTATTAATCGATTATCCCTTGCAAAAAGAAATCCGAGCTTTTTTAAAGAAGTTTGGGAATCCTAGGAATTCATAGGATTTCCAAGGTTTGAACCAAGCTTTTTGAATGACAAAATGTACTCTTCAACAAAGTTTGGAATCCTTGGTTCGAACCTTGGTAAAGCTAAGTAAAGCTTGGATCTAAATTTTACCAAGATTTACCAAGGTTGTCACATAAAGTGAAAACTTGGAAAAGCTCGGAAATCCTTGGCTCAGTGTCAACCAAACCTTGGTAAAGTTAATTAAAGCTTGGATCTAATATTTACCAAGTTTTATCAAGCTTTACCAAGCTTTACCAAGGTAGTGACATGAAGTTGGAAAAGCTTGGAAATCCTTGGAAAAGCTTGGTAAAGCTTAGTCGCAGGTCACATGACTGGGTCACATGACTATGCAGACGTCACTGTTGTCTGTGGCAGCATTTTGAATCAACTGTTGCACTGAGTTTAAATCCATGTTTTATCACAACAATTTTCAGGTAAGTTATTGCTTGTGTGGCCCTAATGATTTCTATTCGACTCATGGAATATGGTTGTACATGTAGTGATATTTTTATTTATGATATTATTTTAATAATTGTTTTACCATTTTCCAAGAATGACCTTTAGGACCACTATCTACCTTTTCATTCCAAAGGCTTGTCTCTATCGTTATTTATTTATAGCTAATTTATCTAATTTAACTGTTTTATCACACTCCAAATACCTCAGATCCATTAAAATACACCTGTGAACATTTCCCATACATTTTACATGCTATAACTTCATAACGTACCATTTATCTCAATCTAAATAAAATTAAAAACATTCTGACTGAAAAGTGAACTTTGAATGAATAATAGCATGAATGATTATATGGCATGGTTCATGACTGTTGTAAATTTCAAGAGACTGTATCATTAATGATGATGATATTGTCAAAGCCTGCAACCTTGGTAAAGCTCGGTAAAGCTGGGTTGCAACCTTGGTCAAGATCGTTTACAACCTTGGTAAAGCTTGGTAAAACTAGGCTGCAACATTGGTAAAGCTTCGTAAAGCTTGGTTGGAAACCTTGATAAAGCTTAGTAAAGCTAGGCTGTAACCTTGGTAAAGCTTGGTTGGAAACCTCGGTAAAGCTTGGTAAAGCTCGGTAAAGCTAGGCTGCAACCTTGGTAAAGCTTGGTACAGTTAGTTGGAACCTTGGTAAAGCTTGGTAAAGTTAGGCTGCAACCTTGGTAAAGCTTGGTAAAGCTTGGTTGGAAACCTTGGTAAAGCTTGGTAAAGCTAGGCTGCAACCTTGGTAAAGCTTGGTAAAGCTAGGCTGCAACCTTGGTAAAGCTCGGAAAAGTTATGATTGAGATTTTGTAAAGCTTGGAAATCCTTGGATGAGCTCGGTTGAATTTGCCAAGGTATTCCAAGGTTTTCCGAACCTGAACCGTTCCAATACCGCCCAAGGATTTCCAAGCTTTTCCAAGGTCTCTGATCCTAGGATATCCTAGGAATTCCAAGGAATTTTCATAACTATTCCAAGGTTTTATGACTAGGATATCCTAGGAATTCCTTGGATATCCTAGGACATTTTGGTAATGGAAAATCGATTATTGACGACCGATTATCGATTATCAAAATCAATAATCGTTGCACTAGTTTATAATTGGTTAATATACATAATCCTGCTAAGAAAAGTTGTGTTTCAATTAGTTTGAGGTTTGGCACTTTTTTCTCATAAATGCACTGAACTACAGGTTTGGCCATTTGATTCTGACACGAGTTCTGTTTAGTCGGGGAGCCAATAAGGTCCACCTGCACCCCCCCCCCCGATGATTACAAATAACCTTATTTTTATTGTTCCCTATGGTATCCAGATAAAGAATCCGGATTTCACCGAAAAATAAAGGTGGCCCTACTAGGTGCTAGAGCCATTTGAATCCAAGATGGCCGCCATTTCCTCTAATTCCGACCAGCTGTATTTAATCGTTGTAATAGATCGGTTGTTAGCAAAAGACACAGACAAAATGTATGCCATTCTGTTGGTATGATGTCCTTCTTCAAAATGACGGCAAATGAATTCGAAATAAATTCAAAATGACCGCCGAAAAATGACGTCATATGCACGAAAATAGGAAATTTAATTAATATTTCACCATATCTTCCATTTTTCTTCACATTAATCATTAGTAAATGGCAATGTTTTTAAGACAGTCATCAAGCGTGATATTATAGCGTCATTTTAAGACAATTGCCATTGACGAGGATTCCGTAAAAGATGCAGAAAGAGGATTCGAAAAAGAGGGGGTGAAATTTTCGATTTGTTTTGCAAGACGATTTTGATTGTCATTTTAACGACAAACCACACAGGCTGTTAATAGAATGTCAACAACTATGTGCTTTATTTTATTGGACGGATGTTTTACTTCAATGGGAATGAAATTGGTGTATAAAATTTCCAAAATGGTCGCCGAAAATATGAAAAATGGTAAATATTGCCCCAGGGTGTCCTGCAATGGCTTACAAGTTGTGGTTGATATATAAAATTGGCTAATCTGTATTATATACATTGAATACTAACATGTCTGATGCACCATGGATCATTGTTTCTATTGTCACCACTGACATCACCAGAAATATTGGATTTTTCTCTCACAAACTTGACATAAATATCGGCAAAAATTAACTTTTCAGGGTTGGACAATTGTTTTAAGTAAAATGCAACTATCATTGGTATCAAAGGTATTTATTGTTTTGGTCTATCTTAAATGTGTCACACTACGGTGTTTATAGACCAAATTGCTCAAGATGGCTTCCAAAATGGCAACCAATTTGTAAAAAGTAATTTTTTTACATATATCCCGAACATTATTCTCTGCGTTATCCGACAAGGTCGTAAATTGTTACTCACTTGGTTATTATGCGTGTTAGTTAATTAACTGACAACTACGTTCTATTATGTTGTCCCAGTTCCGTATGGGGCATGACAAATTCATTTTAAAGTTGCAGTATGGAATTTTGCGGAGAACCTCTTTTGTGATTCTTGCCATATTATTGAAAGGAAATGGGCAGAACTTTGAAACGGAACTGAGATGAACCATAATATGTGGCTATTCTGGTCCATTATGATAAAACATATCAACTGGATATAGGGTGGATGCCAAGATGGTAGCCAGGGAGTTACTATATGGTCATATGTGAGGTAAATAGGTATACAGGGAGTAATTGTATGGTCAATGGTGAGATGAGTACATGTATGTATACAATGAGTGACTGTATGATCATAAATGTAATGAATAGCTATACAGGGAGTGACTAAATGGTCATGTGTCAGGTGTATGAGTATACCCGGTGTTCCTGCTTGGTGACTCGTGGCGGTATGGTCATGTGTAGGTCATACGTGTATACACATGTGTTGCTATATGGTCATGGGCGAGGGGTATGTGTATATAGCGAGCGGCTATATGGCCATGGATGATGTGCATATGCATACATGGAGTGAATATACTGACATGATTGGTGAGTATCAGTATATATTGAGTGGCTATTCTGCTATGGTGTGACACATAGGGATACAGGGAGTGACATGGCCAAGGGTGAGGTGAATATATATACAATGATTGACCAGGATCATGTATGAATCTTTTGAATAGGTACACACGGGGTGACTATATGGCCATAGGTCAGATGAAGGAGTATACCAGGTGCCACGTGTGAGGGTATGTGTATGAAGCGAGTGGCTATATGACCATTATTGAGGTGGATGTGTATGCCCGGGGTGACTCTATGGTCATTGTTGTGGTGTTGATGTATATATTGAATGTCTATTTGACCGTGTGTGTGGAGAATAGGTATACATGGGATGACAGTATGGCCAATGGTGAGGTGAATGGGTATACAAGGAGTGACTATGGTTATGGGTCATGTTTAGGATTATACCCGATGTGCCTGCATTGTGACTCATGGCTGTATGGCCATCTGTGGTCATGGGTCAGGTGTACGTTTATACAGTTGGTCACTATATTGGTATGTCTGTGGTGTTTATGTACATATGGAATGACTGTGGTAATGGGTGGCTATCGCTTTTCACGTTTAAAGTTCCCCCATGTACACAAACACTATCAAGGTGGAGAACTCTTTGACATGACCTCTCTATTGATTAACACATCCTTGAGTTATTGTGGAAAGCGATAGCCACCCAAATAACACATGTACAACCCACCCATGACCTCATATGTACATAAACACCACACAAATGACAATATAGTCACCCACTCTATACACGTACACCTGACCATACAGCCATATGTGGTTATACCGGTACAATAGTACATGCCACAAATGACGATACAGCCATGAGTAACCATGCATGAACACCAGGTATACTCCTACACCTGACCATATAGTCACTCTATGTATACATATTCACCACATTCACGACCATACAGTCACTCATTGTATACCTATTCACCTCACCATGGACCATACAGCCACTACATGTATATCTATTCGCCATACCCATGACCATAGAGTCAATCCAGATATACATATACACCTCACCAATGGCGAGCCCTTCCAAATATACCAATACCCGCACACACGACCACTCATAAGTTTCATACTTGCATATACACATCCCACATGGCAATTCAGCAACTCACTGTATATTCATACACGCCATCCATGATCATTCATCTACACCTTATACACCGCCGATGATAATACATCCACAACATATATAAATATACGACCAACCCGTTACCAAAAGGGCACTCCCTATATAGCCACACGCTCGTCAATGACCATCCAGCTTATTCCAGGTATGCATATAACTTCAATCTTGACCGTACAGGCATACTATGTGCACCTATACACATTACCCATAACCATAAAATCACTCCCTATTTATCTACGCACTCCATCCATGATCATACAGACAGCACAAATATACATATACACCCACATGTCACAATACAGCCACACACGGTACACATATACATCCCACCACGACCTTACAGTCACTCCATATATACATAAACAACACACGGATGACCATGTAGCTACTCTCGTTATATATATATATACACACCACAGCAATGCCAATACGGCCACATTGGCCACACACAACAATACACCGTACACTCACTACATGTATACCGATTCACCTCACACATGCCCATACAGCCACTCCTTATATTCCTATGCATCTCACCATGGACACCCCACTCATAACCATATAGTCACTCCTTGTATACCTATTCACATCATTCATGACCATACAGTAACTCCCTGTATACATATTCACATCACCTATGATCATATAGTAACTCCCTGGCTGCCATCTTGGCATCCATCTTTTATCCAGTTGATCACTTTTTATCATAATGGGCCAGAATAGTCACATATTATGGTTCATCTCAGTTCCGTCTCAAAGTTCTGCCCATTTCCTTTCAATAATATGGCCAGAATAACAAAAGATGTTCTCCACAAAATTCCATACTGCAACTTAAAAATGAATTTGTCATGCCCCATACGGAACTGGGACAAACAGAATAGAACGTAGTTGTCAGTTAATTAACTAACACGTATACTAACCAAGTGAGTCACAGTTTGCTGCCTTGTCGGATAACGCAGATAATAATGTTCGGGATATATGTACAAAGTTAACTTTTTACAAATTTGATTGCCATTTTGGAAGCCATCTTGAGCAATTTGGTCTATAAACACCGTAGTGTGACACATTTAAGATAGACCAAAACAATAAATACCTTTGATACCAATGATAGTTGCATTTTACTTTAAAAAATTGTCCAACCCTGAAAAGTTAATTTTTGCCGATATTTATGTCAAGTTTGTGAGAGAAAAATCCAATATTTCTGGTGATGTCAGTGGTGACAATAGAAACAATGATCCATGGTGCATCAGACATGTTAGTATTCAATGTATATAATACAGATTAGCCAATTTTATATATCAACCACAACTTGTAAGCCATTGCAGGACACCCTGGGGCAATATTTAACATTTTCATATTTTCGGCGTTTATATGACAATCATCCATGCTCTGAAGAAAACAAGTCAATCAATATGACTAACTTGGGTAAGTCAACGTTTGTCCACAGGGTTAATAACTTATCTTAGTCATAATGACTAAGGCAGACAATTAGTCACAATGACTAGGTGATGTTAGTAACAGCGACTAAGAAATGGTTAGTCAAAGCGACTAATAAAGCCATTATACTACAACGGTGTTAGTCAAAATAACCAGGATTGAGTCATAATGACTAACTTTTTTGAGTCACTGGGAATGTGAGCATGTAATTTGGCAGAAATTGTGTGCAAAAATTTCAATACTCAACGAGATGATATATTATCAAGAATCAGTGACCGAATTGAAAGCAGGACAAATTTTCAATCCATTCTTAACACAGATTTCAATACTGGACTGTTGAGAGGTATAACGATAGTTTATGGTATATGTATGTTTAACTATTTCATATTTCGAGATAGCTATGGTGTCATGGATTAGGAATATCTAAAAAGTGTAGCCTTTAATGAGGGAGTGAATTTATGATACAAATGACGTCATTATATCCTCCCGTCGCATTCGTTTGATTATATATCCAATAGAAATGTGGTGCAATGGGAATTGAATATTTAGCAATGAATATTAAGCATAATTGAAGGCAGTGTTGCAATTAAAGTTATTCTTGTTGTAGCTTAGTCGCTATGACTAACACCATATTTTTCGGTATACCTATCGATTCTTGTAATGCATATACAAATCACTCGATAGCAGGTAGCAATTATGCCACAGTTTGGTGGCAGGAACGATCCGAGTAACACGCCTGACGCCGACAAGTCGCGGACCAGCCTGGCCTATCGAATCCCAACGGACATTCCTAGAATCGTCCGCCCATCCAGGATGCAGTTTCGCGATGACGTCATCGATCTCTACCTCCCTAGATGTTATATTTCCAATCTGCTTCCGTACCTCGTCAATCTTTGCTCCGTGGATTCCAACTAGCAGGTTTGCGCCGGAAACAAAGAAATGCGGCAGATGTCTGTTTTCTAGCTTGTCATCAAGAGATCTGAGCACCTCCATAACGAGCTCATCGGCGGAGTTTGTTTTCCAGATTTCCGGATCTGCCTTCTCAAAAAACCAGAAAGTTATAGTTTTCACGTGATATGATGTTAACGTATCGCCACTTGGGTCGATATATTTCTCCAGGTGTCTCAATCTCAAGTATATCAAGCGTTGCCATAGATACAGCGCTTTTAACAGCACGACTTCTGCTACAGAGAATGAGAGGCAAAATTCGTCTCCGTTCTGTGGGCTATTGGGACGCGGCCGGGCGACAATATGGAACTCTCCAGAAACAATAGATGAAATGACTTTGCTGGGCGGCCATTTGCGCTCGCGTTTACAGAAGTTCTCAGCTGGTCTAGGTAAACCACTTAATTTTAGTTGTGGCACAATATCCATAGCTACACCAGAAGGAATGCAATCAGCTGAAAAACAAAACCCGACTTTAGACATAAAGTTCCTACTGAATTGCGGTAAGTATAGTCCACATGGACTTGCTAAAGACTTCAAAAGAACCGCACTATAATTACCTCTCCAATTTACACTTGGTATCGTGAGGTAACATGGAATTTCTTCGTTGTATCGCAGATCCGATTCACTAATGGTCACATGTCTTGGTACAAGCGTCACATCCAGGTCACTCACATTCGCTATCTGAAAACCGCAGGCGACGCTACCGACAATCCGTTCATGGATGGGTAGAGAAGTCCATTTATCGATGAAACAAGTGACTTTAGATTGAAGAGCGAATGAACAAATCGTGTCTTGGTCCGAAGAAATTGACTCTAAATGCGTCTTCCTCATTAATGTGTGTCCATTATCTAGAACAAAATACGGATTGTGTTAACTCTGATATGCATATAAACAACGCATGATTTGTAGCGATAAAAGTTGTACATTCTATGAAATTCAATAGGTTATATGTCTCATTCACTGAGGACAATTTATATTTTACGTTAACAGACCTTACCAAGGCATACGACACGGTGTGGATACAAGGGATGTGAACCAAATTACAACACTATGGTATAACTGGCAAAGTCTTTAAAATAATACAAAACATGTATGAGAACCTGAAAATGTGTGTAAAAATCTAATGACTTATTCCAGTTTCTTTCAGAACATAACTGGGGTAAAATGAGGGGACAGCTTTTCGCCAATATTATTTTCTCTGTATCACAATCATATCCAAGACCACATGACTAATAATTGATGCATAGGATTCGATATATTGATACAGCCAGTTACATTAATATGGTAATATACGCAGATGATGTGTTAATTTCCATTACTAGATCTGGCCTACAACATTCTTTAAACGCATTTGCACGATATGGAAATTAAAAATCAACACCTCTGAAACCAGTTGTTATCTTCGAGAGAGAGCCAACAAACAATAGAAATGCGAGATATTGATAAACAAGACAACATTGAAAATGTAGATCATTGTAAATATCTTGGCACGATATTAGAATAAATAAATATTTGAAAGTGCAAAAACAGCCATGGTTGCCCTGATGAATGCATTTCGAAATAATTACGCAAGAAATATATGATAATTCTATTATGAAAATAATGACATAAAGAGCAGAAATGTGGTGCTATGAACACTTACACTGCTTTAGAAAGCTTTAGAGTTATGGCTCCTACCGTTTATATTGAATATCAACAAAACAACCCCTACCACACTCATTCACACCCAATAAACGTACAAATAAGGTAGGAGCCATTATGTTACTGGGTCCTGAAAAATAATTTCCATGTAATGTACGAGAATACCCCGTATCGCAGCTAGCAATTATATGATAACCCAAAGTTAGCGCCAACCGATGGGCAAACATAATTTTGTTTGTAGGCTATATGCCGAGGGGCTACGTTGGGCCAACGTTGGAAAATCATGAGTTACTTTTGGCCAAGCTATTTTTATGGTTCGGCGTACGTTGGGCCAATCATACGTTACGTTCAGCCAACCTATTTTTTTGGTTGGCAAAATCACATCTTACGTTGGGCCAATCCCAACGATAAAAACAATACGTTGGCACAACATTTCCCATGGTTTACAAATGTTGACCCAACGTATGCCAAACGTACGGCATATGAGCAACATTTATCTTGCCCAATGGTTGGCGCCAACATTGACTAAACGTTTAGCCAACGCTTGGGACAACATGTCATTGCTATCTGGGAAATTTCTTTTTAAACATTGTCGCTGTTTGCCTGCAAGAGGAAAAGCTCATTTAAGAATGTTTTCATGGCCCAACCATACAAACAACATGTGATATTTATTACGAATTCTAATACATGTCAAGAATGAGAATGACTTGATTTTTGCTGAAACTGAGAGAATGCAAATTGTCAATTGATACCGGTACATGCATGCAGGTTTTAGACCAGCTAAATACCAATGGAACAGTTTCGGTATCTTTTGCACAATTATAACTGTCTCTCTAAATCCGGCGATTTCATTATAATATTAAGTAACTAGGAAAAAATGAGTTTAAATACTGGACAAAGTTGTAAACCTTGAATACACAATTGAGTAACGTTTTTTCAGAGTATAAGTAATGAGGACTGTTTTCAAGGACTCGTTCATTTGAGAATAATACATCTTTAAATCTTTAAATTGCTGTCAGATATCTATCTGAAAATGTTGACACTATGACCAAACACGACTTACAAAGTTATTGATCAGAACTCAACTAATCATGGCAGAATGGCACCATAATATGGCATGTGGTATTGCAATTCCTTAATACTAATTAAAATTTAATTTGCTATCAGAAATAAATCAACAAACAAATGACATCATGTACTGATGATAATATTTTACAAACCATGATCTCATTGTTGTTACATGTACACATGTGACATATGACCAATGTTCAGCTCATTCTGATTATCACATAACTATGTCTAATATATGTCTCCAAGTTTGTAGATTGATAAACATTGGCAGTCATTTTGTTCTGTTGATATCGATTTGAATTAAGAATAGCGCCATCTAGTTTCCATGATCCAACAAGCCATTCCCATGTTGTCACGTGATTACACTTTAAATCCAGATGGTAGAGTACACAATTATTGTTCACAAACACACCTATACATTTTGGACACTATCCTAGAATATCACATTCCACAGTCACATCTTCCAGCCGATCTAAGCTCACTGACATCATGCTCGTCTTAGGTCCTTCAAATTGACTGATTGGTCTGTTTATAGGTTCTTGGCAGTATTTTTGCCATGCTTCATCCTCAATCTTCAAAAAATAAGAAATAGAAAACTAAAATAAAAGGAAGAATATTTAATTTTTTTTTTAGCAATCTATTTTAATACTTGCACCAACTTCTTCTGTGGCAAACAGAGATGGCCATCTATTTTTTATTTTTTTTGAAAGATGCTCAGGCCTTAAAAAAAATCAGTGATGTTTCAAGAAAACCGCCCTGACATTAGTCCAGGGCCCAGTTTCATGAAGGCAACTTATGACATAGTTGGGACTTCAGTCATAAGTGCGTTTCATGAACAAGGTCTTAACTTGAGATGGTCTTAACTTTGGTCTTAACTTTAAGACTGTTGTGAGGTGTCTTAAGATAATCTTAAAGTTAAGAGATACGTTATGATCCGCATTTGGTCGGAAATCTGGATGGGATCTAGTTCATGTATATATTATTATAAACACATTTAACTGAATAACATCTTGCGAACACGGAGGGGTGTTTCAGAAATGGTAGTAATTAATAACCAACTGGTAAACTATATATAGCAGTGACGTGGCCAGTAGTTGGCAAGATTGGCGGGGTGTCCACTACTAACTGTAAACCGCCAAGAATATATTTCCATAGAGTTGTACATCATTTGCGATTCAAATCACTCAATCGTACTGTAGACAATAATCATGTTGAGACAATAGGTCCGAACATTTTCATATCGAGGATAATAGTGAATGATTTATACTCAGCTTTTTTATAAATACTGATGTCGGCTATTGTTATTATTTACTTGCCTTTCTATATCAGTATGTTATAATTTGATAGTAAAATGTATTGTGTAAATATCTATTATATATTTTGGAAGATCTGTCTGTGTGTGTATCTATCTGTGTGTGTGTGTGTGTTCGCGATGAACTCAAAAACAGCCGACCCGATTTCGATGAAACTTGGTATGTGGGGGTATTTTCGGCCGGGGGGGGCATAGGAATATTAATTTGTCCGTGCGACGTGACCTTGACATTGAAATCGGGTCATTTCAAGGTCAAACGCCCGAATATCACGGGATTTCGATGAAACTTGGTATGTGGGAATATTTTCGGCCGAGAAGTGACATCGGCCTATTAATTTGCCCGTGCGACGTGACCTTGACCTTGAAATCGGGTCATTTCGACTTTTCAAGGTCAAACTCCCGAATATCACTGGATTTCGATGAAACTTGGTATGTGGGGGTATTTTCGGCCGAGAAGTGGCACACGCCTATTAATTTGCCCGTGCGACGTGACCTTGACCTTGAAATCGGGTCAATTCAAGGTCAAATCGCGAATTTTGATGGGATTTCCACTAAATTTGATACATAGGGTTTACTTTTGTCCACTGAGTGTTTTCGACGGGTCAAATTGTGACCCCGACCTGACCTTGACCTTCAAAATGATCAATTCAAGGTCAAACCGGGTAAAACAGGATGGATTTCGACGGGTACATTTGTCGGGTACCTTTGTCCGGGCAGTGTTTGGGACGGGTCAAATCGTTACCTCAACTGACCTTCAAAATGGTCAATTCAAGGTCAAAGCCCGGACGAAGTCGGTCACATTCTAGTCTATTATATATTTTGGAAGATCTGTGTGTGTGTCTGTCTGTGTGTGTGTCTGTAATCGATGGACTCGAAAACGGCCGATTTCGATGAAACTTGGTATGTGTGGGTATTTTCGGCCGGGGAGTGACACATGCCTATTAATTTACCCGTGCGACGTGACCTTGACCTTGAAATCGGGTCATTTCAAGGTCAAACGCCCGAATATCACGGGATTTTGATGAAACTTGGTATGTGGGGGTACTTTCGTATGGGGAGTCTCATAAGCCTATTCATTTGCCCGTGCGACGTGACCTTGACCTTGAAATCGGGTCATATCAAAGTCAAACGCCCGAATATCACGGGATTTTGATGAAACTTGGTATGTGGGGGTACTTTCGTATGGGGAGTCTCATAAGCCTATTCATTTGCCCGTGCGGCGTGACCTTGACCTTGAAGTCGGGTCAATTCAAGGTCAAATCGCCAATTTTGATGGGATTTCAACGAAATTTGATACGTGGGGTTATTTTTGTAAGGTCAAATCGGCTAAATCTGATGGATTTCGACGGGCACGTTTGTCGGGTTCTTTTGTCCGGGCTGTGTTTTGGACTGGTCAAATCGTGACACCACTTGACCTTGACCTTCAAAATGGACAATTTAAGGTCAAAGCACGGACGAAGTCGGGTCACCTTCTAGTCTATTATATATTTTTGGAAGATCTGTGTGTGTGTGTGTGTCTGTCTGTCTGTAATCGATGGACTCGAAAACGGCTGAGCCGATTTCGATGAAACTTGGTACGTGGGGGTATTTTCGGCCTGGGAGTGACATAGGCCTATTAATTTGCCCGTGCGATGTGACCTTCACCTTGAAATCGGGTAATTTCAAGGTCAAACGCCCGAATATCACGGGATTTCGATGAAACTTGGTATGTGGGGGAACCTTCGGCCTGGGAGTGGCATAAACCTATTAATTTGCCCGTGCGACGTGACCTTGACCTTAAAATCGGGTCATTTCAAGGTCAAACGCCCGAATATCACGGGATTTTGATGAAACTTGGTATGTGGGGGTACTTTCGTATGGGGAGTCTCATAAGCCTATTCATTTGCCCGTGCGACGTGACCTTAACCTTGAAGTCGGGTCAATTCAAGGTCAAATCGCCAATTTTGATGGGATTTCAACGAAATTTGATACGTGGGGTTACTTTTGTAAGGTCAAATCGGCTAAATCTGATGGATTTCGACGGGCACGTTTGTCGGGTACTTTTGTCCGGGCTGTGTTTTGGACTGGTCAAATCGTGACCCCACTTGACATTGACCTTCAAAATGGACAATTCAAGGTCAAAGCACGAACGAAGTCGGGTCACCTTCTAGTCTATTATATATTTTTGGAAGATCTGTGTGTGTGTGTGTGTGTGTCTGTCTGTAATCGATGGACTCGAAAACGGCCGAGCCGATTTCGATGAAACTTGGTACGTGGGGGTATTTTCGGCCTGGGAGTGACATAGGCCTATTAATTTGCCCGTGCGACGTGACCTTCACCTTGAAATCGGGTAATTTCATGGTCAAACGCCCGAATATCACGGGATTTCGATGAAACTTGGTATGTGGGGGTAACTTCGGCCGGGGAGTGGCATAAACCTATTAATTGCCCGTGCGAAGTGACCTTGACCTTGAAATCGGGTCATTTCAAGGTCAAACGCCAGAATATCACGGGATTTCGATGAAACTTGGTATGTGTGGGTACTTTCGGCTGGGGAGTCTCATAAGCCTATGCATTTGCCCGTGGGACGTGACCTTGACCTTTAAATCGGGTCAATTCGAGGTCAAATCGCGAATTTTGATGGGATTTCGACGAAATTTGATACGTGGGGTTACTTTTGTCCACTGAATGTTTTGGGCGGATCGAGTCGCGATCCCGACCTGACCTTGACCTTCAAAATAATCAATTCGAGGTCAAATCGGGTAAAACCGGATGGATTTCGACGGGTACTTTTGTCGGGTACTTTTGTTCGGGCAGTGTTTTGGACGGGTCAAATCGTGACCCCACTTGACCTTGGCCTTTCAATTCAATGTCAAAGCCCGGACGAAGTCGGTCACGTTCTAGTATATGTATATATTAAATTTTGGAACAAATAACGTAAATATATGTACCCCGTATATATATATCGGCAGGATAATAATACATAATATATATTATTTTATTATTATTATGTATATTATCATAACCCACCCACGCGAATCTCAGATCTTATACATTTATTACATCTGCATCACATGTTTATTAACTATGAAAAATATAGCATGTATATAGTATACGGACCGCGCGGGCACACCGGGATCCACGAAAGAACACATATCACTGTGAACCACACTGTGAATGTTGGCAATCAATAAAGAGCGTTTAGCTCAGTGCTTCGATCGCGGTGTATTGTATGCGTATGCCCTCGTGGGGACATATTCGGTTTCCTTGTATTATAGTTGCTTCAAAGACGTATAATGTATTAGAACCTAATATCAGCAAACGAAAGGAGCGAAAATGTGCCCCGCATCGCCTTAATACTTACTTAAGGTAACTTAAGATTGTTCCTGACAGCAGGCTTGGCCTTTTTTGTCAGCTCTTCTTGAGTTATCATTTCCATTATTGGTGCGTCGTATATGTATCGTTTTCTGCTTTTTTTCAAGAAATTTATCAAGGCTATTTTAAAATTAATTTACCGTATCTGCATATACTACATCTGATGGTAAGGCATTCCATGTGTTTACTATTCTGAAAGGAAGGGTGCTGGCTCTTTGTTTGCTGTTATGTTATTGATGGTAGATTGTGTAGTCATGCCTTCTTCCCTCTCTCTTCACCATATCTGCTCTCATTGGGATAGGTGTTTTTCACCTTCTTTGTAGACCGCATGTGTCAATTTATATGTTTCAATGAGGTCTCCTCTGTCTCGTCTGAATGAGAGAGTTGGTAGCTGTAATTTCTTCAATCTTTCATCATATTTCAATCCCTTCATTCCCGGAATTTGTTTGGTGGCTCTCTTCTGTACTATTTCGATATTTTTGATATGTTCCTTTGAGTTTGGGTGCCATACAGATTGGGCGTATTCTAGTTTGGTTCTGACCATAGTGGTGTATATTGTTTTGAATATCTTCTCGTTCATGTTCTTGTATGATCTTCTAATAATTCCAAAAGTGCTGTTTTGCATTATTGATTTTATTGCTGATATGTTCTTCGAATTTAAGTTTGCTGTCAATCTCCACTCCAATGTCTCTCTCTAGTTTGGTTTCTGTTATTGCTTGTCTATTTCCTTGATTGACCATTGTGTATTGAATATCTCTTGTGTCAGGATTAAACTGCAACAGCCACATTTCAGACCACTCGACCATCTTATCTATATAATCCTGTATGATCTGTCTATCGGAGTAATCTCTGATGCTCCTGTACAGTTTAGTGTCGTCTGCGTATAGCATCATATTTGATTTTGTTTCATCTGGGAGGTCGTTGATGTATATCACAAAAAGCAGCGGCCCCAATACACTTCCCTGTGTTATTCCACAAGTGACCATTCTGCTTGATGATTGAACATTGTTAATTGCCACTTTTTGTGATCTGTCTGATAGAAAGCCCAGGATCCATGTAATGATCTTCTCGTTTATGCCGTATTTTTTCAGTTTCTCTATTAGCCTCCTATGTGGGACCGTGTCAAATGCTTTCTTAAAGTCAAAGTAGATGACATCTATACATGTTGGTGTTTTATTATCCAGAGCTTCCGTCCATGCATCCAAGGTGTGTAGAAGTTGTAGTGTTGTGGATCTCCCATTAATGAAGCCATATTGGTTGTCACTCAATAATTTGTTTTGATCAAGATGTGTTGTGATATGGCTTCTCATGATCTGTTCCATTATCTTGCATACAATACATGTCAGGCTCACTTGTCTGTAATTTCCTGCTTCACGTTTGGCTTTTTAAATATTGCCGATACTTTTGCTTCTTTCCATTCTGTCGGGAGTTTTCCTTGATTTAGTGAGGTTTTGAATATATGTGTGGTTGCTGGTGACAATTCTTCTGCTAGCTCTTTCAGCATACGCGGATGTATGTTATCTGGGCCGGGTGACTTATCTATCTTTGTTACATCATCTTTGTATATGATTGGTTCTGTGTCCAAGTATTTATTAGGTCTCTTGTCAATTGTTGGAATATTTCCGTCTGGTTCATTTGTGTAGACACTGGCAAGAATGTTGCAAGCACTTCTGCTTTTTCTAAATCTGTTGCTGCCAATTCTGACTTCTTGTTGCATGGGATTTTGTATAGTTCTTGAACCTTTGCTTTAGTTGAGCTCATAGATTTTACATATTTCCAGAATGATTTTTGGTTTGTTTTGGTTTCTGCTGCTATCTTCTCTTCATACTCTCTTCTGGAATTACGGGTATCTTGTCGCACTTTATTACGTATTTTGCAGTATTTTTGATATGTTGATACAGATCTGTTATGCATGTAGCGGCTCCATAATGTGTGTTTTTGTCGTATCAGTTTCCTGGTAGCAGAATTTGTTGGGCATTCATAATTGATTTTTGTCCACATTTTCCCTTTCTCTTTGGTACCATCTCTTGTAGCTCGTAAATAGCTGTCTTCATCAGTTCCCATTGTTCATTAATATCGGATGTCATTTTAATGTTTTTTTCCAGGTCCATGTTCTTTAGTTTTGTCCTCATTTCTTCATAGTTCGCACGATCGTACATGAACTGGTCTTTCCTTGTGTTTCCAGTCTGAGCTGAGCAGTCAACTTCTATTAGGAGGACTTTGTGGTCACTTTTTCCTAAGGGACTCAAGTTGGTTATTTTATCCACAAAATGCTGATCCTTTGTGAGAACTAGATCTAGTATCGTCGGTATATTTCCGATTCTACATCTTGTGGGTTCTGTTACATGTTGGTGTAAGTATGCTCCTGAATAGCTTTCATAAAGGCTGTTTCTTCTGATTCTTCATTGTTTACCTTTGGCCTCATGTTATTCCAGTCAATAGCTGGGTAGTTAAAATCGCCCACTGCTAATTAGTTTAACAAAACAATATTTGACTACATTCGGTGTTTGGTTTGATTCTGATTCAAGGGGGTGCAGTTGGAATTTCTTAGATGGACACCCCCAACGGAGACCCTATAGTCACGTCCCTGGCCTCACCTTGTCGATTGTCATGTTGTTTATCGCGATTAATCTATTCCACCGATAAAGAAGTATTTATTTATTTACAATTGCGAATCAGACGTTATGACATGAAACACGTACATCATAAACACATCAGTTCGCATAAATAAGACGACAATTGGGTTTTTACATATATAGAGATGTATCAATCAATCTAGTGGGTTTGACTAAGATTTTGAGGACACATAGCTATCATATCGCCATGAAGATACAATTGTTTAAAGAAATGTCCAGGTGTTTTCTGTTCATGGTGCTACATATTGGCGAAATATTTTCAGTTTAAAAGAAATGTTGCTTGTTGTTACGTATGTATATCAACTACATCTGTCTGACCCAGAGCGAGATTTTGAGTGGGTTATTGTAAAACAATTGTGGAAACTATATTTAATGGAACAGACTCAATTGTGGTATATAGACATGATCCATTCTACTATGCAATCCTCGGACGGTTCGAGGTCTCTCAATTTGCAAGAATATATGTTTCTCTTAAATAAAATAAATGTTTTTTTCTTTGTATTTGTTTTGCTAGCTCATACGTTTTATCATATTAGAAGAACGTGTATTAATTTGATGGTAGTTGGCACTAAACATATTTTTTCTCAGTTTTGGTGATCCTCCCGTCCCTATATTTGAGACTGAAACGGTGCCACTTTTGTCATCATTAAACCACCTGCTTAGACTCATTATGGAAATGCATATATATAATTGGTGAACATTGGTGAGTATACAATTTCGTATCAAATTGAGGGCCCCCATATATCTCACACAAAACAGCACCAATTTGGCGATTCTAAACCACACGATTAGATTCGTCGTATCACAGAGAATATAATATATCAATCTGGTGGAGATCGGCGCTAAACATATTGTTTATCTTTTTTGTGTCCCTCTCACCCTCTATGCATCCCTGACTCGAATGGCCCCACTTGTGACATCCTTAAACAACACAATTAGACTAAGTTTGGTGCTAAGCGGCGACTAAACAAATTCTGATCAAATTTAGTGCCCATCCACCCAAACATCACCAATATGGCGTCTTTAAATCACACGATTAGACTCTTCGTATCATGGATAAGAATGTGTATCACTTTGGTGGAAATTGGAGCTAAAGATATTGCGTATCAACTTTGATGCCCCTCTGGCTTTCAGTGCACCCCTGACTCGAATGATGCCACTTTTGACAGATTTAAGCCACACCATTAGAATCATCATACCATATGTAACCATGGGGATGACATTGTATAAGTGTGGTGGCAATCGGCGACTAAACCCATTCTGATCAGATTCAGTGTCCGCCCCCCCAATCTTTCATCCAAAGACAGCAATTTGGCTTCTTTAAATCACACAATTAGATTCCTTCGATCATGGTGAAGAATATATATCAGTTTGGTGGAAATCGGCACTAAAGTTGGATTTAATCTATTTTGTAGCCCCTCTACCCTTCCGTGCATCCCTGACGCGATCGGCGCCACTTTTGACATATTTAACACACCATTAGATTCCTCATATCATGGGCATTATTATATATAAGTTTCGTGGCAATCGAAGACAAACATTTTTTCAGCCCCTCCCACTTTTCTGCTCCTGACAACAACGGCGTCACTTTTAAAGATTCTAACCCGCACCATTATCTTTCCCGTAAAAAGTTACCCCTAGTAGATCCCTTTGGCGCCATTAAATGTTCCCTCGGCGCTAAAATTAGTTTTTATCAATTTTGGTGCCCCTCTCCCCTTCCGTGCATACCTGACTCGAACGGCGCCACTTTTGACAAATTTAAACCATGCCATTATATGACGTATATCATGGGGATGATTATATATAAGTTTCGTGGCAATCGGTGACAAAAAAAATTCTGCCCCTCTCCGTTTCTGCCCCTGACAACACACGGCGTCACTTTAGAAAATTCTAACCCGCACCATTATCTTTCCCGTAAAAAGTTACCCCTAGTAGACCCATTTGGTGCCATCTAGATGTGAATTTCTATAGAACACAGACAGACAGACAGACAGACATTTAAAAATATAGATATAGATAGTTATAGTTCGCTATTCAACTCTCACATTGTGAAAACAATACGGATGGGTGTTTAATCAAAATAAGCCAAATTAAATTATTTGTGATGTCATCATATACCATCATTTTCTCCACCTAAACACTGTTGTTTCGGTCGGGGCTATGACGTAAATATACCGACTTATTCAATATCTGAGCTTGGAATCGCCCCAGGTCCACTAATTCAAAGAGTGGTGTTTTTTCTCTCGGGGCATAATTTACCGCTATCAACACTTAGCCACGTGACTACCCTACGATCTTTCCATCTACGATTTCCACGTACATATCACTGAAAAATCCGGAATTTCCAAATAAAATAATAGTCATCAGCACTAGAACTGAATACGCCACATGACGATGTTCGTTCGAAAAGACTGCCCCATCAGCGTTGGGGATGGAAAGCAATAAGCCAAATTGAACGTCTGGCTGCATGCTTCCACTATTATTGTTTGAGTTTGCAGTTTGGCAAGCGAATGTGTGCAATGTTTTAAAAGAAAATAAATAATATCAAGTTATTCACGATTCAAACTTCCGGTTAATTTTATTACTCTTGAAATAGATAAAATAAAAACGACTGTTACTAACCTCTCCCTCGGAAAAGTCATGCAGTAACCTCAACATCATCATCTGTTTTCTGGCTCTTCAATCTCTTCTATCCTCTCGTTCCCAATTATCCACAACACATTTGTAATAAAGCGCGTGGTTCACAATATCTTGTGTTATTCAAAAACCGCTTGATGCGCTTCAAGTTGCAATATGTATATTATGCTCTGTCGCAGCTCTGAATAAATCACATTTCTTTCCTACGTTTCCCGATCATTGAAACCATTATGAACAAGCAGTCGCAGACGACGGTATCCCCCGCCGAATTGTGCAGTTGGGGAAGTGCATTCTCAATAATGTTTGTGTTCTCAGTATGTGCTAAACAAGAGTTGGAATTTTGTCAAAAAGCCTGGCCTGCGACCTCATTTTAGGTACTGACTTTTGTGGAAACTAGCCATGTGACGTCGTGGTTGCACAAAAATAATAAACAAAGTCCAATAACTCTTCTGAAAATATCTGGCCGGACCTAGGCCGTGGGCCAATTCTCAGAAAGCCTCTAGTTTAGAAGTTGGCTGCACCCCCTCCAACAAATGTTTTTATATATCGAATTAAAGGTCATTATATGACGCATCCGATTTTGCTTGTTGCCAACTTCAGATTGTGTCCCATAATAGATTTTGTCAAGGAAGACAACTACTACCCCTTAATAAAATAAAAAATTCATCGAGTACAAGTGTCAGCGTATAAAAATATGACTGTGGTTACAAAGTGAACAAGACATCGTTTATATGAATAACAGATGACCATAAAACAAATTGAGATACAACACTGGACCAATGTTTAAGCTAGTTCGAAATAATTGCGATAAATGTTTGGAAATTGCGAAAAATTACTTGAATTTTGAAAAAATAGTGTCACATATAATTGGCTGTAACTTGTGAAACACATGGGCTATTGACGCGCAACATATCTCAAAACGTGCCCAAAAAAAAAGACCAAGTAAAATAATTTGGATGATGGACTGATAATTATATTTCTGGGAAAATGCGTTGTGGGCATAAACTTAACCACACCCCCTAAAATATAATTATCTCAGAAAAATGAATTGCACAGTTTACACTTAGAATGCCGCATGCAAAGACTTTATTGGCATAAAATGAAACAGTGTAGATATTGATGAAGGGGCATTATAAACAACCTTGTCCGAACATGTTCTAAGATGAAAATGTGGGGGGAAATGGTGAAACATTGTATGTTTTACTAATTTCTCAAACTTTTACAACATTGTGATTAAATTTTGATAAGGGTATGGAAACGACACACGGGGATACTGGTCAAGAAAATGTAAATTCAGAAAACCTCACATGGTCATATTTTTGTCAACTAGTTCATATTTTTACAATTTTTATTTGAATTTTTGTACAAAGCCGATTCTATATATATATTTTAACTGGTCACATATGGTTAGCAAATGCTGATGAGTAAGACTTACGTTTTACTGGAAGGTATTTTCTTATTTTTAGGCGCATTTTGTGACACTTGACACACTTGACGATATATACAGCATCGGACACTTCATGTTTGATAATTGTTTTAACATGGCATCCAACATCGAAGATTTTTAAACTTACCGACACAAATTAAACTGGGTTCGTCATATGGTGATAATGGAATTGTTCATTAAGAATGCACTCACTGGTGCTTCTCAACAAACTAAAGAACTATAATGTCTTGTACCAACTCATGTGTTGTGATGAATAATTTACTGACGAAAATGCCCAATAACTCTGCTCATCCGCAGGGTAGCCAGTTACGTCAAAATCGTCACTACTTCGGTTATTCCATGCAGATATCCTCAAATTTCATATACCAGTACATCCTGACATGTCGGCGACCAAATAACAATTCGCATGAATCATTGTAGCCAATTGCAAATCTCAGTAGATCTATAACTGCATTTGGATAGGGATGAAGTGCCATCAATGCGCTGTTGACATGTATATGGCTTCCTGTCCCCTCAGCAGCGACCGTGCGATGACCGTCAAGGAAAACCAAACCCATATAATCCCATGCACCCATATATCTCATGCGCGGTGACTATGCTTTCTATACCGGTACTTCTGTTGCGGGGTCATTTTGGCCAGACCTATTTTCAACCTTGAGAGAGACAAGCAGAACTCACATGGCTTGGTTATATATTAGCGCTGGGGACGGACCGGGCCAACCGGGGCGATCCGATACACTGCATGACAAAAGGTTCAGTACTTCAGGATTTTAGGAAAAATATTTGACTCTGTTTAGCTGTTATATTTCTGCTCACCTTGTGGGTATATATTCTGGGTCAATTGAAATCATTTGGGACCCGACGGGCATGAAAGATACAATGAGAGTGGACTGGCTGATCATGATTACGCCTGAATCTTGCTTCATCATTGTTTCATTATAGATTCGTTTTTATGCATGTACATCTCGGCGCTGACTATTCCCGCTCTGTGTCCAGGGGATAACATTATTTACATGACACTAACACGGGCATATAGGTAAAGGGACATACTTTAGGAACACATCATGTCACAATGCCTATCGTTGTTATCATTTAACCATAAACATGTATCTTGTGCATTTTAGATAGGGCTATGGTTATATATGCCACACTACATAGGTCAATATATGGAGCCCAACTTGCATAGGGTTATACGGACATGGCATTCCAGAATAGGTTGAGTTATTGTGCCAAGTAATTTCCTGATATTTTGCAAGAAAATAGTGTTGCTTAAGAAGTCTGCAGTTTTGTTATTGTTCTCGTCTAACAACAGGAGAAATATTATCATAATTCGTCGACTTGAATACATGTCGGCTTGTCCCTTAAAGCACATACACATTCTTGACATGATGTAAGTAGGTCATCGTCGATATTAGTAGATTGTTGAAGTTGTTGCATAATATGCTACATTACAATTCTTTTTCAGAATAAGTCATTATGCTACCACCTTTTTCCTGCAACCCGAGAATACAATCCTGGTATTCAAGCAAGCTAGGCTTCATACATCCTGTGTCCATGACACAGTTCCAGACATTGCCAAATATTTATCAGGTCGTGATAACAAAGACTCCTTGACAGGCTTCTATTTTTTTCGTGAATGGCCGAGTGCAGAATCTACATGTGTTTCAAAAACACTGAATTATATGTTTGCCATTGGATCGAATGTCACGTGATATTGTCCCTGAATGGCGACGTTCGCTTGCAGTTAGTTCCTTAGTTCCTGATCTCGTGCTAGTATGTTACCACGAGGAAGCGGATACAGGTATACTGTTACATGCAGCCAAGGCAGCACGCCTCGGTCGGAAGCTAGTTATTATTTCTATTCCATTGACGTACATGTCAAAATACTAGAATGTTATCTTTCTCAATGAATAGGAGCTAGGTATAATTATTCATACTGAATCCAAAAATAGGCCATGTGTCATTTCCGTGAACGACATAGCGGACAATATTGTCCAATGAGGTGTGCGAAATATTGCTTCTAATTCACGCGTTGACAGGCTACGACATTCACAAATAACTATACAATGAATCCGTTTGACTTAATAGTTAAAAGCAGTAAAATGTGATGCGACTTTAACTTTGCATCAATTTGTGCAATCTATTAATTTTGACGAGTACACTATATATACTACCAAGAGTTTGCATGTGGACTATATTATGGTGGGCCATAATGTCGTCTATTCGACATTAATACACACGTTCTTATGTTGTATAACCGAACACTGGAACACATCTTCTACCTCCAGCAGCCACATTCTCCTTAATAAATCACACCAACATCTCGTGCGAACTATATCAGTGATTGGCACATCATACTAACTCCCAATCCTGGTGTACCATGTCATGACAGCCATTGCTGGTCGCTCTTTGATTGAGTCCTACATACCAGACGGATTATACTTCCTCCCGATCGACTGTAACAACTGAGCTTTGGCTGCAAATATTCATGTGAATCTGACACATGATCATGTTTCAGCGCAGACTAACGACGTGACGATGTATGTGAGAATGTCTACAATAACCGAAATAGTGTAAATTTTGACGACTCATAGGATGAGTAGAGCAAGAGACCATTTAAGGACTATAGATACTCAAATCACAGAACAGGAATTAGTAGCATGTCTTGAAAACTGTTTGGCAACACAATATTATATACTGTAAAAGTCATTTCTTTATTGACAAAAAATTCTCTGTATAACAACTAATTTTTTTAATATAAAATATTTCACCTGAAGACATCAGATATGCGACTTGAAATTGAAGGCTGGTAATTTTGGCATACAATTTCCATTTTCTTCAGAAACATTATATAAATTGATATTACTTATATAAACTGATCCGAAAGGCACATATTAGCGATGATTGTTTTAATCTTTCTATACACTGACTTGTATCAAGTATTCCCCCAATAAATGAGTATCTATAGTCCTTAAGACAATCAATTACTCATAGCTTAAATTAATTGAAACAATAGTAGGGCTCTAAGGTCTGTTTATGGGTACCAGTGAACTCATGATTAACAATGCCATTGTCCCCAGATAACGAACTCAGTCACTTTTGTGAAGGAAAATGTGAGAAGCTTCGATTTTATTGGCCGATTTGGATGCCATCCTAAACTTATTGTCAAATATGGAGCGTATGTAATGCCGTATCTATTGTCAGTTGTTATCACTGTCCCGACATGCGCGGCACAAATAAGAAAATACCGTTCTATATAACGTAAGTCTCACTCATAAGCCTTTGTAGCCATATGTGTTCAGTTGAAATATATATGTATATAATCTTCCCATAAAAATTCAAGTAAAAATTGAAAAATATACGAAACAGTTGATTGCACATATTTATTGTGACCCACAGTATATATATATAAATTACACATATTATTATAGACTTAGATAGTTGTTTGGGCACAGAGGATTGGTGCACACAAGTTGCGGAACTTATCAGAGCCCCTCTTCTCTGACATTCGGCTGCTAATAAATGTATTTAGAGATAGGTTCAAAATTTGTGTTCAAAGTGGCTGCTGTATGCTGTTGCTGTTTGGAATGGCTATGGTCTCGCGTTAGGGAGTAGGGTAACATTTATGAGAAGCGGTCTGTCGAAGAAATTGCGCGTATTTATTGTTTCATTGTAGTGCGGAATGCCGAACAGGAGATCTTTTTCCGAGACGATAGACACATTAAGTTCATTCAACGTTACCCACAGTAAGTTCTCTGGAGTCTGCGTACCAAGGACAACTGAAGACAAAATGGTTTCCGTCTTCACATGGATGACCACAACTACATGTTGGTTGAGTCGAGATGTAATTTTCATGTTTGTCGAAGTTTAGATCACTGCAGTTATCTCTGAGTCTACAGTGCAGTATGTTTAGTTTCCTCTGACCAGTGTTATAGTATGATGGGGTTTTTATAGTCATTTCTTGTTTGCAAAAAGTTTTATACATGTTACTTATGATTTCGTCTTTGGTTGGTTCTGATGAGGGGTCAGTAAGTTTTTTTGTCGGTAGTGGTTTTGCATGATAAATTTCACTCATCGATCATGGACGGGATGAAACTCGATTTAAAATACGAAATAGTTGCCAGAAAGGTGATCGTATGAGGTTTTATGAACTTATTAATTCTAGACCAGTGTTCTCATGAGGTTATACCATAGCCTATCAAAATTTAATCAAAATGTTTTAAATTTTACAGAAATTAGTAAACATTCTCATCTTTCACATTTTTTCTTCAAATTTTAATCCTAGATTACGTTCAAACACCATTATGTATCATTCCCTTCATCACTCTGTACACTGTTTCAGTGTATGCTTCTAAAACCAACTTGACATACAGCATTCTAAGTGTAAAATACATAATTCGTTTTTCTGCAAAAGTTTTATTTTAGGGGGTGGGGTTATGTTTACGCTCATATAACATTTTTACAGCCATATTCTTGGCATTCCATTATTAAAATCGTTTTGATATGTTATCAGGGCAATGTTTGAGCCATGTTACGGATCAATAGCCCATGTGGTTCACAAGTTATAGTCATTTATACGTGACCATTTGTTTTCAAAATCCAAGTAATTTTTCGCGATTTCAAAATATTCATCGCAATATTTTCTAACTAGCTAATAAATTGGTCTAGTTTTGTATCTCGTGTCATTTTATGATCATTTCTTATTAATATAAACTATATATTGTGCAGTTTATAACCGAAATATTTTTGTTATGCTCTGACACTTGTACTCAAGAAAATTTTCATTTTATTTTCGGGGTAAAAGTTGTCTTCCCTGAAAAATCTATTTTGGGACACTTTCTTAAACGGGCAACAAGCAAAATCTGATGCGCCATGTGATGACCTTTAATTTGATATGTAGAAACCTTTGTTGGAGGGGGGTGCAGCCAAATCGAAAAATATCTTGTTTGGACCACGGACTAAGTCCAATAACTCTGCTGAAAATATCCGGCCGGACCTGGCTTGCGAACTCATTCTATGTAATGGTCAGGTGAACTCATATACCAAATATCTTTTTAATCAGTTGAGATTTTTGGAAATGAGCCCTGTGACGTCGTCTATTTGCTATTTGGTAATTTGGTAATGGTCAGATGAACTCATATACTACAAATCTTTGAAATCCGTTTACCTTTGTTCAAGTTATGACTCTTACAAATTCTGGACGGACGGATAGACGGACGGACAGACCACTAGACGGACGGACGGACGGATGGAACCCATTTATATATCCCCCGCATATTTTCAATTTGGCGGGGGATAATTATAAATTTTCATGTTCATTTCGGACTATCCAGCTTATAATAGTTAATTATAACTGTATATCGGCAGATATAAATTGAGCATCAAATAGGAATTGATGACAATTTGATAGCCGACCTAATAAGATTAAAAATAATTGGCGCAATTGGTGGGTTTACATATTAATTGATGATACTGGAAAGTGGTGTAAGCAGCGCAATTTCATGGCACAGCTGATATCAAGCTTAATTGAGCTGAAGCGCAAAAGAATTGTGCTGCAACTCAATTATTAACTAGAATGCACTCAGAGAGATGCCAACGTGCGCAAAAATGTAATAAACAATAATTTAAAAAATAATTTCACTGTATTTTACTTAATTTATTTAATTTAATTTAATGTTAGCAAAAAAAGACAATTACCATTTCTCATTTCATCACAGATAAAAGGCAAATTACTATATTAATCATTTAAGTAATTAAAACCAATTCCATGTTGCCGAAAGGATGAGACTTTAATATCGATTACATTTTTTTCAGCGGCATATTTTGATTTTGATTTTCCGATAGTCAAAGTTGACCAAAGGAGCAATTATAAGAAATAATTAATACCATTTATGTAAATATTGATAGGAGCCAATATGCAACAATAAATATCAATAATTCATTAATAATTAATCAAATACGATCATTTTATGTAATAATTAACTCTTCAAACGGTGTTTGTGTCAACAAATACGTTTTGTTTTGTGTTACGTCATTCGTCGTAGTTGACCCGGAACTCGGCTGAAGGTTAGGCTATTCAGCATATTGCGTCGAATTACGAAATCGCGTTTTGAATGTCTCTCTTTTCCCGCACGATAAAAAGAGGTCTTCGCACGAACAAAAAATGATAAAACTTCCCAATTATAAGTAAAAATACCCAAATGAAGGAGTCTATGTATGTCCCGAAGGAGTCTATAGACTCTTTGATGTAGAGTTCTGATGGAGAAAATGTAGGTCGATCTATTTTTGTCATAACTCTGACGTATTTTGACCTGGGAGAAAAAATCGAAATCGAGGCTCACTACGAGTATGCCAGTTTTAAATATAGAAACAGGGAATCCCGACAAATGGCGATATCGGCGGCAAACAAATAATCGAAAACAACACATAAAATAAACATAGCAAAAACGCGGCACAGTAAAAATGTCCGAACGCCACGAGGTTTTACGTCGTTTTTGGTGACGTCATGGAGTGAAACGGAGTAGGATGACACCTACGAATCTGTCTGATCACCATACTGTTGCGCGAGCGCACGTAATAAACTAGTCAAAACAGTCTCCCTTCGGGAACCTTTATTCAGCGTCAAATGGGCATGTGGCCCCTGTTTACGTTCGGAACTTGCAGGCCTGTATGCGCATCGCGCACATGACAGACAGATCACATGACAGACATATCATATAATGCTACTTCAATATATCCTCGAGCAAATATATTCATTTTGAACCTAAATATTGACATTGGTTCATATTGGAATTTGGCATCCCATACATTGATGCAAACATACCGTAATCGGGGTGGCAAATTCATGGCGTTTGGCAAACACCATCGCAGCCACTATTAAAAGATTAAACAAATGTTTTGTCCATGAACAGTTCATACAGACTGGTTGTACACGAAACAAATAATTCTACTGACTATTAAAAATGCATACTCAAAGAAAATCAGCAGTACCCATCACCATTATATATATAATTATGGCAAATTAACAGAAGCATTTATCAAAAGATGGAGATGCGTCATACAGAACCTGAAAGTTAATTAAATTCTGTTTACGCCATATGTTCAAACTCTGTATATTGTACCGATTCAGAACCACATAACTATGGCAATTTGCATCGGCATCTGTGAAAACCTGTAAATCCTTACCTGCAACATTGTACGATGCTGATGGCATTACTGTGAAATCATCCACAATGCTGACAAATGTTGACCGATGCTCTTTAGGATGGGATAATATCAAGTCCCTGGTCTGCGGCAGCCCATCCAAAATGTCCCGCTCTATTGCGCTAAATAAAGACGTCCTGGACACTATTGTATCAAGAAATCCAAATAAAGTCACATCTACGAGAAATATCACTCTCGCGACAACGAAGATAGCGGATATGACTCTCAACCACAAATAAATAACGTATGAAATGACAGTGTCTGCGGCGAAAATATCATATGCACTGAGGATGAACAACACACAAATTCCCATTAGAAATTTCCCGTTGACCCATCTGTCACCTCGAATGAGACAACACAGCCAGTCGATGTCGATTTTCAATTGAATAATCGCGAACATAATCCAACAGTACGGTGTGCATAACGGCAATTCACCCCAGAACATACGTGTCCCAAAATAGCACAATGTTTTATGCAAAATCGCATTCACAATAACGCAAGGAAAGGTCAAATTCAATCGGGACATACTGTTTTCAAAAATATATAGTATCCTCTTGCTTGAGGGTTCGATATCAAAAATATATACCGGTGCCATGGCTATTCTTAGTGCGACTCCAACACAAAAACAAACAAGCGTCCATTGGAATGTTCTAAAAAAAAAACATATATTCCACAACTGGAAGCAAAGATTCTTAATAAACGCAAAGTTGTGCCACTGTCTATGCGACATTGATGATTCGTTATGTGTCACTGCATATGTTATATTAATATCCAAGTAGTGATCGACCTTGGTGTCACCAGCCATGCATGTATATAGGTAAAACACCACATCTAGTAAAGCCCAGCACAAGTCGAGCATGACACTTATACAAGGAATCACCACTATTACCATCACTAGTGTCATCGCAATGAGGAAGACTCCGGATCTGACTAGCCGGCGTATCATTCTCGTTGTAATACTTGTTACCCGTCAAATGCAATATGGGAGGGAATGCACAGTATTATTAACAGTATAACCATCATTGATTTGTCTTCATTCCGTCGCAAATATTTGGGTCCATTTTCACATCATCTTGGGTCTCGGTATTATTATTAGTTATCCCGGCCGTTAACGGTATTCAACGATAACGTCTATTGTCAACCCGAAGTGACACTTTCTTTGTAATATTCCCCAACTCGCTCAGTTTACATCTATCGCACTCCACCAATTAGTCATACTGACGCCATGATTGGTCCTGAAAATATAGAGCAAACTTAACACTATATAGATCGGGATCGTTTTAGACTATGGTCAATATGAATATCACGAATGAAAGAGGATGACTATACTTCTTTTTGTGTGTGTATGAGTACGTTTACACAAGCTGACAACACATTGGTTCGATATTCAAGTGACAACAACAACAACAACAACAACAACAACTATAGTTCAAACACCTATGCAATGCAATGCAAATTGCGCCAATCGAATATCGATATTTAGAAATAATGAAACTATTGATTACCGGACACCTCGCAACCACCATCTTTGTGTTTTCTCCAGGTTGTCTTGCATCGTCTGTACCCACTGTTGTCCGGTTGCATATGTAACAATCTGAGATGTAGCTCTGTAAACCTATGGTCACCACATGTCAGGACACATCGATGATGATGATGATGATGATGATTGTTTATTTGTATAATATTTACAAGCGTATGACAATGGTGATAATAAACAAACAAAAATGATATTATACAGGAGCGACATGTCCCAGATGGGCCGTCTTCCTGTGAATCTTGTGGAGATCAATAAGATCCAGATGGGCTCCGGACAATGAAGGAGATTGTGACAATGTAACTCAGCAAGAAGACGTGACGCCAGCTGGTGGGAATACGTTGATTGTGACTGATCTATACACGTAGTTTAAATGTCATAGTTAGTATAATATAAATCCTTATAATTTTAATTCGCCGGAGCCTGGTTTCCTCACATGCATATATACGATCGTCAGGGTGGTATACATAATTATATTCGTACATGTTTTATTTCATATTCCTTTGTACAGCTGTCGGTGGCGCTTTAGTGGTGGACCGGGAGCGGAGAGGGGTACCCATGCACCCCTTGGGATTTAACGTTATCCCATTAATTTTCTTCCTTATTATGTCCCTCAACTTTTAAGCGAAACAAAAAGTGGCCGTGTCGACACCAGACAAAATGGCGTCCAACATTCCCACCGTTTTCAGACAGGGTACTAAGTCAGTATGATGTGAATTATAGTGAGAACATCTTATCAAATGTATAAAAATGTATATGTGTGTGAAGCTAAGATACAATGCCACCTTTTAGGTGACTTGCTCTCCGTCGAAGATGGCCACCAGAATGGCCGCTGGAAGTAGACAAATTGAAATTTCACTAATATGTTCTATATCAGTTTCTGCTATTGAAAAGGCAAGATGTGCCGAAACCGGTATAGCTGTATGTACATACATGTAATAAATATTCAACAATGAACGGATACCTTTCTTAATTTTCAAACTATTCCATTCTTCACGACAGCAATCACCTACCTCAGAGGAGAGTTTCTTCCTTGTTTAAAAAATATATATATATATATAAGTTCAAGTAATGATAAACATGATGTAAAAAATAATCTAATTTAATCTTGTAGTCTAGAGGCCTTTCGTGCATGATGCACTCATCAGTAGACATTATACAAACAAGAATTTCACTGTTTGTAACTTCTCTCCATCTGTATGATGACGTCATAAAGCCTACGGGGACTAACTCCGAATTCCTTCCGCTGGGAACCAGCCAGTTTGACGTCATATTACGCGTTCAGCTTGGTGAATAGCGATCAATGAATCTATCTTCTTGAGATGTTCTATTGATAGTATCCCGTGTGAACATTTTGGAGAATGGAAATACAGTGAATTCCCCATGTCCCCAATCGTCCAGATGTGCACTTAAGGGAATGTTTCTGTATTCTTTCTGCCTTATTTGCTGGCGATGAATGTGAATCCGTTCGCAAAGTTTATTTCCGGTCTGCTCAATATAATATTCTGAGCAGCCGCCGCATACGATGCAATACAAGATATTGCGTGTTTTGCATGACATGTCAGCATTAGGAAACAAATGATTTCCATTTTTTAGATTCAGGATTGTCCTAGTTGATATGAGCCGACATGTTTTGCACCTAGAATCCCCGCTTTTACTAATGCGGGGATTCTCTTTATTTTAAGAAAATCTGGCTTGAGTCAGAAATCTTTTGAGGTTTTTAGGTTGCCTTCTGCTTGCCAGTATGTCGCCACGTTTAACCAGTGATCTCATTTTTGAACTTTTGTCTAGAATGGGTACTAGTTCTTTCGCGATCTGTGGCATATTTTGGTGGCGTGGCTTGTGTGTTGTTACAAACGGTATTGAGTCATCGTTTGTGCTTTTCACACACACACACACACACACACACACACACACCCTCCCTCACACACACACACATACACACATATATATATATTGCGACCGCTGAGTATTATCCACAATGTTGACGTGGCGAATGATAACACGAGCTCTTGTTTGGGGCCTAGGATAAAACCGTGGTACAGTGGGACGTCAGAAGAGTATGTGCAGTACGTCTGCGAACGTCTAGATGCTTTACGAAACATGATGAACTGTGTAGAATTGAACCCGTCAAAAATTGGCATAAATAATTTGGCCCAACTGACTTCTCGTATTTTATCCGGCAACGTAGTCCACTAATTTCTTACAGCATAATGCGAAGTCAGCTCGTAAAGTGTCATGTTGATTCTGGTTAGGACGCTATCCTGAACCAAAGAAAACGAAAATAAGAAGGAAGTTGAATTACCACTATTATTCAATATGGAGGTGGCAATGGTTCACAATATGATGGCATCGTTCAGATCATATTATATAGGCCGATCTAATTATAGTCTAATGCCTCAAACTGTTGTAATCATGTTCGATCAGGAGTTAATAGATCAATTTGGCTGTGCCCAATCCCATGCATTGTATAGAACGTGCATAATGATAATCTACCCCAGCCAAGTGGCATATACATATGTTTCTACAATTTAATATTTTTAATTATGCATATCAAGTAAATTAAAAATATTAAATGGTAGAAAAATTGAAGACATTCTCGGAAAAGCAACATGCTATCAAATGAATGCAAACTCGCCTTCAACAGTCGATTATCAGGTCAGGCACATCCTGCATTCCACTATTATAGCGATATTCCACTATTATAGTGGTATTTGACCATTACCGTTTTGTTAATTTGATAAAAGAGGGATAATCCAAAATCATATTTCCCACAAATATTATTCAAAATCAGATCGTACTAACTCGATACCATGCATATAGTTTGTCCAGGAGAATTATTAATCATGACGGCACACGATAAGCAACCCAATTAGCATGTAATTAGTTTAAATATTGTTATGAAGGAGCGATTGAGTCATCCTGCTATTGTCATTTAGAACGGGATATATTAGTAATAGTATAATATTATTGAATATCAAAGCTGGCGCAAAAGATTGCACAACGAATTTTGTCGGAAGACTGTTCATTCGCTGCAATATTGTTATGAGTGACATTTGGCTGTGCACTGGTGTGCGCCGTCTTCTATTCCCGACGCAAATAAAGGAAACATGAATATTTATAGTCAAATATCACATAATAGTGGAATATCGATATAATAGTGCAATTCAGGATGTGCCTGACCTGATTATTGTTTAGCTGACCAAGACTTATTTAATATAATTACTAGTTTTAATGTAGGCAATTTCACAATTTACTCAGACCATTGCCCTCTGTCGTGGACAATGAAGATTAATAAACTTCGCTTTAATACTCCTGATGATAGAGAGTATAAACTCTCCGGTACCAGTAAAAGTAAAAAATCTGGGATATTAAGAATTAAACAAATTCAAAAGAGCCTTGGATTGCCATAAAATAAATACATTCATGAATGATTCATACACAGCTGACCAATTTGGTGTTGACAAGCAGTTGATTCATTCAATACTATTTTAATGTCAGCAGCTAAATCAACCATGAAAAAAACAGTGCATCTCGTGATAAAATATCATATACAAATCATCATAAATTGCCATACTCTTGTAGAGATCTTTCAAAGACTACCAAAAGGTTAGCCAGAGAAATGTATCAACATCCAAGGGATAAAACACTTCGCGTTAAATACTATTCTGCTCGAAAAGATCTGAAAAAGCAAATAAAATTATATATGAAGAAAACTAAGCAAGAGATTGTAGATAAAAAATTCTCTGAATGGCGGGAAAAGACCCAAAAACTTATTGGGATCTTATTTCAAAACTACAAAATAAAGCATCAATAGAAACTTTTAATAACATTGATGGACCCACTTGGGTAGAGTACTTTAAACAATTACATCCATCAAACAATAAAAGTACTAAACAAAACAAATCCAACTCAGAGTGCTAAAATATTCAATGAATTGTCATTTGCTATTAAAAATGAAGAAATTAGTGTGGCCATAAAAAACTATCAAATAATAAAAGTAGTGGTTTGGACTGTATTTTAAACGAAATGCTAAGGTGTGGCTCTAGTGTTTTATTACCACTCTTGAATAAATTATTTAACCTTATCCTCAATACAGGTGTTTATCCAAAATTATGGAGTTCCAGTATACTAAAACCAATTTTTAAAAGTGGAGGAAATTATAGAGGTATATCAATAATTAGCTGTGTTGGGAAGTTATTTGGGTCTATATTAAATGAGAGATTAATGAGATTCAGGGGAAAAAGTAAATCAGTATATCAGACTGGATTTGAAAAAGGTAAATCACATATAGATAAGTATGTAATGAAAAAAAAGAGTATACAATCTGAGCCGCTATTTGTTTGTTTTATTGACTTAAAAAAAGCATTTGACAGTGTTTGGCGTGATGGACTTTTTAGAAAGATGTACAGCAACAACATCAGTTCTCAAGTAATCAATTTGATAAACAAGTATGTACAGTAACACTCAAACAGCTATAAAACTACCAAATGGCTTAACAGAATTCATACCATCTTCTACTGGTGTGAGGAAGGGCTGTAATCTGAGTCCTACGTTATTTAATCTTTATGTAGATGATATTAAAGACATATTCAGTGGTCAATCTAAATTTGATTCCCATTCCCTCTTAAAAAACAAGTAAGTTGTCTAATGTATGCCGATGATCTTAATTAGTAGATCTCCTAAAGGTCTGAAAAATTGTTTAGGGAAAATTACTGTTCTCAGTGGTGTTTTGATGTTAACCCAAAAAAATCAAAAGTTATGCAAATTTCTAAAGAGGGTCAATTAAGTAAGGAATCATTTATGATGAACGGAACAGTTCTTGATTGTGTTCATGAATACAACTCGGTCTAACTATTTCCTCCACAGGCACTTTTTCAAAAGCAATTTATAATCTTAAAAACAAGGCCAATAAGGCAATATTTGCATTAAAACAGTGTGTTTTCAATAATAACTTACCTCCAAAATTAAGCTTAGAGCTTTTTGATAAAACTATTATACCTATTTTAACTTATGGTTGTGAAGTTTGGGGGTCTTACTGTGACAATATTGGTGACAGGTTAAATCCTACTTCCTTAACTAATCACTATGATAAAGATGTATATGAAACATTAGCATTAAGATTCTACAACAATATATTGGGTATTAATTCAAAAGCATGCAACCTGGCAGCTATGGGTGAACTAGGCCGGTTTCCAATTACATTTGACATTTGCAGACGTGTGAATACGGTATTTTTTCCGTTTATGTTGTAGTTCACATGACAGCCTCATTCATGAGGCATATTTATGTAATCATAATGCTATAAATAAAGGGCAAATTACTTGGCTTACCAGTTTAAAAACAATCCTAATCAATTGTAATCTGGATGAAGTATGGCATAACCAATATTCTAAAATGCCCAAAAAAACTGAGAATGAGATTATAAAGAATTTTAAATCATGTTTTGTTAATCAGTGGCAATGCCAAACAGCTAACTCAGACAAACTCAAAAGAACATATGGTGTAATATAAAAAAGAATTTAAATTAGAACATTATCTATCTCAAATGAAACCGCAATGTAGACGGTCTTTGTCCAAAATAAGGACAAGTGTTCCCTCATTACATATTGAAACTGGAAGACATAAGAGGCCAAATAAAACTGCGGAAGATAAAAGGACATTTAATGTATGTACAAAATTACATTGAAGATGAACAACATCTAATGTTGTTTTGTAAAAAGTATTCATATGACAGGAACATTATGTTCAACTCATTAAATGATTCCATAACTGATTAATAACATGTCTGATATTGAAAAGATGATATTAATCTTATCAAGTAATGATGCTGATATATGTATCATTGTTGAAATATTTATTAAAAAGATAATTGATCTCAGAGGTCATATTTGAAGCCCAGTGCATTTAAATGTGGTTAATGTGACAATTGGATAATTGTTACTAATACACGTTCACGTTTCAATGACTTTCTTTGTTTGTTTGTTTTTGTTTTGTTTTTTTGTGTTTTGTTTTTTTGTGTGTGCACATGTGTTTATCAACAAAAAAGAAACAATACAAAAAAACTAAAACAAAAAAAGAAAACAAAAGTAAAGAGAAGGTGATATGACATTTATCAATCTAGATTTCCGACCACCTGTTACTCACATGTTACTGTATTTACATTTTACATTTCATTACGCTTTCATCATCATTGTTATTGTTATAATTGATAGCCAAATGTGATATGTATGTTTCGTCATGAATTATTAATAAAACTTCAAACTTCATATGTATATTACATAATGCACATTATTGGAATCAAAACAGGCTGATACACATGTCTCTTAAAGTGATACATTTGCATGAAATGTTAATACGCATTTAGTAAATGTGGCTTCAAAACAATGGGTTTGAAGATTATGTGTCACTTTAAATGTTGAGTTGTCATCGGTGAGACAGGCCCCAAAACTTATTATACAAAAATCCATCTCGAAATAATAAATTTGGATAGAGAGGTCTTTTCAAAAATTGGAAAGTTGTCCACGGGCGCAACAGGGGGGGGGGGGTACTCCGTGATGTGTCACTTTAAATGTTGAGTTGTCATCGGTGAGACAGGCCCCAAAACTTATTATACAAAAATCCATCTCGAAATAATAAATTTGGATAAAGAGGTCTTTTCAAAAATTGGAAAGTTGTCCACGGGCGCAACAGGGGGGGGGGTACTCCGTGATGTGTCACTTTAAATGTTGAGTTGTCATCGGTGAGACAGGCCCCAAAACTTATTATACAAAAATCCATCTCGAAATAATAAATTTGGATAGAAAGGTCTTTTCAAAAATTGGAAAGTTGTCCACGGGCGCAACAGGGGGGGGGGGTACTCCGTGATACAAGGTTGAAATTTTAGGGGGGGGGTTTATTGTTGGGGGGCCACCACCTGGGGAACGCAAATCGTTTTCCTTTCTGAATCCCACCCTTCCAACGCAAGTTTTCTCCAAGGGCAATTGGAGACCCACCCCAAAGTTCAATAAAAATAGGCGAACAAAGCAGGATAAGGCTGACATAGGGTGTGAAATGTGTTAAATAACCGTCCAGATGAAATGCCAATCAGGTAGTCTTCATGAAAAGTACCCTAAATATCAGAAAATCACAAATCACGAAACTTGTCAAACAAGGTTCAGCATCCACCCACTAGGTTACCCACAGTATATATGCGATAAAGATATGTATAGACAGCAGCCTATTCTCTCACGCTGCGACTGGTCCCGGCTAGATGGATAAGCGGACGCCACTCTCAGTACAAGAAAACCATAATCAGGAAATGGTATAAACGCCCTCAAGACTATATTATTAGCCATAAATATAAATTATAATATAAAATATATTGGTAACATGAATTCACCCCATACGAATTCCGTTAAAACAACTAATCCTTCAAATTATTACAAAAAAACTATGGCTTATTACTGCAGGTTTGTCGTTCACCACACCAGAAAGCTTCTATATGCGGATACAAAATCGGAGGTATTGTGTTCCCTCCAAGAGTGTATGGTCCAGCCATTATTCATACCTAAAGATCGAAAGCAATGAACGCAGTCATAATTATTACATCCGGCAACTTTAATACCATCACAACACAACCATCAATGGGCTGCAGAACGAAAAATATCTATAAAAGTTTAAATATAAGACTTACAAATTATCCTTTAAATTTCTTTTATTGGTAATTGACATAACTTGTCACAAACCAAAAATCAACATTATTCACATAATAATATAACGGACAATAAACGAAATTGAAATTCCCAACTACACCGTTTACCGGTGACCGGCCTCCTGATCGCGCAGTTCGACTTTTAAACTAATAAAACCGGGAAAAAAACATAAAACCTACATGGGACCATGGAATTTTATAATTTGGGCCACAGTATACACGCGGGCGTGCTAATTAATTATATAACGTTCCGTCTGCAGTCTGCTCCGTTAACCGATAACAATTGGTTGAAAAATACACATATATACATGTATTCTTTGCAATTGACAGAAACACAGGGACGTTTAACACACTCGCTGCTCTGCCACACCCGCAAACGTACTACCCTTAAACGACGTAAATATAAGATGTGTTTAACACTCACCAACCCGAACAGGCCTTATGTACCGCACCTATACTAGTTTATATTGTGAATGTACCCTCGTCATTTTGGGCATTTACAAGGGTGCTATACCAATGCATATCATGATGCAAGTACCCAAGTAAACCCCGGTAGCTACCAAAGTATACCCTCGTACATGTCTCCACGTATGCCCTAGTATCTACAAAAGTAAACCATCGTATATCCAAGTGTACCCAGTTCATTTGGGCATTTTACAATGGCACTGTACCCACGTATACCACGGTACACCTGCCCATGTATACCCTGGCATTTACCAAAGTAAACCCTCGTGTCTGTACCCAAGTATACCAAATTTTCTCAGGTCATGTTGACACTGTACATTATGACGGCTAAGACAAAGAGCCAAATGGTCACAAGTGAGACAAAAACCACACACAGCAAAAGTAATTGATAACCATGTTGGGACAGGCTTGTCAATCAACAGATGGAATATTCAGATACAACGCGTGGCCGAACACATGTGATATATTGTCCGAGGCAGGTCAGTAAAATACTAGGGACAGGCTGGTTACTCGAAACAATCTGTAGATGGTAGATGGAATCGGGAATATTGAAAATAGAAAATTATTCAATCCACTTTTCGTTAGATCTTGGTTGGTTGTTTATAATAATAAAAACATTCAACCATCGTTTCCTTCCGAAATTTCTAACTGCTGTTCTCCCAGCCATGAATTTACGATAAAGAGCGTTCGTTGTTTTATTTCCAATTATCCAGAGTATATTAAAGAGCGTTTTGAAAACAAGTTGTACGCTTGTTATTATTTGCTATCGAAATGTGTCAACGTTAGTATACAAAGGGTGACATATGACAGGGACGTTGTCCGAGGGCGTGCTTTGTGTGAGGGCCCGGGTGTAAATTTCGATCGTCTCGTGAACCAGTCCGTTTTCTCAACTTGACTAATTTTAACTCACCTCACTAAAAAGTTTTCACCTTGTACCTGAAACCTTCCAATTGAGCATAAATTCCAACCAAATCACCCCCTATAATCGGACATTTTCTAACCGAGGGCGAATTAATATAACTTTTTATTAAAAATAAGAAATTATCCAACGCACTTTACAATATATATATTGGTTGTTTATTTACAAGAACAGAAAAATAAATCATTGTTTCTTTCCGAATTTTTAACTGCTGCATTTACAACTGTAAGATATACATAAAAGGTGGTCTATCCCTTTCTACAGCAAGTTTTATATAGATCCCTGGATATAAAATAATAAAAATCGGAGGCCCTGGAAACGCTCCTATCAATTAATATTGATTGTTTTTCGAATGTTCTGGTTAATAAATGTATTTAATTTGAGACATTTTACGGTTCGCGGAAACGTTCGGAGCGTAGAAAGTGCGGAACTCTATCTCTATCTGAGATCGCCTGAAAGTTTTATGACGGTCTATTCTAACATGAGTATCGAAAAATGTCCCGATTAATCATCGCATTGTATAAGAAAATATCGATATAAAATCACTATTAATTGACAGAAAAGTTTCCGGACAGATGTCTTCGACTTATATTTATTATTGTATACCGTATAAATTATATAATGCGTATTTATGAAGAGATAATCCATCCTTAAAACTTAGATTATCGTGGGACACGCACACCATCGGTAGTTCAGTACAGGTACATATTCATTGGGTTTACAATAAACAGAAAAGTCTGTGGTTTCAACATATTATACTAATGTGACCCAGGCTGAGATCTCAAAACATTAGTGCGGCACACCCGAGCGCATGTACATTGAAGTTCGCCAGGGGGTCCTGGGTCCTAGTTCAGGGAAATTTTGAAGAAACAAATAAGTTTAATTTTGTGCACTTTGTGAGTTTGTGTGGTTTTTGGTAGTCATATTGCAGACGGATTCGATTCAAGACTTTGCAGTATATTATTAAACTATTAGACACAACTATAAGGCACTGATATACTTCATGACAAAAATGTGAGAGCACATTTCCTCTATGCTCCGGCTACGTAGCCTCTGACTAGATTTATCATGTTATTCTGGCAAGCACGGTAAACTATTCTTCGTGAGTTTGTTCTGCTCATTGTCATTTAGATTACTACCTGCAGTTTGTTTCTCAGGTATCATCTACCTGTGGAACAAACCAGAGCAATCTTTAAACAACAGCTCTGACAGCTAAACAAAGCCCCCCAAAACAACTCACTGCATGAAACGAATACCTGGAACAGATCACGGAAGAACTGGGTACAATGGGGTACTAGGATACTATGTTGTTATACTAGGATAGTTCCTACATATACCAGGGTTATACCCTAGTGTACGAGAGAAGAATACAATGTTATCACCTCAAAGATGAATACTTGTTTTGTAATAATTACCATGATATATTTGTTTAATTCCTCAGATTTTCATTTTATCGGTATGTCCCAATAATCCAAGGTCCCATCTATAGCCAATGGTGACCGTCATACAGTGATAAAGGACATATGTTTATCTTTCGATATACATACCAATTAAAGCACTAGATCATGCCATGTGTCTCTACTCTGGCTAACGCCCCCCCCCCCCCCCCCCCGTAGATATCATATTCCACAAGTAAGTAAAACCTGGGAACTTTTTGAAGTTTTGACAGGGAACCTTATAAAGTCGAAAAAATAATTCGAGGAATATATTTCTTAGTTATTATCTGTTGCTTAATAATGTACTTCACTGTAGGTAAAGGTCCTAAACTCAAAATTGCATGTTTTTCTATGAATTTTGTGAGCCTATATCGCAATAAACATTGAAATATCTGGCCCATGAGAAATTCCATAATTGTAAGCGACGCAAAGCAAAATCGCTCACAAAGTCACTTAAATCGTGAAATTTCGATTTGGAACCTTTACCTGCATTGAGGTACATTACTAAAGATCAGATGACATCTAAGAAATATTTTCCCTGTGTTATGTTTTCGACTTTATAAGTCGGTCAAAACTTGAAAAAGTTCCAAGGTTTTATACTGGTGAAATATGATCTCTACGTGCGTAGCTAAGAGTAGAGATTCATGGCATGATATATTGAAGCATCAGAAGAATTTAAATGAGATAACGTAGGCATTGCAGCGATAATTGAATGTCATAAAAAAACAATGAGATTTGATGGAAAATCTGTTTACAGTGCAAATGTTGTTCTCGTAAGAGGCGGGACCCACCCCATTATATCGAGTTATAAACGAACGAATTATTGGGTAAATATTTAAACTATTAATTTAAACAATATTTTCTTTGAACTAAACAGAACAAAATTACAAACACTACATATATGACATATAATTATAAAATGTTCAAAAAGGATTGGGCAACAAGCTTAGGGGCTTTTGTTAAGTCCTATCCTCAGAAAATAAATGTTACCCCAGGTATCTTGGAATGGATACCATTGGGTTATTGCAGACGGGTTTAGTTCTGTATGGTCCGAATAATAAAGTTTAGATGAAGGGAAAGGAAAGGGAGAGGGAATGCAGCAGTGATTGAATAGGGGTAATTGAACTTACCATTAACAGTAGGATAAGATATGTCACATGTCGAGAAATAAGAGAGGATTCTACAATGTTAAATTGCTCACCATTTATCGTCTCAAGTCAACGAAAATCTAAATTCAAAACAGATTTGATCACACTACGACCCAACTGGAGGGAATTTCGAAACTATTAGCGCCCTTCTTTTCACCAATGTTCTATGGTGGTCCAGTGCGTTTAAATACGTGCACTGGAACCTGTGCATTTAAAATAATTTAGTAGTCATCATTTATCTTTGGATTTGGAAAAACCAAACGGAACTTATATCCTGGGTGTAGTACAATATAACGAGCCAGACGAAAGAGAGTTTGTGAAATAAATGTAAAGTGATCACCCACCCATTTTGTGGCGACTCATGTGTCCCTTTTGATATACAGTGATTTATATTTATTACGCCGTGCTAATACCACCGATATAAACTTACCTCAAAATGTTAACGAAGTCCACGATGCTTATCTAAACTTCAGTAGTATCCACTTTCCTCAATTATTCACTTCATATAAAACTGCGTGATGATAGTATACACACTATAATATCAAACTGTTAACGAGAACATTGAGTTCACAGAGAGAGACAACAAGCGATATTTAAATGAGGCCAGCTAACCAGACAACATGTGAAACCTGACATATTACACAACATGCTACCTGTATACAAGCAGTAACTAAGCTACTTACATAATCAAATGCACACGGAGAGACCAGGCTGGATCGCGGCATGTAGGCCCCGGAATGTATTTTTATATGATGCTTACAAAGCAGCCAAGTGTTCGTTTAGACGCGCTTATCGCAGGGCTTCGATGCAATATCTGGATAGCATTAACGAAGAAATCGACAAGTGTGCCGAAAGTGACCTAGCAACGGTCTTTAAACTTTTTAATGCCAAAAGAAGAGACCGTGGAACTCTTGCTTCTTCTTTTTTCACACACAATGGCCAGATTCTTAGAGATAAATCTGAAATCATCGAGGGTTGGGCCTCTTACTATGAGCAAATTTTCTCAACACGTCTAGTTGATCCCCAATTTGACCAGAAGCACTTTGAGACTGTCAATAGTTTTGTCGACCAGGAACGTTCTCAAAATACATCCAGTCACGTCGATGGTCTTGTAATGTTTCCGGCAACACCTACTGAGGTGCTTTCTCTTTATAAATGCTTAAAGCCAAACAAAGCGGCCGGCTTTGATGGAATTAATTATGAACACATTATTTTTGGTGGTAATATGTTAGCGGAAGCAATTTCTTACCTGTTTAATCAAGTTATAAGTCAAGAATGTGTTCCTTTATCTGCTAAAAAAGGTGTTGTTTTTTCACTTTATAAAGGGCATCCGAAGCCCAAGGACTCATTCGATAGCTATCGGGCAATTACCCTTCTACCATGTTTATACAAGCTATTTGAGAGACTTATCTTACAAAGACTCGAAACTTATACACCCTCCTTACTGAACTTGCATCCCTTGCAAAACGGATTCCAACGAGGGGTCAGCTGCATGATGTCATCTTTCCTTGTAACGGAATGCATATCCTACACGTCTGAGAGGCAGAGCAAATTATGTTCTTGCTTCTTAGACGTGTGGAAAGCTTTCGATACCGTCTGGGTCGAGGGGGCTATTACATAAACTGTATCATAGGAAATTTCAAGGCAAGCTCTGGAGAATTATTTCTCATCTTCTGTCTGATATCCAATGTTGCTTAAAATACATGGGTCACACCTCTCGTTGGCTTCCGATGTTGCAAGGAACGCGCCAGGGAAGTACATTGTCCCCTTTGTTTTATACCATATATATTGACGATTTGTTGGCCAATCTAGAACTTTCAAATTGTGGCCTATGTTTACAGGGCGTTAATTGTGCAAGCCCAACACACGCGGACGACATGGCCCTTTTGTCACTGTCCAAGAGTGGTTTACAATCGCTTATTGATACATGTGTAAACTACTGTCGCACGTGGAGATATCGATATAACCCACAGAAAACAGTTATTATTGTATTTAACGAGTCCACGGTTGTTTCGGCTCGCTCTCAACGGTTCTGGTTGTTGGACAGTCACCGCATAACAGATACGGAAAGTGTCACTCATCTTGGAATTCCCTTAGAAAAGATTAACTTTGTTTCAAAATTTGTTGAAAACATATGCTCTAAACTGCGTGGAACGTATTTTATGTTATCCAATGCTGGCTTACATATCGGTGGTATCACACCCGCCAGCAGCTTCAAATTTTATCAATCTGTTGTACTTCCATGTGGCTTATATGGCTCAGAGCTTCTGCATTCTTTAACTAAAACTGATAGCGACCGCCTCGAAAGGTCTCATCGCTTGTGCTTGAAACACATACAAGGCTTGCACATGCGAACCAGAACTGACATGGCACTTGGTCTCTTGGGAGCCTATCCGCTTGAATGGTACATATACCGAAGAAAAATGTCATTTTTCTATTCCCTGTGCAATTTAAATACTTCCAAAGCTGTCAAAGAAATATTTATTCTACGGTTACTCCAATTCTACTGTTCGTCCATTTCCGATTCGAACAAGAATCTTTACTTCAAAGATCTTTTCAAGGCCTTACAAGAACACGACTTAATTACTTATGTACACGATTACATATCATCTTCATTATTTCCTGATAAGTGCACATGGAAAACCCTTGTCAACTTGACGGCACTGCACTGGGAGCGTGAGTGGTTATACAGGATTGAGAACGATAATTCTTTTCAGAAATTTAAATTGGTGCATACCAATCTTGATATGTCATACCTGTGGGTAATGTGTAAGAAGTTCCCCTCAGAAAAGAATAATTTCCATACAGCGGCTCAGCTCATTTGTTCTGAAGCTATCTCAACACCTTCCACGTGCGGTGCCTGCGGACGGGGTTTCGTCGATAAGCTTGTGCATATTCTGTTTGAGTGTTATGTTCTGATTCATATCAGAAATACCATTTGGTATGATTTTTTGGATAAATTTTCGTGTTCAATGTTCACTCATATTGACAATATGCCACTCGAAGACATTATACGCACATTTCTAGGGTACGTGCCGGAGGATTGCCGTGATGCGGATCCCACTATGGCTCGTTTCTTTTTAAAGGCAACGCGCCGCTTGTAACCAATGACGTAAACTGCAAGATAAATTGTATTTGCATTGTTAATTCCTCTGTTGCTTTCGTGACGTCAAACAGACACACATATCTTAATCAGAACAATATATAATGATACACTCACGTTCTTAACTAAAATAAGTCGATTATCTTCCATTCAATTCCCAGTGAATTCCGCATCCCGGCATGTCCTGGTATCATTTGTTAATGTTTAGTAGTTATCAACTACGGGTCGGTGACCGTACGGTATAGGCATTTTCCATTACAAATATAAATATATATGTGTGTACGTATGCATGTGTGTGTATGTATTATATATGTGTGTGTGTACATGTGTATGTGTGTATATATGTATGTATCCATAATCTGTACACATTAGCAGCTTGGGGCGGCAACGCATATCACGGTATTAAGGATTGCCTTATAACCGACCGGTATGCGTGGCCGCCCTGATCTATGTGTAGGTATGTGTACGCACATGTATGTATTCACACACGTGTGTATATAAGTATGATTGTGCACCCGCGTAAATGTAGTTTATATTTGTGTTGTACGGCCTACTGTATACGTGTGTGTATGTAGGGGTGTTTATGGGCGAGGGTGTGTGTGCATGTATGTATATCATTTTTTATGTATATGTGTAAACATGGATTCGGATGCAAGCTGATGAGATTATGTGCTTATGCGAGTTTGTTTCGATGAGTGCTTGTGCTTCATGGTGGCGGGAATTATTATCTATTGTCTTCTCTGTATTATTATTATAAATTTTTTATGTTTTTTTTGTTTTTGTAAAACATACTCTCCTAGATGGAGGAAATAAAGATATATATATGCACTGCCAATTATTGGATTACATATATAGAAATTAAACTTCCTGGTCCAAAATATTCGCAGAAACAGCGTGGCAGACTCCATGCAGCGCCCTCTATGTTAACACTGCGATATATCTCAGATGAGAGATAACGCTGCCTGCCTGGAGTTTGACAGCGTGGGCGATGGGATTTTATTAGCTGTATTGCTCATGCAAAACGACGCGGATTCACAAGTGCCATCAATCGGGGTACAATGGGGTTTAAACATAACTAGGTAACTGTCCACGATGAAGATAATGGTGCATGTTAAACATGTATAAAGTGTTACTGTCGGCGTCAGGCATAGAAAAGGGAGAGGGGCAACAAAATAGATGACATTTTTTGTCTGATTTCCACCAAACTGATATAGAATAAACTCCATGATATGCATTTAATGGTGTGGGTTAAAGATGCCAAAAGTGGCGTGTTCGAGTCAGGGATGGGAAGGGGAGGGGGCACCGAAAAAAGAAAGGCGTGTGATACATCATTGGAAAGAGGAAGCGCCACAGATTCTAACCGTGCAAATTATATGACTGGCAATTTATTATTCGCGCTATATCGAATCGATTTGTGAGCACCGAACTGAAATATATTAGCGCAAAACGGCGTAAAAACAGATTTGACCTCGGCACGTGAAACGTTGACCTCGGATCTGAAAATTAATATGCCTATGTTACTCCCCGGCCGAACATACCCCCACATACCAAGTTTCATCGAAATCGGTTCGGCCGTTTTCGAGTCCATCGATTACAGACACACACACACACACACACACAGATCTTCCAAAATATATAATAGACTAGCCGATGAGCCCGACGTTGTCCGGGCTATTCTAAAACGAAATTTCAAGTCGATAGCTCTACCCAGCCTGACGTTGTCCGGGCTATTCAATAACCAAATTTCAAGTCGATAGCTCTACCCGTTTCCGAGATCTGGTCTGCGCATGCGCGAAGCTGGTGTCGCACGGGCTCGGCGACCCGATAAAATTCGTATCCGGGGCAAGATACATTCACATACCAAATTTCAAGTCGATAGTTCCACCCGTTTCCGAGATCTCGTCTGCGCATGCGCGAAGCTGGCGTCGCACGGGCTCGGCGACCCGATAAAATTCGTATCCGGGGCAAGATACATTCACATACCAAATTTCAAGTCGATAGCTCCACCCGTTTCCGAGATCTCGTCTGCGCATGCGCGAAGCTGGCGTCGCACGGGCTCGGCGACCCGATAAAATTCGTATCCGGAGCAAGATACATTCACATAGCAAATTTCAAGTCGATAGCTCCACCCGTTTCCGATATCTCGTCTGCGCATGCGCTGCACGGGCGCCGCACGTGCTCGCCAATACGACAACGTCCACCGCCTGGTCAAAGTACACACACGTACCATGTTTCGTCCCGATCGGTCGAGAATCGTAGATTTGTATAAATGACAGACAAACATACATACATACAGACAGACAAACAGACAGAGGTCTTCAAAATATATATGAGATATATAGAGCCGCGATCGCGGTTGGCTAACAGAATCGTACATCTCTATATATATATATATATATCTATATCTATATTTGCGAATGTCTGTCTGTCTGTCTGTCTGTCTGTCTGTGTTCTATAGAAATTCAAAGGGGACCATCTAGATGATGCCAAAGGGATCTACTAGGAGTAGCTTTTTACGAGAAAAGATAATGGTCGGGGTTAGAATTTTCTAAAGTGACGCCGTTGTTGTCAGGGGCAGAAAAGGGGGAGGGGCAGAAAAAACATTTGTCGCCGATTGCCACCAAACTTATATATAATCATCCCCATAATATGAGGAATCTAATGGCGTGGTTTAAATATGGCAAAAGTCGCACCGTTCGCGTCAGGGGTGCCCGGAAGGGGGGGGGGGCATATTTTTTTGTCGCCGATTGCCACGAAACTTACATATCATCATTCCTATGATATGAAGAATCCAACGGTGTGGTTTAAATATGTCAAAAGTGGCGTCGATTGAGTCAGGGGTGAACGGAAGGGGAGAGGGGCAGCAAAATTGATAAAACTAATTTTAGCGCAGATTTCCACCAAATTTTTATATATTCTTCTTCATGATACAATGAATCTAATTGTGCGATTTAACAACGCCAAATTGTTGTTTTTGGATGAGAGATTGGGAGGGGTGGGCTCTAAATTTGATAATAAGTCGCCGATTGCCACCGCACTTAGAGAAAATCATCCCCATGGTATGAGGAGTCTAATGGTGTGGCTTTTATCTGTCAGATGTGGCCTCATTCGAGTCAGGGTTGCATTGAAAGGGACAAGGGCACCAAAATTGATGCACAGTTTTTTTAGCGCCAATTTCCACCAAATTGATACACGTTCTTATCCATGATATGAGGAATCTAATCGTGATTTAAAGACGCCATAGTGGTGCTGTTTGGGTGAGCGGTGGAGAGGGGAGGGATTGGCACCAAATTTGATAAAAAAATTGTTTAGTCGCCGATTATCACCAAACTTATAAACAATAATCTCCATGATATCAGGAGTGTAATCGTGTGGTTTAAGGGTGTCTCAAGTGGGGCCATTCGAGTCAGTGGTGTATAGAGATAAGAGGGACACAAAAAATTATATCTATATGTTTAGTGCCGATTTCCACCAGATTGATACATATTCTTCTCCGTGATACGAGGAATCTTATCGTGTGGTTTAGATACACCAAACTGGTGATACGAATACGAATTTGTATACTCGCCAATTTTCACCAATTTTATATATATGCATCTCTAATCTCTAATGAGTCTTAGTGTGTGCAGCTTGAGTCCGAAATAGGGACGGGAGGGTCACCAAAACTGATACAAAATATTTTTAGTACCAATTACCATCAAATTCAGACACGTTCTTCTCAAATGATACAAGAAATAAAATCGTGCTGTCTGTCTGACTTTTTGTCTGTCTGTGTGCGTTCTATATATAACTTCACGCGGTACAATCGAGATGGCACCAAGGCGTTCTAAGAGGGGTAACTTTTTACAAGGAAGATAATGGTGCGGGTTAAAATTTTCTAAAATGACGCTGTTGGTGGGAGGGGAAATTTAAAAAATAGTTTTGTCGCTGATTTCCTCCAAACGAATACATAATCACCTTCGCCATATGGCGTTGTTCGAGTCAGCGTTGCATCAACAATTGATTTAATAAACCAAATTCCAACAAATTCATACACGTTTTCTCTAATGATATACCATGAATTAAATCACATTTGGTGTTGTTTGCGTCACGGATGGCGAGCGGATATGCACTATCATTGATAAGATTGCTATTCGCCGATATCCACATATAAGTTATATACAGTCACCAGGCCATCTCCATATCATTTTAAGTAGTTGGGCGTTCACATTTCACAATCCCGACATATGGTGACCCACATAAGTCACTTGAACAATTATATCTTCTTAACAGTCATATTTATATGGGAATGGCAATCAAGGCTTTCATACAATGAGCTAGCAAAAAGAGATAACTAGAAGAAGCATTAAACGTATATTTATCATTCTATTGAAGAGATACATATATTCGTGCAAACTGAAAGATCTCGAACCGTCAGAGGATTGCATATATATAATAACAAAATATAGTCTGTTCCATTCAATAGTTTCCACAAAAAGTTACAATTTGTCAAGAGATATGGAAGGCCTGTACAAAAATAGTGGTCACAGTGTGCAGTCAAATGTAGTTTCTTCTGATATACAAGAAATTGCAGTTAGTAGCACAAGACTTTTCAGGATCCTACCAATACTGACATCTGACAAGGGTTTTAGAACAGACTCATTGACTGACATAAACAACTCAAAATCTCGCTCTGTACCTGGCACATGTAGCTTATATACCTGCGCAGCAACATTTCGTTTAAACTAAGAATATTTAGTCAATATATAGCACCATGAACAGAGGAGCACCTGGAAATTTCTTTGAAACATCTGTATCTTCATGGAGATATGATAGCCAGGTGTCCTCGAGATCTTAGTCCAACCCACTAGATTGATTGATACATCTCAATATGTAAAAGCCAATTATTATCTTTTATCGAACTAATGTGTTTATGATGTGCATGTATCATATTATAACGTCTAATGTATACGCAGTTGTAAATAAATAAATACTTCATTATTGGTGGAACGGATTAATCGCGATAAACAGAATGACAATTGACAAGGTGAGCCACTACTTATATTCCATGACTGTAATACTCATGTTTTGTGATGCTATTTGAATATACAATTTATTTATTAACACTTTAAGCAAGAGCATTCTCTATTCCCCAAAAAATCCACAGCATACATTAACCTGGGAAACGCCGGGTAACCCTGCTAGTATATATATATATATATATATATATAGTGGATTGAGAAGGTACCCGTGCCCGCGTATCCGTGCCAAGTGCGCCCATATATATGGTTAGTTCCACCAGCCGAGGCGCACAAAATATATGATTTAATTTTTATATTATAGTCATTTAAGGTCGTATTGTCCCTTTCCGCCGGACCCATATACTCCAATATTAGCGATGTATATGGTATGTTCTGTCAGCTTAGGCGCAAAAACTACTTGATAAATTGATGAAAATATTGCAGAATTGAATTCATATAGTACCCGTCTATCAGAATCGGTGCGACTAATTTTTATATTTTAGTCATTTAAGGTCGTATTGACCCTTTCCGCCGGACCCATATACTCCAATATTGGCGATATATAAGGTATGTTCTGTCAGCTGAGGCGCTCAAACTGCTTGACAAATTGATGGGAATATTGCAGATTTGAATTCATATAGTACCCGTCTATCAGAATCGGTGCGACTAATTTTTATATTATAGTCATTTAAGGTCGTATTGTCCCTTTCCGCCGGACCCATATACTCCAATATTAGCGATGTATATGGTATGTTCTGTCAGCTTAGGCGCAAAAACTACTTGATAAATTGATGAAAATATTGCAGAATTGAATTCATATATATAGTACCCGTCTATCAGAATCGGTGCGACTAATTTTTATATTTTAGTCATTTAAGGTCGTATTGACCCTTTCCGCCGGACCCATATACTCCAATATTGGCGATATATAAGGTATGTTCTGTCAGCTGAGGCGCTCAAACTGCTTGACAAATTGATGGGAATATTGCAGATTTGAATTCATATAGTACCCGTCTATCAGAATCGGTGCGACTAATTTTTATATTTTAGTCATTTAAGGTCGAATTAACTCTTCCCGCCGGACCCATATACTTGTTGTGGTACACTCGTTTGATAGTTTGTGGCCATAGTTGGATGGATGGAACACACTTTGGTGGTTTTAGGATACCAGTTGGATAGATTTAGACACCGGGTGGGTGGTTTGTAAATGGGACACCTGCTTTTGAGCATTTTACACTATTTGTATAATTGGATACACCCGTTGGGTGGATAGGTTGGGCAATCATTGGCTGGTTTGTAACACTAACCATTGCTTGGGACTCGGTCGAAATCGAGTATTCCATTTGAAAATAGTGTTCGTATAAACACGACCTGGTGACATTTAGCGAACACTGACAAATGTTGAAACTTTTAGTTGCCACTTTGTCCGCAATTTTGGAAACGTCTACTCAAATATGCACCGTGGTCCATATCTAACATACACTTAGTACTAGGTTCACTTGTGTGCTCTATTCTTGACATTACAATAAAGATTGATAACTTGTTTAGCAATTTAGTACACCTATACTTGGAACTTTGATTATGAGGGAACACAAGGGCCAAATGCTCGTGATATAACGGACACTAATCGAAATTGGATTGATCCTCATATGCAGTTGCGCACTGGTCATTTAATCAGATAGGTTTTGTATAAATAGAAAAGAAAAGATCTCATTAAATTTAATGAAATTCCCCGATTTTACTACTCCCGTTCGTCATTTTGACCGCCATTTTTTATTTTTACAATCTAATTCCACACGAAGTGATAGCTATACGTCTTGATCCGTTTCCATGGAAACTACATGCCCACTTTTGTTTCTTGTTGACATCGAACAGTTTAAGCGGACATCATAACGAACAAGAGAAATTGTGAATAGCACAGTCCATCACATGACCTGGAGACGGACTCATCAAACAACAAAACGTTCAGACTTCTTAATGACGAATATTATAAATTAGTCCAGTCAACATAGGGTTTGACCTACACAAAATTTGTACAGAATTGGTTTTATCGTTTTTGGTCGATAATGGTCGTGTTGTGGTATAGATAACGTAGTAATGGTCGTGTTGTATTATTGACTGGTATATATATATATAGAGTAATCAATTGTTTTCGATGATTACGTGACATAATTAACGAGGGGAGCCGGGCCTGGTAAAACTCGAGTGAGCGGAGCGAACGAGGGTTTTACCAATAGGACCGGCTACCCGAGTGAATTATGTCACGTAATCATCGAAACCAATTGATTGTTCTGTTTATTACACACTTTCAACCACTAAACGTTGCTATTTCTAAAGAGAAGATGTGACAAAATAAGACCAGATCAGCTGATTCTCCCATTTTGAACCCCAACGTACAGTTGCGCGTGCAGTGACGCGGATGGACACATAATTTAAATAATTGTGACGTAACGATACCGATCGACCTCATTATTTTGATTCACTTTGGCGCGATTCATTTTTTAAAGTTTCGGAAATTTTCTGTCAAAATTGTGTTTATTCTGACCGAACAAGCATGGCACTTGGAACGGGATATTGTCAAGATTCTGATGGTGTGTGTAAATAATGTTGGTTCATACAGGAAATGTTTGAAAATCGTGCTAAAAGTAGAAAACTAAGTTTCGAAGTGAGGATATATTAATTATCGACGTAAACAAACACTCGACGGAACTGGATAAATTTATTGTTCACATGGAATTTTTCATAGTTCATTTGACTGGAATATGACATCGTCCGAATCATCGGAGTCGATAATAGGTAAGATTCTTCTTCATTTTACCGGTTTATTAACTGCTTCTGCATCATCGTTGGCAGTTCGTTTCTGTTCAACTTCAACCATGTTTGAGCTGTAGAAAGTGAAAATAGTTCCGGCTGTCAAAAGTCGCGTGCTCTCACCGGTGACGTAATTCACAGGTGTGACATTATCACTTTTAATTCACCAAGAAATCCTTATAAATCACGGCTAAGTGTGTAATAAAACGTAGTTATTTGGAAATGTCTGTCGCAGCACCGTGTACAGCACATGTGATTGAACTTAAAGCACCAGAGAATACTTTTCAAACATTAATTAATTTATAGTCAGCGAAGAGTTACTACAGAATCAAACAAACAAACATTGTCTGACTAAATTTGAGATTTTTTTTTTATTTTAAATTTAATTTTTAATATTATACGAATCTGGATTGGTTTTTACAAAAAATCATTATACTATTGGATTGGTTTTTACAAAAAATAATTTGCGAGGGACTACCATCACTACGGGCGCGTTTGTCGCTCAATTTTGGTCCCCGTTCTCCGTGACCAGTTTATTACTATTTTTACGTACAGCGCGAATTTTGTCATTCTCGGTTTTGCGATTGTGGGTGAAAGACGCCGAGATTTTAAACAACAAACAGATCGCTGATTATTGACATACACGTACCTGTAAGCTAATCCAAATGTGGCCAAATTAGGTAATCGTCGAGTAAATATACGTCCAGGGGCTGTCCGGAATCCGGGAAGGACGCAACTAGACTAGAGTGATTGTTCTATCTGTCTATTTTTAAATTTTTGTCTGTCATGACCTCATCTGCTCATGTAATTGTGTCATGATTGTGCTTGTCAGTAATGTCACCCAACCCAGATATTTGTGGGAAAGTATGTAAGATATTTCCAGTGTATTCTTTTCAGCAAACAAATTCAAGTTCATACGGTATTGTATGATATCTGTTTCCAAATTCCATTGTCCAGGCCTGGTGTTTATATCAAATTCAGGGTGGCAGAAAATCGCTCCCTAATACTAATAGTTACTAATACTTAGGAGCGCAAATCGCTCTCCTGAGTAATATGTTGTGATTTTTGTATGTAATTCATTCCATTTTACATGAAAAGATAAATCACAATACATGCATGATGCAGTGGAGTATAAAATCAATCCACTTTTTTCAGAACAATTAATAAATTAGTTCAATGCAGTGCAGAAGATCTTGGAAAGACACATGACGATCTTGTCAACCAGAGCACGCAGCACTTATGTCATAACCTATCGCTATAAAATAAATTATCGGGACACCGATTTACAAAAGTCGGAACTCATTGGTGTTTACAAATCAAAGCCTCGATGCTGCTCTGAACTCTATCCGAATACATGTGGTAACCGAAAGATGTCAACACGACTTCAAAGACTCGATGTCGCTGTAGAATTTAACACCGCGCATGCAGTTTTGTTACCACTCTTGAGTGATCTTCTGTCTACTAGTTTGGAACTATATAAGTGGTGCCATGGTCATGGAATTGAATGTCAGTTTCACAAACACGATAAACCGCGTACTGGTACGTGGAATGCGCATAGTAACCCCCGGTATGTTGACACAAAGTACAACTTACAAGGTTGTCCAATCCCGTCTGTCAATCAACCAAGGCACGTCTTGCCATCATAACATTACGACAGTTTTCATTTCGAGACAATGTTTGACGATCCGAGGTAGTGATCGGTGTTGGAACATCAAAGACTCGCCGCCGCCGCTCTGAAACCTAACCCGAAGAATGTGGTCACTGACGTCACTCATGTCTGCACTTCAATGAATCGGTGCAGCTATTGAATTTAACCCAGTTCAGGCCCCTGTTAATAAAACCTATGTTTAGCGTCACTTTGGGTTTTCAAACCTAAATGCGGTATGAGGTTATTATTTATTATTTTCGGGCCAATTTCCAGAATATGAAAATGTTCTGGAAATTGAAACTGCCTCAAGTTGATATTACCTAATAATAACCCTTTTAGTACATAGCAATAACCCATACTTCTTGCATTCTACATGGATACAGAGAAGAAGTAGATTAACCATTATAGGCATATCAAAACATTAAACATTATATCACATGCCTGGTAGCAATGTCCACTTTGCTAAGCTCGATCACTATAGCTATTCTTAGAAAAAATATCACCATAAAGAGTTTGACATCAACACATCATTGAAAGTTTTCGGCCTTGACTCAGTCATCAGATGGGGAACCTTCATTCTGTTCATCTTTTGGTTGTTGGTTTCTCCAAGGCCCACTCTCATGCAATAAATTATTCCCCGCGACATCCGCGCGTAAATCACGTACAGTGATAGTAGATAGTGTGCCTTTTCGACTGAGATCAAAATTACCCCAGTCGCTGCCGACCTCAACGTCACCGACACCCGAAATACCTATGTCGGATCCGTCATCAAGCTTTACGTTCTCGAGGAAACATTGGATAGTGGAGTCCGCGTCACAGTTTGTGATCAACATTATCAACATGATCAGTACAACGAAAATATGCAACGGATTTCGAGAAAAATCCTTGATGGAAGTTGTAAATTGATCCCCCGTCTGGTTCGACACGAACTCTGGAACATTTGCCATGCGTTGACGATAATAAAGGAAATGCGCTATTATTATTACCAAAAAAGTTAAATGCGGCGGGTTTTATTAACAGTGGCATCCTGCATGTTTGGTTCTTGCTATTGGGTAATCTCCCATTTATTTTTGTTTGGAACAAGAGAAGCATTGTATTGTCAACATCGCACAAAGCATTAATTGTTTGTTTTAGGCACGCAATAAAACGCGTACCATGAATAAAAATTAGGCCAGCGGTAGGTGTAAATTCGAACTGAAGTGAAACATGGATAGTAACAATTCAGTGATCCACATTGAATTTATTCTCTGCCTTCATGGGGAATGAGTAATACTTCTCTCATATCCATACATGTGGCATTGTACAGTAATGAGAATGCCCTTGAAAAAGCCCTTGAAGTCCTTGAATTTTAAAGCTTAAATTTAGACTATGGGAACCTGTATGAACCCTGATTAGACCACTTGCCATGGTATAATTCGCCGACCACCCAATAATAGAACCTAATGACCATGTCCCTATCGAAGGCAAGTGATTCAAAAGCGATGTCATTCGACCTTGACCGAATTTGGCCATCAACTTCATGAACGTCGACGTATGTCGGTCATCTTCAAAGAACATGAAAGGCTTCTATGTTTTTGATGTTCATCGCTGATCGCCTACAGAATAAAGCCATGATTTGGTTGATTTATCGGTCACGAATTATGGTTCATCTCTCATTCCCACCCGTGAATCTGAACAAACTACTTAAATCGGTCCATACCCCTTCAAACATTAAACAAAAATGTCATGCAAACAGTCCAATCTCTGGGTATATTTTGATGAAAGTCCTCATAGACGTCTCATCTTGGATCAAAATCAGTTTTGAAAAATGAATTGCGAATTGCTATCTGCTTTCAAATGAACATGACTGTTCGGCTATATTATATTGAATATTTTCCTAATAAGTTGGTTATGAGAAATATCATTGGATGTATTCACAAGTGTTTGGGCGACGAGTGTGAGGATTTCTCAAGTCTACACTCTCCTCTGGTAAATAATTCCTCCAATGCAGTTTTGAAATAAAGAAGATAGGTTCCATAGAATGGGAGAGTCCTAATGCATTTTAGTGTTTGAACGGGTTGACCACATAACATCGCTAAATGTGATCGAATTAGTGTAATCTTATCGTAATAGTGCCTTTATCGCAAATTGCGATTCGTTATCGGTTATTTCGATCCCTACGTCTCATTCATTCTACAGACATCCGATGTACACACAATGTCCTCATAAATAAAATTGTCCTCGCAATGTTGTTGTGAAAGCACATACATGTATGTGTCCTCCCAACGCAACGAAAACGAACACAATCACATATGTGCCATTTTACCCGGCCTTATAATGTTGATGCAGGCTCAGTATAATCCGCTCACAGTTTAGATATATTAGCACTTCATCTGTTGTCACACTCAACTTTTACTTTATCTACCAGTTGACAATAGTCCTAGTCCGGGAGCTAATAGGGGTACCCTTGCACCCCCCCCCCCCCTGGGACTTAACTTCACCCCACTCATTTTGTTCCTTATTATGTCCTTCAACTTTTAAGCAATGTTAACAAGAAAAAAAAGTGGCCGTGTAGGACTCCAGACAAGATGGCGTCCATCATGGCCGCCGTTTTTCAGCCCAGACACTAAGTCAGTTTTATGCAAATTATAGCGAGAAAATCTTGTAAAATGTATACAAATGTATATATTTTCGTGAAGCTGAGACATAATGACACATTTTTGAGCCAAAATTGAAACTCACCATTCAAGATGGCCGCCAAAATGGCCACCGGAAGTTGAAAATATAACATTTGTTCACAAATATCTTCTAGATCAATTCATGCTGTTTGGAACTGGTTGAGTAATGCAACTTTATTTTGTGTTTTGTATATTAATTGATCATTGGAGCAACGAAATATGCAATTATTGGGGTCCTAACGCCTTCCGATCCCTCAAAAATTCGATTTTACAGAATGCGGTATAAAATTTCACAAAAAATCACAATTGGGATTCTAATCATATTTCAACAAGAAATGAACAGAACTTTGTAACGTAAGTGAGGCATATCATTAACTATTAATATTCCAAATCACTGGGACCAAAATTCTTACTTTGGCTCAAAATGGCTGCCAATATGGCCGCCAAAATATGGGAAATGGTAAATATTACACCAGCGTGTCCTGCAATCGCTTACAAGTTGTGGTTGATGTATACAATTGGCTAATCTGTATTCTATACATTGCATACTAACATGTCTAATGCACCATGGATCATTTTTACTATTGTCACCACTGACATCACCAGAAATATGGGATTTTTCTCTCAGAAACTTGACAAAAATATTGGCAAAAATTCACTATTCAGGGTTCGACCATTTGTTCAAGTAAACTGCAACTATCTTTGGTATATAAGGTGTTTATTGTTTTGGTATATCTTAAGTGTGTCACACTGTGATGTTTAAAGACTGAAATGCTCAAGATGGCTTCCAAAATGGCAACCAAATTTGTAAAAAGTTAAAAGTTAACATATCCCGAACATTATTCTCTGCGTTATCCGAAAAAGATAGCAAATTGTGACTAACTTGGTTATTTTACGTATTAGTTAATTAACTGACAAATACGTTCTATTATATTTGTTCCAGTTCCGTATGGGGCATGACAAATTCATTTTAAAGTTGCAGTATGGAATTTTGCGGAGAACCTCTTTTGTGATTCTGGCAATATTATTGAAAGGAAATGAGCAGAACTTTGAGACGGAACTGAGATTAATATGTTTACCTGGATTGACTCTATGGTCATGTGTATGGCGAATATGTATACATGTAGCGGCTGTATGGTCCATGGTGAGGTGAATATGTATACAATGAGTGACTGTATGATCGTGAATGTAGTGAATATGTATACATAGAGTGACTTTTTGTCATGCGTCGGGTGTAGGTGTATACGTGGTGTTCTTGCATGGTGACTCGTGGCTTTATCGTCATTTGTGGTATGTACGGGTATAAACAAGTATGGCTGCATGATCAGGTGTACGTGTATAAAGTGGGTTACTATGTTGTCATTTGTGTGGTGTTTATGTACATATGGAGTGACTTGGGTAATGGGTGGGTTATATCTTGGTGGTAATGGGTGGGTTGTATCTTGGGTGGCTATCGCTTTCTACAATAACTCAAGGGTATGTTAATCAATAAAGAGGTAATGTCAGAGAGTTCTCCATCTTGATGATGTTTATGTAGATGGGGGGTGTTAAGCGTGGAAAGCGATAGCCACCCATTAGCATACAGTCATTACATATATACATAAACACCACAGACATAACAATATAGTGACCCACTGTATACATGTACACCTGATCCATGACCACGGATGACCATACAGCCATGCGTCACAATGCAGGCACACCGGGTATACTCCTAATCATGACCCATAACCATATAGTCACTCACTGTATACCCATTCATCTCACCAGTGGCCATAAGGTCATCCCCTGTATACCTATTCTCCAAACGCATGGTCAAATAGACAATCAATATATACATCAACACCACAACAATGGCCATAAAGTCATTCCGGTATACATATGCACCTCAACAATGACCATATAGCCACTCGCTTCATACTCATACCCTCACCCATGTCACCTGGTATACTCCTTCATCTGACCTATGGCCATATAGTCACCCCGTGTGTACCTATTCAAAACATTCATACATGATCATGGTCAATCCTTGTATACATATTCGCCTCAACATTGGCCATGTCACTCCTTGTATCCCTATTTGTCACACCATAGCCGAATAGCCACTCAATATATACTAATACACCCCATCCATGTCACTATATTCACTCCATGTATGCATGTGCACCTCATCCATGGCCATATAGCCACTCGCTATATACACATATCCCTCGCCCATGACAATAAAGTAACACGTGTTATACTGGTATAACCTACACATGACCATACCTCCACGAGTCACCAAACAGGAGCACCAGGTATACTCATACGCCTGACACATGACCATTTAGTCACCCCCTGTATAGATGTTCATTACATTTGTGACCATACAGTCACTACTGTCTTGTATACCTACATGTTCTCATCTCACTATTAACCATACAGTCACTACTTGTATACCTATTTGACACACATAGTCATATAACCACTCGATATACATATGCAGCTCACCCTAGACTATAGATTTACTCCAGGTATACATGTAAACCTCACTAATGGCCATTCAGCCCTTCCAGATATACAAAAAAAAACGCACACACGACCACTCAAACACTCCATAATTGCATATACACATCACACATGACAATTCAGCAATTCACTGCATAATCATACACACCATCCATGATAATACAGCTAAGCTTTATACACCCACAAATGATAATACATCCAAGAGATATATAAATATACATCCCACCATTACCACACGGACACTCCTTATATAACCACACCCTCGATAATGTCCACCCAGCTTACTCCAGGTATTCATATTCAATCATGACCGTACAGTTATTCCATGTATACCTGTACACATTACCCGTAACCATAAAATCACTCCCTATTTATCCACACACCCCATCCATGATCATACAGACAACACATGCACATACCTCCCAGGACTTTACAGTCACTCCATATATACATAATCAACACATAGATGACCATGTAGCTATATCCATACACCACACCAATGACCATACAGGTACACCAGTTGCATCCGTACTGAATATACACAATCATACACCATAGAGTCACTCCATGCATACCGATTGACCTCACACCTGACCATGACCTCTCCCTGTATACCTAGATGCATCTTACCATGGACAACCCACTAATAACCATATAGTCACTCATTGTATACCTACTCACATCAGTCATGACATACAATAACTCCCTGTATAACTATTCACCGCACATATGATCATAGAGTAACTCCCTGGCTATGATCTTGGCATCCACACTGTATCATGTTGACATTTATTTTATCATAATGGACCAGAATAGCCAATGATTATGATCCATCTCAGTTCTGTATCAAAGTTCTGCCCATTTCCTTTCAATAAATGTGGCCAAAATTACAAAAGAGGTTCTCAGCAAAATTGCATACTTTAAAATGAATTTGCCATGCTCCAAAATGAACTGAGACAACCAGAATAGAACATGTAGTTGTCAGTTAATTAAATAACATGTATAATAACCAAGTGAGTCACAATATGCTACCTTTTCGGATAATGCAGATAATGTTCGGGATATATGTAAAAAATTAACATTCTACAAATTTGGTTGCCATTTTGGAAGCCATCTTGAGCAATTAAGTCTATAAACACTGTAGTGCGATACATTTAAAATAGACCAAAACAATAAACACCTTTCAATCCAAAGATAGTTATATTTTACCTGAAAAATGGTCCAAACCTGAAAAGTGAATTTTTGCCAATATTTATGTCAAGTTTTTGAGAGAAAAGTCCAATATTTTTGACGATGTGAGGAGTGACAATAGTAACAATTAACCATGGTGCATCAGACATGTTAGTATTCAATGTATAGAATGCAGAATAGCCAATTTTATACATCAACCACAACTTGTAAGCGATTGCAGGACACGCTGGTGTAATATTTACCATTTCCCATATTTTGGTAGCCATATTGGCAGCCATTTTGAGCCAAAGTAAGAATTTTGGTTCCAGTGATTTGGAATATTAATAGTTAATGATATGCCTCACTTACGTTACAATGTTCTGTTCATTTCTTGTTGAAATATGACTAGAATCCCAATTGTGATTTTTTGTGAAATTTTATACCGCATTCTGTAAAATCGAATTTTTGTGGGATCGGAAGGCGTTAGGACCCCAATAATTGCATATTTCGTTGCTCCAATGATCAATTAATATACAAAACACAAAATAAAGTTGCATTACTCAACCAGTTCCAAACAGCATGAATTGATCTAGAAGACATTTGTGAAAAAAAAATTATATTTTCAACTTCCGGTGGCCATTTTGGCGGCCATCTTGGATGGTGAGTTTAAATTTTGGCTCAAAAATGTGTCATTATGTCTCATCTTCACGAAAATATATACATTTGTATACATTTTACAAGATTTTCCCGCTATAATTTGCATAAACTGACTTAGGGTCTGGGCTGAAAAACGGCGGCCATGATGGACGCCATTTTGTCTGGAGTCTACACGGCCACTTTTTTTTCTTGTTAACATTGCTTAAAAGTTGAAGGACATAATAAGGAACAAAATGAGTGGGGTGAAGTTAAGTCCCAGGGGGGGGGGGGTGCAAGGGTACCCATATTAGCTCCCGGACTATCCCTGTTAAGTATGAGAGAGTTTGTTATCTCCTTGTCAATAAATCTTGTCTTATGGATTCGATAGACGTCTCATCTTGGATCAAAATAAGTTTTGAAAAATGAATCGCGAATTGCTATATACTTTCAAACGAACATGAGTGTTGGACGATATTAGATTGAATAATTTTCCTATTAAGTTGGTTAATTAAAATATCACTGGATGTATTCACAAGTGTTTGTCATAAATTGTGTGACGAGTGTGAGGATTTCTCAAGTTTACACTCTCCTCTGGTAAATAATTCCTCCAATGCAGTTTGGAAAAAAAGAAGATAGGTTCCATAGAATGGGAGAGTCCTAATGCATTTTAGTGTTTGAACGGGAACGGACGGAGATGTTGACCACATAACATCGCTAAATGTGATAGAATGAGTGTAATATTATGATTGTTATCGTACAATAGTGCCTTTATTTATCGCAAATTGCGATTCGTTACCGATTATTTCGATACCTACGTCTCATTCATTCTACAGACATCCCATGTACACACAATGTCCTCATATCTAAAAAATTGTCCTCGCAATGTTGGTGTGCAAGAACATATGCATCCTCCCAACGCAACGAAAACGAACACAATCACATATGTGCCATTTTACCCGGCTTCTTAATGTTGATGCATGTACAGTATAAACCGCTCACAGTCTAGCTAATTTAGCACTTAATCTGTGGTCACTCAACTTGTACTTTATGTACCAGTTGATAATAGACCCTGTTACATGTACAGAGGCGGACTGGGCCAAAAAATCGGCCCGGGAAATGAATATAATACCGGCCCATCTGCCAAAGGCAGTTGCCGAGGTTCCGAGTGGAGGAGGGTCTCTGTTCGGGGGGTGTCCACCTTGGAATTCCAACTGCACCCCCCTCTTGAATTAAAATCAGACCAAATACATGTTTTTGCATAATTCCATTGCACCCCACCTTGCACCTCAGTGCTCTTGCCTAATATCCTATAAATTCATCAACCATGGTTCTATATATTCCCGGCATGAGACCATTCCGTTATTTTTACCTGAAGAATTGCATAAATTCTTACATCTATAGCGGTCTAACAGACAAGAAACCAGGACACACCGGGCTGTCCATGGTTGTTTGGCCCGGGGTGAGAAAATTTTGAAAACTATACAAGAAAATCGCTAATCCTAGGTACTAGTAGCATCTAGACTGGCCTCAAATTTTGGGGGATTTACAGCTGGGAGTTACCATTAATATCTCGAGATTAACGGGGTCTTCACGTGGTGTTATATGATGCTGCCAAGTTCATTTAATGACAAAATTATGATTAGCCAGTTAGGCTGGTTAAACAACACATGTGGCGGCCTACATCAGTTTAATTTGTGGCCCAACTACATATACCCCCCCCCCCAAACTGTAAAAAAAACCCTCAGATTCTCGCTTGATAGAAAATCACGTGGAATCAGAATTTTCCGGCCTCCGGCACATCGGGTATTTACCGGTTTCCCAATCGGCCAATCCACCTCTGTAGGTATCAGAGAGTTACTAGTAGTTATCTTGTCAATAAATATTGCCTTCTGGATTTGATAGACATTATTTTATTTAGCTACCGGTACTATATGTCCCTCAGTGAACATACTTCTGAGTTATCTGAAATTCTGTACCATTCTTCATCAAATCTGCGGTCCGCTTAGGTACAACATAGATCATGGGCATTTTAATCAATAATCTATATAGAGTCCAATTTAGATTATGTTTCCGGTAGCCGTCATGTCTGAGCAATACTAATATTGTTTTGTTGCTTCAGAAGTTTTGATTAAGTGTAAACATTAAATATAACTTTCAAATCATTTATTTATTCATTTATTTCTCAGGCTGTGTTAGATGTTATATGTGGCAACTGTATCACAGATCATGAATTTGAAGAACAATGAGTTGGATGTTTTAGCTAACTTTATGGGACATGATATACGCACTCACAGAGAATATTACAGACTGCCGGAAAAGACCCTACAGCTATGTAAATACAGTACTAGTAAACTGCTTCGAGTGGTAGCGAAGGGGAATGTGCACAAGTATCAGGGCAAATCTTTGGATGAAATAGAAATGGATGCTGATTCAGAAGTTGGTAAGTAACTTTAGTTGTTATACATACACATTATCAATAAGTATAGTGATATGGTCTGCCATATCACGTCGAGTTGAAGTCAGATCTGTATCAAACGAGCTGTTTTTGGCAGTGAGATTGAACTTGATACAGCAATCTGATCTCAATGAGACGCGATACTGCGATACATATCACTACCCTGTATTGATAAAGCGTTTATTATATGACTACTGGCGTTCTGAGTTGCCAAAAGTTCAATGAAAAATGAGACTTTTCTCCCAACTTACTGGTAGGTGTAGGTCGATTGATATTCTGAGACTTCGACGATCAGCAAATAATAATTCATCAAAGGTAATAGCTTGCGGATTGCTATAACAAAAGAATATTCATGATATGGTTCAATTAATTACTAAATGAACATCTTTTAGTTCAGATCGTAACATATTTAGGCCTAGAAACGAATGAATCGATTTCTCGCTTCATTCAGTATATGATGTTTACAAAATGACGACAACGATGTCATGCTGAGTAGCATAAGAAATCGGAGAAAAAAACACTCTTGTTTTCTAATAGAAAAACTAGAACGCGTTTAAGCAAGATACGGGGAGAGAAAACTATAGTCATATAATAAATAACTTCAATTGTTATACAGTCACTTGAAATTGTTACTGGATTATTTCTAGATTTTTAAGACCTTAATTAAAACAGCAAACTAATTTCTCAGAATATTAATTCTATTAGTTTCTGACATATGCCCCTTTAAGTTTATAACTTGGGTCAGAATAAGGCGCATGCTTTCTCTTCATCAGGTACACTCGTAAACTATTGGGCCTATATCAAAAAAATTTGCTATCTAAGGTATTTTGGGACTGGAAGGGTATAATTTGGGAATGCTGTCAAGATAATTTGCCCTTCCGATATTCCTGTGACCTTGTGTATGACCAAGTGACGTTTAACTGTCTCAGGAACTACATTGCCCATAGAGAATAAGTTTGGTATATAGAGGTATGTTGGGGTGGGCAGTAACCTCATCATGTCTGTCTGCCCATCCTTCCATACAGGTACCCACAAATTACCTTTAACCTTATCTTGGAATCGGTACTATATTTGGATAGACTTCACTTTTTGTATGCACTGTACAGAGTCATACTGCCCCTATCATATGACCTTGGTGACATGAAATATACCGCGGAGTCAGCGGGCACATAGCTAGTATACTTAGATTATGAAGAAGTGTTTGTCCTGTGTCTGTCATGCTTTGATGGTATCACCCCCCCCCCCCCTTCGGTACGCGGGATTCAGGGTGTTTTGAAGCTGTACGCGGGATTCATACCCCCGAATTAACTGGTATTCAGGTTCAAGTAAAACATATTGGACGTAGGTTGTGATGGCGCAAAATAATATTTGTGTGCTAGTTATCTGTATGAATAAGTGGGTAGAATAGCTTCTTGGGCATATTCGACCACTATGCCATCATAAAGTATCATTATACAAGACCCCAACTGTCTTCTAACAAGTATCCCAACAAGTATCCCAACAAGTATCCCAACAAGACCCCAACATTATCTACCACGTATCCGGGCCTAATTCATGGGGACTCCCCCACCCCATATTGAGAGCCCATTGTTTCCTAAGTTTGTTGGGATTGAGAGAGACTCAGTGGTGTTTTTGCGGAGATGGCCACATGTTTAATAATTAAAACGACTACAGAGGTTGAATGAGGGCCTGCCGGTCCGGATGGTCTTCCATGCGACGTGAGGCTCGATGGGATTCGACTCGAGCAGCAGATGCCGGTGGTGTGTCGGCCCAGGTATCTGGGTAGATGGACGTGATGAGCCCGATGGGAGTCGACTCGAGCAGATGTGAATGGTGAATGGCGGTGATGTGCTCGATGGGACACGGCTCGAGCGACAGATACTGGTGGTATGTCGGCCCAGCATCCGGTGGAATGAATGTGATGTATGGATGTGGTACACGGGTTAGATCCGGACCAGCAGGCCCCGCCCTCCGGCGATGTGACCGCACAGCAGCTGGAAAGAGAAATTAGACAAGCACAGCAAGGGAAACGAAGACATCAGCAGGAGCAGCAAAACAAAACACACGGCCCCTGGGAAACGACGGGGAAGCATAAACGACGGGTGGATCAAGCCGCGGATGAGTAAAAGTCGCGGGGGGAGCAGAGGCGAAACCGAGGTAGCGGATGAGACATGAGCAGTTGGTGAAGCGGAGGATGTGATGAGCTCGATGGGAGTCGGCTCGAGCAGCAGAGGCCGGTGGGGCGTAGCCCAGGCATCGAGATGCGGGATGAGATGAGCCCGATGGGAAACGGCTCGGGCGGCAGATGCCGGTGGTATGACGGCCCAGGCATAAGCAGCGCATGAAGCGGAAGAGGCGATGATACATGAGTAGTGGATGGTACGAGATGAGGCGGCAGCGGCGGGCGGGTTGGGAGCGGCGGAATAAGAAGCAGCGGGCGAAGAAGAGGATGAGATGAGGTGAGCTCGATGGGATTCGACTCGAGCAGCCGATGCTGGTGGAGCGGCGGCCCAGGCATCGCGGGTGCGGTGAAATGAGCTCGATGGAAAAACGGCTCGAGAGGCAGATGTCGGTGGGTGTCGGCCCGGACATAAGCAGCGCATGAAGCGAAGATGCGGTGAGGCAGGTGTAGCAGGCGAGACGTGAGCTGAGGTAGGAGTGTGAGCGGCGAAGAAGTCGGAGCAACAGCGGGAGCCAACGCGGCGGGGGGGGGGGGCAGAGGCGGCGGGGAAGCAAAATCAGAGGATAGGCGGAAGCGGCGGCGATGTATAACCAGCGGGGGAGGCGGTAGCAGCGGGTGAAGCAGACGGTGAGATGAGCTCGATGGGATTCGGCTCGAGCAGCAAATGCTGGAGGGTAGCGTCCCGGGCAGCTAGGGTGCGGGATGAGATGAGCTCGATGGGAGACGGCTCGAGCGGCAGATGCCGGTGGTATGTCGACCCGGGCAAAAGCAGCGCATGAATATGAAGAGGCGGTGAGGGATGAGTAGCGGGTGAAGCGAGATCGGCGGGCGATGGCATGAGCGGCGGATAATCCGAATCAGTGGAAGGAGCAGGAAGCGACAGGGAAGCGGAGTCGGCGGTAGAGGCAAAAAGGGGAGGAGAGGCGTTAGCGGCAATGAGGGATACTCAGCGGTGGAGGCGTTAGCGGCGGGTAAGCGGTAGCGACGGTAACGAGAAGCAGCGGGTGAAGCAGAGAATGAAATGAGCTCGATGGGTACCGCTCGAGCAGCATATGCTGGTGGTGTGTCGGCCCAAGCACAGCGGGTGCGGGATGAGATGGGCTCGATGGAGATTCGGCTCGAGCAGCAGACGCTAATGGCGTGGCCAACGCATCGGGTGCGGGATGAAATGAGCTCGATGGGAGACGGCTCGAGTGGCAGATGCCGGTGGTACGCCGACCCAGGCAAAAGAGTGATGTAGAGCGGAAGAGGCGGTGAGGCATGAGTAGCAGTGAACCGTGGCCACGGGTGGGTGGAGAGCGTCGGAATGGCGGAACCGGCGGGTGGGACAGAAGCGGAAGGCGAGGCAGAAGTAGCACGCGAAGAGAAACGCGGAGAAGACCAGATACGACGGGAGAGGCGAGGGAGCGGGAGAGACAGGAGCGGCGGGAACGGATAAGCGGGAGGTGAGGCAGAGGCAGCGGGCGGGTGAGATACGGCTGGGGAAGCGCATGCGGGGGCAATGGGAAGCGACGGGCGGGTCGTAAGCGGCGGGTGGAGCGTAAGCTGCGGGTGGAGCGGAAGCGGCGGCGGGTGGAGCGTCAGCGGCGGAAGGTGCGGAAGCGGCGGAAGTACAGTAAGCGGCGGAAGTACAGTAAGCGGCGGGTTAAGCGGAAGCGACGGGCGAAGCGGAAGCGACGGGCGAAGTGGGAACAGCGAGCGAAGCGTGAACAGCGGCGAACCGGGAGTAGCGGGCGATGCAGTGCCAGCGGGAGATGCAAGAGCAGCGGGTGATACAGGAGCAGCGGGTGATACAGGAGCAGCGGGTGATACAGGAGCAGCGGGTGATACAGGAGCAGCGGGTGATACAGGAGCAGCGGGTGATACCGGAGTAGCGGGTGATACAAGCAGCGGGTGATACAAGCAGCGGGTGACACAAGCAGCGGATGACACAAGCAGCGGATGACACAAGCAGCGGGTGATACAAGCAGCGGGTGATACAAGCAGCGGGTGATACAAGCAGCGGGTGATACAAGCAGCGGGTGATACAAGCAGCGGGTGATACAAGCAGCGGGTGATACAAGCAGCGGGTGATACAAGCAGCTGGTGATACAAGCAGCGGTTATGCAAGAGCATCGGGTGATAACAATAGCAGCAGGCGAGCAAGCGCAGCGGATGCAGAGCTCGATGGGAGGCGGCTCGAGCAACAAAGCTGGTGGTGTGACGGCCCAGTCTTCGGATAGCATGGATCGCAGAGCTCGACGTGATGCGGCACGAGCAGCAGATGCCGGATAATGTGGGTCCAGACAGAACCAGCGTGTGACGCGTTGGCGGCGTGGGTGACCGGAGCAGCGGCTGAAGCCTGAGCGGCGACTCGAAGGTGAAGCCGGTTAAAAACAGAAACAGCGGGGGGAGGCAAGGGGTGAAGCAAAAACAAAACAGAAAAATGTGGCGGCGGGAGTGGTGTGAGCGGTGGGTGGGTTAGAGACAGCGGTTGGGGCCTTGACGGCGGTGACGTATAGGCGGCGGGAGAGGTGGAAGCGGCGACTGAGGCGGACGCTTTGTGAAGCAGAAACAAGCGGCGCAGAAACTGAGGAGTAGCATCCGCGGCGGATGAAGCATCGCTGGGAGGAGAGCGGAAGCGGAGGGGAGGAGGAGGCGGTAGGAGAGAGGCACCAGTCGCGATTGGGTAGCACCAGCGGGGTGAAGAGCCACGAACCGAGAAGAGACGCGCCGATGCGATGAGTACCACGGGGTAACGAGGGGAGTTATGAACGCCGCGCGTGGCGACGAGCCACCAGCGACAAGAATGGGACACGCGACCGTGCGCGGCCGCCGGGGGAAGGACGACCGATAGAACCGATGGCCTGGCCACCATAGGGTGGGAGGGTGGGGGAAATTTTACGTCCTCTCTCTGTGGACAAAAGTTGGAATGGACGGAAGTGACAATATTTTCTGCGCATGCTCGGAGCGGATAACTCTACTTGGCATGAGTGACCTTAGTTGTCAGTGATGTTGTAGCTCTCGGAAGTCACACCCCGGTATTCTACGCTTATTGGAGCAAACGCGACTTGCCGCTTAATTGAAGACGTTGAGCTTGTATAAATTGCCACAAGGGTGATTCCTTGTGGCTTCTTATACAAGACGCCAACTGTCTTCTAACAAGTATCCCAACAAGTATCCCAACAAGACCCCAACATTATCTACCACGTATCCGGGCCTAATTCAGGGGACTCCCCCACCCCATATTGAGAGCCCATTGTTTCCAAAGTTTGTTGGGATTGAGAGAGACTCAGTGGTGTTTTTGCGGAGATGGCCACATGTTTAATAATTTAAACGATTACAGAGGTTGAATGAGGGCCTGCCGGTCCGGATGGTCTTCCATGCGACGTGAGGCTCGATGGGATTCGACTCGAGCAGCAGATGTCGGTGGTGTGTCGGCCCAGGTATCTGGGTAGATGGACGTGATGAGCCCGATGGGAGTCGACTCGAGCAGATGTGAATGGTGAATGGCGGTGATGTGCTCGATGGGACACGGCTCGAGCGACAGATACTGGTGGTATGTCGGCCCAGCATCCGGTGGAATGAATGTGATGTATGGATGTGGTTCACGGGTTAGATCCGGACCAGCAGGCCCCGCCATATGACGAAGTCACGCCATCGACGAGAAATCGGGGGCCAGGCCAGAGGGGAGAAAGGGGAGGGGCCGGTACACACCGGGCACCCAAGGGAGGCGCGTCCGTGGCGAGGACAACAGTGGAGCAGAATAACGACTTTATGGTGCGGTAGCGAGATGAATAGCGGTGGATGGACGATGGAGATGCTACAGCCGAACGGAAGTGGCTAGTCAAAGTAGAACTGGCCGTCGAACCGGAACCCAAGTTGGTCGAAAGCGGACGGTGGATGGAAAGGGCGCGGTAGGCGGAGAAAATGTCTCCCTTTCCGAGAAGGGCCCCACGACCGAGGTGCTGAACGATGGGAACCGCGTCATCAAACCGCGAGGAGGAGACCGACGTGAATTCCGGTTAATGAAGTCTATGCGCGAGGAACCAGATGGGTAGGAAATATTGTGGAGAAGGCGGAAATCGCCTTTGCGTGGAATTAGGCGCCAAGCCAAGAGGGGAGACCAGGAGCGGAGGCAGGGGCGGGACGGGAAGGGACCCGTCACGCGACCCAAAGGTATCGCTTTAGCGAGTGATGCACGGACGACATTGGGGCGACCGAGGCAGACAGGAGGGATCGAGCATTGGATGGGGAGCGGGGGCCAGTGTGTTGTAGGTGGAAACCGGGGGGGGACCAAGCCACAAGAGCGATTGCGCGGCGGGGATACAAGTCGAGCCAAAGCTTAAGCGGGAGGAGTTCGCGCGGCGAGAGAGCCAGACCGAAAGGGCCGAGGGGTAGCGGGCGGTGGCTGGTGGAGTTTAGAAATAGCTGGAGCGTCACACAAGGAGCAAGCATGGCGGAAGCGGTGCGATGATCGAGAGCGCGCTCAGGCATTGAAATCAAACCAGACTGGCGTACGTCGGTTGCCGGGTTGACGAGGCTGATCTCGAGGAGCAGACGAGGGCGCTGGTGGTACAGTGGGGGAGGGTTGGCGAGAGACACAAGAGCCAGCTATTGTCGATGTTGGCCCACGACAGCGATGGGCGAAGCGCGCGCTTGTTCCGGAGTTGTTCGTCGGAACGCGCCAGCCTAACCCCCCGAAATCCCACGCGGCCCAGCGGAACACTTGCATGTACTGTAAAGAGCGAGAACGTTTTCCGACGGGTGGTACTGAAGGTGGAGCGAGCTGAAAGTGAAGAACGTGTCCGCCCACTGATCGATGTCCGCAATCGACGAAGCCGATGCGCGGGATCTGATGCCCAGTTGACCAGACGGAAGCAGACGAATTGGCTGTGCGGCTATGAGCGAACCCCCGGGCGGCGGTAGGAGCGCAGCTAGGGGGACGTATTCGCCGCGAGCAATGCGGTGGCGAATCGTCTGAGGCACATGCGAGCCGAAATCGTCATGGGTCGAAACTGGCGGGGGCGGGCCCAAGCGCCCGGCCAGCTATGATCGAAATTGACGTCATTAAATAGTTCATTACCTCCAGTGAAAGCTGGCCGGACCCCGCCCCCAGGCAGAGATCGCACGTTTGTCGGTGGCATCCGGGCGGCGGCACGTCGCTGAAGGCTGGTAATGGCATGGAATGACGACTGCATGAAGAAGGCGCCGACTGATGCGGCGGAGGCGGTACAAGGCGATCGGGTCTAGTGCGGCTGCGATGTGAGCTGTCCGATGAAGGGCACTCGGACACCGAGTGAAGCGGGCTGCCGTCAAAGTCTGAGACGATCCGAAACCCGGCCGCCGGGGGGTCCCCCGGGGCGGCGACGGCGGTCACCGCGAGGCGCAGTCTGAGGCAGAGCGGCATGTGGGTGCCCGTGACATTACCTAGGAAATGAAAAGAAAGTGAATTGGTTAGCGTACGAAGGTGACAATGGCTGGGAGTGCCAGAGCGGAGCAAGGCGCGTGGAGTGCGGTTTCAGTGGCCAATGGTAGCGGACAGCGGGCTGATGGCTGAACCAAATGGATGTGACGAAGGTATATAAAGCACCCGATAGATATAACACATACAATGTTGATACAGACAAAGGGACTGGAGGCCAAGTGCTGACTCACTTATCGGTGCCCCCTCTCCCATATGTTATGACACTGAAAATAAATAATAAGTAATGGCAACGCAACCTGACCACCAAAAACAAGTGGAATAGACATACATAACACCGGACACCACACCCCCGAGTTAGTCCTAAGGCTGTATAGAGATATAGGTATATACGTAACGCCGAGTCTGTGTGGTACCATTGATGGCTAGTACGGATCGTAATGTGGAAGAGTTAGGCAAAGGAATCCCGAATCGTCTCGCGTATGGATGACTGTACAGCTAAGAAATTTCTCATATTGGCACAATCAGGTAGTGCGGAACCGTCAAATGCAAGATAATTGAATAAGGAAATATGGTAAGGAAGTAATTGATTTAATAGACGAATTCGGGATTGAAAGGAGGTGGCGGCCAAAGAATAATGAAAGGCATTTACGATACCGTTCCATTGGGACAGTTGATTGAATTGGCAATGTGAACGGATAGCAAGTTGCCACATTCACAGAGGAATCCACGGTTAAATATATGGGCAGGCCGCGGACCGACAGAGGAATACTGTGGTGGTACGGGTGTCGTATGCGTAATGGTGTGTACATAACAATGGGGGCTCTCGAATCGAAATTGTTGGTTGTATTCCAGTATAGTCCACAGCGGGCGTGATGGCTACACTGCCAAAAATATTTTCTCAATTCAGGAAAAAAAAAATCTTGAAATGAGATATTATCTTGGGAGAATAGCTAGAAAAATAAGAAAAACATATTTTCTAGGTCAAGAAATGAAAGGGTGGGATAATTTCTTGTCTGAGAAAATTTCTTTAAGAAAACACAGTAATCTTAGTAAGAAAATCCTAGTAAAAAAATCTTAGTATAGATTTTTTTTCTTAATGTAGGAAAGATTGTTTTTCTCACATAAGTTTATTTTTCTTGAAATAAGATAAGTTTAAGATACTGCGATTATCTTGGGAGAATAGCTAGAAATTTAAGAAAGCTATACAATTAATCTAGAACAAGAAATTATATTTTCTATAGTAAGAAATATCGTCAAGATATTTTTTCTTAAGTGATGCCAATTTTTTCTAGAATGAGATTTTCTCAAGCAGGAAAATAAATCTTAAGTGAGGAAAACAAGTTTTCTTAACTAGGAATATTTTCCCCAATTAGGAAAGATATATTAGAAAACAATTCTTAATTAAGAAAAACATTTAATTTTAAATTAATATATAATTTCAATTGTGTTTTAAAATATACAATTGACATTTATTCTGAATATAAAAACTTGTAAATATCATTGTTAAATGTATAATAGAGACAATAAGGGGGCTTAAAGGCACGGGAGGACTTAGTTGTCGAAAATATTCATATTTGTTTCAATCACCGTAAACAGAAAAACATTAAAACGCATACAGTTTTTTGTTCATATAAACATGACCATCGCGTAAACAGCATGCTATCATAAAGACCTACTATATTTTACCTAAGCAGGAGCCTGATTGTGTTACAGAAGGCAGCACAGTGTTACTGGCTAATCACACACAAATGATATAAATGCTCTTTATTCGTTCCATATCAAAATTCAGCAACAATGAACGCTCTTTATGTTTACCATCATAATATAAACAAACACCAGGAAAGTACCTTTTTATGCTTTTGTTTACATAAGAATGGTCAAACATATGACAATAACATACTGTTTATGCGATATTTCTTATTTGTATACGGACAGTCTGTCTGCATTTTAATATTCTTTCTGTTTGTGGCGGTTTTTGACCGGTGGAAATATTTTCACAGCATACCCACCGCCAAGGCCTCCCATACCTTTAAACTTTAAATATACAGTCAACAATTTCTCGTTACAGTTATGGGTTTCTAAAATTGCAAGTGGCCAAACAAGATACTGTGTACATTCGCGAAATTAAACTATACAAAGTACCTGTATCTTGTTCTGCCTCTTAAAATTGTATAAACCTATATACGCAACAAAAAATATATTGATTGCTAATATTACATCCCGACACATGATTTTCAATATATTTATAGAAAGAGTTACCTCAAATCTGTCGGTTGCAAAAATAATATATAACAATTTCTGTTATTTGAGTATCCAGTTCAAACGATAGGATAAAAAATCATCACACATGACAAAACAAGCACTGTATGTGCCTTAATAAACATCGTAACCCTGTATTTTTAAATGCACATATTCTAGGACGGGTGATGTGTAATAAACACAGAAAGACACTTGTATTAATGGATTTGTTGATACAGCACTTGTGCCATTGAGGAAAGATAGAACTCTAGGGTGTGCTGTTCATTCCGTCATTGTGCGCTAGCACTCGTGTCATATCCACAAACCCATAAACAAAATTGTGTAATTCTAAGTATATACAGCATGGTTTCAATAGCTGTTTCACGAATCATGCAGATTGCAGGTTTACTGTTCAGGTACTAGCCCAAGTCTTTTCGGTATGCAACAGCTTGAGATATCGAATACAGTAATGCCCAGAGTATAATCGACTCCTTAAACACAGTAGAATTATGGGTAACTTTTCAGGATTTAGTCGGAAATATGGCTTGTTGCCATTCATCAGAAAGCTCTCTGAGAGCTTTCCGATGAATGGCAACAAGCCATATTTCCAACTAAATCCTGAAAAGTTACCCATAATTCTGCTGTGGTTAAGGAGTTGATTACTTAGAGCATTACTGCAGTTGAAACTGTTTTGGATCGAGTCCTGTCCGGCTACTCTTCTATAACCTCTCAAGATTTTGAAGTGTTGAATGGGTCACCATGAATCGCTCAATTAAACAATCGCAACGGTGTTGAGTGTTTTGCTTATCGCTCACTATTTACTGCTGTATATAAACAAACGATTGACTCACACAAAGTGTGTTTTGTGGATAATAACGCATTCATATGAACATTATCCTATACTATTAGTATATTCTTGGGAAACTTTTTGTAAATGTTATTTATAAATTATAACCTATAACGAAGGCCATCCATTCCTTTAAGTTCCAAAGATATAAGGAGAATCACTGCATTTTAATTGCATACCGCATCCATCGTGGTGCTGTTTTGTGTTCAAGTGACAACCTTACCATGGTGTTGGAAATTACTGCAGTGTAATACCACAGCATTACCTGGGTAACACCACGTTAGAGATGGTCAATTACTTTAAGTATATGCAGGTTTGAAATCATCACGCTTGGGAAAGGCTGCCCTCTATGTTCTTATAAAAAAGCGTCACTTTGACCTAATCTGACGAAATACTGGTAGTGCTACAATCAAGATAACTTCAACCCACAATTCTGGGCGTAAAGTCCATTATAGAAGAGTATCGGGATGGGACTCGGTCCAAAACAGCATCAACCCAACCGATACCACAAGTTGTGGACAGGGAAAACTTGGTCTAAACAGGTACTAGTACATGCATGTATTACAAGCATTAAAGGGTACACTAAATCCGGCCATTTATGAGACCATCTCCTTGTATACTCAACAGAATATATGCAACAAATGAATGTGCTCTATGTCTAAGCCACATTAAGCTCCTTGTACAGATTACTTGGTGATACAGCAGGTTGACAAAGATAAAGGAACATCAGAATATTTTTATTCTGTGATGGATTTTAAGGCCTGTATGTGTGTACATGTACATGAATCTGATTATATTGACATGCTGCAATAATGTGTCACTTGAAGTGATGTGAAACACTCCAATAGGGTGATAAAATATAAATGGAGAATAATCTTGTTAAAAGTAGTACTTTTTACAAACATTATATCCAAATTAACAACACACACCATCATTCGTATACATAATTAAATGCAGTAACTATCAAAGGCGAACTCGTTTTCGTTATATTATCGCCGATAGATGCGCCCCGAATCGAGTAGTAAATATTCACAATTGAGCGTAGTTCAGACAATGTTTTCTATGGAGTATTACGGTTGATTTGCTTTCGATTTTCGGCTATGTTAGTAGCATGCTACCTTATTCCAGTTGGCATAGCGCCTTGGTACTAACTGATCAGTTTCACGCACCAGAACAAGTGCATAATATATCTTTAAAAGTTCATATCCTTCAGACAAGCTCAGAAACAAGGCTTGAGACTGATCCATGGGTACTGTTGTGCTTTGTGTAGAGATATGAAACTGGTACACCTCCAAATTCTGGTCAATGTAGTATGAAGTACGGTATAACAAAGGTTATGCATACACTGGATGCCATAGTGCACATTTTCTGAGACTCATACAGGTACATACAGAAGCATACAGGTACATGTATGTTGTAGAATTGAATTCACTAACTTCACTTGCCAAGATTTTCACCACTAAGTCTGATAAAATGTAGACGTCACTGATCGGTCTCCATCAAGGAAGGAATTGATGTGTCATTTTTGCCTTTGATGAAGACATTGGTCATCATTTGGTTATATATTAAAGCCTCCCCTTCGCTGCACAGTACTGGATTCAGTGCATACCGTCCATTGGCATACATATGGTACATGTATATAGCCAGGACTGTCACAAAGCAACAACTCACATTATGTCATGCATGGACGAATACCGATAACATCTAGATTACATGTATCCGTTACATGTACACCGAATAACATTTGAAATCCTTCCTCATCCAGTCCTGGACAGAATTAATAATATTGGTATCAAGGGTAATCATTATCTGCAAGAAACACTCAGGAAACATGATTCTATGATTGGTTGTCAGATATCATGCCTTGAATGAAATGTGTATGTCTCAATCCAGTCAGGCAGCTCCTCCTGTCTGAAAAATAAGATTTGAATGCTTGTAATGACATCAGAAAAGCGGAATGACTAATCATGTACATATTATTAAGATGTACGGTCAAAATTAATCACCCGGGGGGGGGGGGAGGGGCAGTTATAACAGTAATTTTATCCATTCAAACGCTGCATGTTGGTCAGAATCAGCTACAAATACATATATTTACATACTAAGTGTTGTCATCACTAAATCCAGCATACTGATTGGTCGGCGCCCACGTGGCTAGTTGCAGTTATTTCTCGGTGAATGCGCAACGGCTCATAACACCAAGCTCACAACACCATACATACGTCATTGGGTTTGGAAAGACGAACGCGTAATGTTTTGGGAGCATTTGGACTCGCGCAGGATTGACTTAATACATCATCTGGTTGCAATATGAAGAGAAATTGTTCCTATTAACTTTTGCCAAGGGTGCTATTGGGTACTTTGGGCTGTTTTTTGTCACGATACACTATTCAATTTAAATACATTTACAAAAGTGGCTTTTTCGCTAAATGTATATAAATATAAGGATTAACTGTCATGTGGACTATTTTAATGGAGATGTAACCGTGAGAAAAGTGGTCATAACTTGTATGTAAAACCCTTTGGGTTTTACACAAGTTATGTCCACTTACCTCACGGTTACATCTCCATAAAAACAGTCCACATGACAGTTAATACTTATGTACATATACTAGTAGCATATACCGTTGTAACAGGATACCTCCCCTTAAATATCTCCCCACTAACAATACCCACATGAATGACTAAAATAAAATTTCACTCATTTGATATGTTACTTGAACAAACAAAATTAAATAAAAAACAAACGTAAATCTCATAAAACATCTTTTTCGGGCCATTTCATGGTCAAATGATATCAAAAGGGTGAATTTTCTTTTAGTCAAAGATTGGGGGAATGTCAGGGAATTACAGTAATGCCCAAAGTAAGTGACCACTTAACCTCAGGATTGTGGGTAATTTTTCAGGATTTATTCAGAAATATGGCTTGTGTGGTCTCACACCAGAAACTTCTAACACAGCAGTACTAGAAAGGTTACCGCTTCAACACTGCACCAAATCGGTTGATATTTATGTAAAATATACGAAGCAGACTAGGTGTTATGTATTGCTCTGCGTACCTATTTTTCTATGTACCTAAAAATAAGTCAAGCCCTGTTCCATGTGTGAGGTATGGCTACATGTATACTCAAAGTAATTGGCCACCTCTTAGTATAGTGCCCCCGTTAATACTGCAGTATTAAAGATATATAAAGCACAGTAACCTCCAACACCTCATTATGGTTACTAGTACAGTTTCAACGTTGCATATACCACAGTTACACCCCATATGCATGTTGTCATGTCACACCCCATATGCATGTTGTCATGTTACACCCCATATGCATGTTGTCATGTTACACCCCATATGCATGTTGTCATGTTACACCCCATATGGCATATGCATGTTGTCATGTTACACCCCATATGCATGTTGTCATGTTTCGCATGCATGAAAATAAAATGCAGTGTTTTTCCTCCTATCTGTGGAACGGATGGCCTTCGTTACATGTACATGTATATATTATTCCAAATATAGGACATGGGAACGCTGATAGAAAAATTGTATTGTATATACGGGAGTTAAATGTAGCACATAATGAACTTTTAAGTTGCCAACATTGTTTAGGCTGTCAATTTATAAACTCCACCCATCCATGTTGTCAGGCTGCATTGATTGGCATTACACAAACAAGCATGAAAAGATAATTTAGTGATTCATCTTATTCATGCATATATAAGTTCATTGAACAAGATCCATGTGGCTGTTTTAATTTTCAACTTTTGGTGTGATATTTGTTGGTGTATCATAACTGCATGGTGCTCCACAACAGTAATCGACTTGATACCGTGGTGGATATCATATACTGCCCGTATATACTGCGATCATTACCAGGTATCTCCCCCCCCCCCCCCCCCGGAAAACAACTGCGGGACACAACGTACCGGGGGGTGGGGTGGTACTTAGGCGTAAAAAATTTACACGTAATTTTCCTTATTCATTTAGGGGGGGGGGGGGGTGTCGGAAAAAATTTGCATGTAATATTTTTCCAAATATGTATTTTCAGACTCACAACTTCAATTTTCTCTCATTTTATAGAATATGGATTAACCTTAATATCCAAATCATATATACATGAGTAATACAATCCACATAAAACAATTTTGGATAACCACTGTCTTGGTGTACATGTGATATTGACCCCATTAACCCTCTTAATAATGCCAACTATGTCAGTGTCTACCAGTCGATTGCAGAATTCTACCCTGCGATCGCTTATCTGGCAAATTTTTACTGCAGAACTATCCCATGTATTAAACAATTTCTCCTCCAATGGTATCAGAAAACAGTTATATGCTGGTATCTCACTCATCTCATTTGCATCTTTTTCAAAGTCGAGGTAATGACTAGTTGTCATTTTTTAAAGTGCATACATAGCGTTGCGATCACCAATATACATGTTTGTACATGTCATGACATCACGAGGTACAAATCTGCGTTCTACTGGTAGACAATGACCATTTTAGTCACAATAATCTAAACTAAGTTAACAAGCACCTTCTCGTGAATTGTATGCTCCGGTGTTTTTTTCGCTTTCCGGTCAAACCGAGTTGTTGTCCGGCTGCGGTAGATTTGATTAGGGGGGGGGGGCGGGCAAATGGTCAGTGGAAAAAAACTGCAGTTTTTGCTGTTTTGGGGGGGGGGGGGATACCCAAACCGAAGAAAACAGTTTTGTCCACCCTGTGTCTGCAGTTTTTTTCCGCCCCCCCCCCCTGCCCCCCCCCCCCATTTTTAAGGTCCATAATTTTGAGGATAGCAGTATATACATGTATTGGTGACAATGTACAAATATTCATCTGCATGGTAGCTATACATGTAGATTATAAACTCACCACTGGTATTTTGGAGAACAGACTTCCAGTAATATTTCACCTGTCATTTGTTCATTGCCACGTGTCTAGCTAGACAGGACCGACGCTTAGACTAATCATGGGCGAAATCAATCTTCATATGTTGAAGATGAGAGGGCATGATGCCGCATCCACCATGGCTAATGAATCTGGTATTTCTGTAATTGAAGAAAAAATACATGTACATGTATGCTGCATATATATGTATGTGATATGGATGCATGTATTTTCATAATTTGCAAACATATTCAAAAACCAAGTGTAAAGTTCATTCTTCCAACAATATTAGCATTTTCGGCGATTCAGATGTCAGAAGACCATAATTCAATCGTAAGTGGAGGAATCGGGCCTGACAAAATCATGGATAGTTTGTTACGATGTCATCGCAGATGAGAATATTTAATATCGGTGGTTAACCACGTGATTAACTATCCTATGATATTTCTATTTACTTTGTACGATTTTTACGTACACGCAAATTTCACCAAGTGGAGGTAACCAAGGAAACGTCACAATTTTTGCAAATCTGCATTGATATAACTCGTGATCATGTCGTGAGCATGCGCAGTCCAACTATCGGTTATTACCCAAGATGGGAATCTGTCCACTTACAATTGAATCGTAGTCATATGAATCATGAATGTTCACTCAGTGAACGTACAGATGAAAGATATAATCTTAAGTGGAGGAACCGGGATCGACGAGATCGTGGATAGTTTGTTCACACGATTACGATGTCGTACATGATGAAATCACAGTTTTTTTGTAAAGCATGTGATTGACTATCATGCGATCCTTCAGGCCACACTTTTTACATACACATGACTGATTAGTGATTACGTCGCAAATGGGGATAACCAAGGATACGCCACAATTTCGCTTTTAAATAAAACAGTGCATGATATTATTTTTTACCTACTTACAATTGTATCGTGGTAATCTGAACGTTCACTTAGTGTTAAATTGGCCATGGCATGACAATATTAAAGAGATTGTGGGAATTCTATCAGATTGACTATCTATCTATCTACTCGATACTCCATCGCCCTCAATGTGCTGAGGATTATGTGGAGATCCAGGTGCTACCACGGCCGAGTAACTTTATAACCCTGTGGTGACTCCAGTAGCGTTCTTTAACGTGCACACACTGAGGCGTGTACACGGGTCAGCCATTAATGTCCGCGTCCGATCGGACAGCGTACTGAACCCACGACAACATACCTGGACAAGTGTTGTAATGGGGGGAAGTCGGCATTTTTGCATTCGGATCTTTATTCAGTGATCTCGAATGAGACTTTTCAGCCTGACAAACTTGTATCTGACCGAGTTCTGATTTTTGTCAGAATACCCTGACCACGTTACGATCCCCGGTCCGATAGCACGAGAGACCAGTACGCTACCTGTCGGCCACCGACTTCCCTTGACATTTGTTAGAATAATGGTATGAAGTATAACTGATCATAACTGACAATTTCCTTATAAGCTACATGTATATTTTCAATAAATGGGACCTTTTTATTTTCCAACTATTGTCATATTAATGTCGACCGATAATACACTGCATTTATGGCAGAATTTGATTTTGCAGACGAAAATAGCCATTCCCGGATAGTTTTTCTTTTTATGTAGCATAAAATTTAGGCCAATTTATAATTCATTAAAAGGGAACTGTTAATAAAACTTTTTGTCCAGTAAAATAAACTATACCAGTGTCATAATGTAGAATTAAGGTTACTAAAAACGAATCATATTCGAAAACACCAACTTATAGCGTAAAAATCGAGATTTTAATGCCTTTTTGACGTCGAAAATAATAAGGAAAAACTAAAAAGCCACTCGCCAGTTTTATGTGCACAAAGAAGCGTGACGTCAATGGCGGAACGCAACTTTTTTTCGGATGATGGAATAAGACGTAAACATGTCCACGTGTTTTCTCATTTGTTTTGTTTATGGCGACTTACGATACAAATCTACTATTATTGGACTGTAATGTGCATAGAACAGTTGTCTGCAGTTTTCAACACATTCTTGGTGGAAAAAGATTCTAAAACTACGATGGCAATTTGGGAAGTAAGTCACCTATTTTCGATGTTTTTTCCGATGGTAATCCGACGTGGGCCGTATTCAACAATGCAGGCAAGGAGCTGATGCTGAACTCTTCCAATTTGATGATTATTTATTATAATTAATAAAAAAATTTTTTTAACAATTTCGCTTGTATATATTCTCCAAAATCAGTTGGACAAGTGTAGGTGAACAACCGATATACATTGTACATACAATAATAGCCTGATCGAGTTAAAATAGATTCATTGATCGGTCTTCTTGGAACATTGCTCACTGTTGTATTGTAAGAGGGGAGACCTCTAAATTTCTTGAACATTGTTTAAGAATTTGTAGATGTTTAACCACACAGTTGATTGTTTCGTACCATATTTTTTGTCATTTCACACCATATACATTTGTATATTTTGTTGGTTCCCACAAATGGTAATTGGTCATGCATATGCAGCGTACCATGTGAAAAATTATTTTAATTTTGTTAACTTAATGAAAGCGAACATGTTTACGATTTAAAGTTACGTGATGATGACAACCCGACAATTACATGTAAACATATTTCTTTCTTTTTTTGCGAAAAAAAATTAACAAATTGAAATTGTGGCAACAAAGTTAAAGATACATAATCCGAATTAACGCTTGCATATTACTATTTCCTTGGCTTCGGGTGTAAACATATTGGATTCGAGTCGAGCCCGTGTTGACCACAAAATGTTGATAAATAACAGGTTTTGGGCATTTGTTTACTATTGTTGACTGGTTACAGGGGGGGGGGGTGGAAAAAAAACTGCAGTCACAGGGTGGAAAAAACTGTTTTCTTCGGTTTGGGTACCCCCCCCCCCCCCCAAAACAGCAAAAACTGCAGTTTTTTTTCCACTGACCATTGCCCCCCCCCCCCCCCCCCCCAGAAAAATCAAATCTACCCCAGCTGGACAACAACTCGGTTTGACCGGAAACCGAAAAAAACACCGGAGCATACAATTCACGAGAAGGTGCTTGGTAACTTAGTTTAGATTATTATGACTAAAATGGTCATTGTCTACCAGTAGAACGCAGATTTGTACCTCGTGATGTCATGACATGTACAAACATGTATATTGGTGATCGCAACGCTATGTATGCACTTTAAAAAATGACAACTAGTCATTACCTCGACTTTGAAAAAGATGCAAATGAGATGAGTGAGATACCAGCATATAACTGTTTTCTGATACCATTGGAGGAGAAATTGTTTAATACATGGGATAGTTCTGCAGTCAAAATTTGCCAGATAAGCGATCGCAGGGTAGAATTCTGCATTCGACTGGTAGACACTGACATAGTCGGCATTATTAAGAGGGTTAATGGGGTCAATATCACATGTAAACCAAGACAGTGGTTATCCAAAATTGTTTTATGTGGATTGTACTACTCATGTATATATGATTTGGATATTAAGGTTAATCCATATTCTATAAAATGAGAGAAAATTGAAGTTGTGAGTCTGAAAATACATATTTGGAAAAATATTACATGCAAATTTTTCCCGACAACCTTCCCCCCCTAAATGAATAAGGAAAAAATTTACGTGTAAATTTTTTGACGCATAGGTACCCCCCCACCCCCCGGTACGTTGTGTCCCGCAGTTTTTTTTTTGCCCCCCCCCTCCCCCTGCTGGTTAGCATATATATTTTTTGGGCCATTAATCGATTCTGATAACCGAAGCGGCATTTCAAAAAAATGTTTGTTGTTGGAATCTAATAACATGGGAACCATCGAATCGGTTTGAGTAACTTTAATGTTATTTCCAAAAAATCATACGGTATACTCAATGGTACAAATTGTCGAAATGATACATGTACCGGTATGAAATGTCCAGAACCCTGGTGCGAAACATCTCTATGTCAAACTTCTATGGCACGAAATGTCCAGCAACCTATTGGCTGTTCAGTCCATTGCACATTATAATTTATTTCCAAATAAAGGTAATACTAAATATTAAAGCAGCGTTTAGTGTTAAGTTCAATCTTGAACTAATTGTACATGTGATATAGTCACAGGGGCTTGTTGTAAAGAAAACAAGTAAAATTGAGGGTGCCACTTTATCAAACATTATAAATGCATCAATATTCTATTGATATACATGTAATGCTTTACAAACGCATGTTTTTGTATGTATATTTGTACTTGTTTTCTTAACAAGCCCCTGTGGCCTCAGTTTAAGTATAGGAAGCCATGACTTATCTGCGAAAGAGCTCTGGATCTCTTGTTCACTCATTGTGTGACCACTGAAATCAGAGACGTGGCTAGATAGTCTCCCCATTGGGGAGGGGGTCCACCTTCAGCCCTGGGAATTAAGGAAAATTTGCCTAGGTGAAGGAAATCGGCCTAGGAAAAAACAGATTTTACCTAAGCAATTTTGCAACAATATTGCCATCTCAAATCAATATGATTCAATAATAACATGAATTGCCCAGAATTGCCTAGTTATTTTGCGGAACATTATTTCCAGGCCATTACTCAACATATATGTACAATTCCACAAATCATCTCCAAAATAAGTGTCCTTATAACGGGTAGCTACTACGGTAGTAGTTAGTGGCCCAGTGCCATGGAAACAATTGTAGGACAATATATGTAATGAGTTATTTAAGGAAATCATTTTGGCTAAAGAGGTTCTATTTCTGATATACACAAATCAATTTTAGTAACCCAATGAACTTGTTTTACCTAGGAAATATTATTGCCTAGGCAAACCGATTTTGCCTCTGCTTTTACCTAGGCATTGCCTATTGCCTAGGCTAATTCCCAGGGCTGCACCTTGATACCTGTATGTTACGACAGCACCCCTTGGAAGGAAGTTTCCTACTGATAACTTTGTTGCGAATTTTTGCCCGGTACGGCTTGTTATCAAACTACATTTGTACATGTACTTACTGTAGGTGAATATCACTTCAATTTGCCTTAAATTGAGTAATATAGTTTTAGGCTTTACAACATGGCATAATTCTATTTCACTGTTAAATAATGCATAGACAATGATTTTTTGTGATGTCACTCATTTGAAAGAGTTGTCCATACATGTAGTACACTGTTACTAAGAGGCAAACTAATTAATGTTATGGATAGGGTATTACTTGGTTGGTTTGATATTATAGGCCTGATTTCAGCCCTCGGTAACCTCATTTCAGCCTTCGACCTTCGATGTCAGGCTGATAGTGATATGAGGTCCTTAGGCTGATAACAGGCCTAATATCAAACCAACCAAGAAATGTCCTCTAATTATTATATAACTAGCAGGGTGACCAGTCGTTGCCCAGGTTAATGCTCCCACTTTTTTACTCTGACCCCAATACCATCACTGTAGACATTTCTAATCTGCACCATTATGATAATTATCTTTCTCATAAGAAATAACAAATTAATAGATATGTGTAGGGTATTACATGTACTTGGTTGGTTTGAATATATAGGCCTGATTTCAGACCCCTCGGTAACCTCATATCAGCCTTCGATGTCAGGCTGATTGCGATATGAGGTTACCTCAGGCCGATATTTGGTCTAATATCAAACCAACAAAGTAATAACCTCTAAATATTATGTAACTAGCAGGGTCGTTACCCATGTTAATGCAGTGTGGTATTGTTTTGCCCCTCCCACTTTTTGTCCCTTACCCCAATACCGTCAAGTGCTGTATACATTTCTAATCTGCACAATTATGTTGATTATCTTTCTCGTTAGAAATTGCCCCTGTTAGACCCCTTTGGAGCCATCTAGAAGGTCCCTCGTGAATTAATATAGAATAGACATTCACAAATATAGGTATAGATAAAGATTTTTTAAGAAGTTCCCGGACCCCTGTGGTTGTAATTAGAATGCACTCAGAGATTCTGACTTCAAACTTGTGCCACCTTCTAATTTACATGTACCGGTATACTACCGGTAGTATTGCTTGATAAGTTGATAGACATGTGTTGATTTGATTTGGGTTGAAAGATTAGAAAATCAGTGCCCCCCCCCCCTCTCAAAATTATCATTTAAGGAATAATCTAGGTTTTTAATGTAATTACAGTTTAAAGATGGTCTATCTCTCCCTAAACCAAGTTTTATATGCAGCAGTTTCCTGAAATATGTATGAAGTATCAAAAATAATAAATTTGAATTGAAAACCCCTGTCCGGAAATGCTTCTATCTGACAATATTGATTTTATTTTATATTTTCTGGTATATTAGATACATACACATGTACAACTAATTTGGGACATTTTACAGCTCGCAAAAATGTTTGGAGTGTAGCAAGTGGGAGAACTCTATCTCAGATCGCCTGAAAGTTTTATGACATGACGGTTTGTTGTAAAAATAGTAACGAAAAATATGTCCCAATTGATAATCACATTATATAAGAAATTGAATGCCCTCATAGTGGTGAACATCTACATGTATACCAAATTTCATTGAGATCCAAGCAGTTATTAGCACTACTGTTCAAGTTATGCCCTGAACAGACATCAGACGGATGGACAGACAGGTGCAAAACAGTATACCCCCCTTTTATAATATCGATAATTGATATAAGCATTTCCTGACATGGGTCTTCGACTCGATTTTATTATTTTATACCCTGGCAATTATAGAAAACATATTTAGGAAGCTATAGATATAAACCCATCTTCAAATGCTGATCACAAACTGATATTAAATCAGTGTTTGTGATTCGGTATAAAGCCTTTAGATTCTGACCTCATAGTGGTGAACATCTACATGTATACCAAATTTCATTGAGATCCAAGCAGTTATTAGCACTACTGTTCAAGTTATGCCCTGAACAGACATCAGACGGATGGACAGACAGGTGCAAAACAGTATACCCCCCTTTTATAATATCGATAATTGATATAAGCATTTCCTGACATGGGTCTTCGACTCGATTTTATTATTTTATACCCTGGCAATTATAGAAAACATATTTAGGAAGCTATAGATATAAACCCATCTTCAAATGCTGATCACAAACTGATATTAAATCAGTGTTTGTGATTCGGTATAAAGCCTTTAGACTCTACTGTTCAGACTTTTCTGTTTACAGCTACCGGTATAATCTTGTGTGCCAAATACAACTGCAGGGTGGAATATTGCGGATGAAGATGGATAATTCTAAAATCAAGTGGTAATAATAACTTGATTTTAGAGTTATCCATCTTCATCCACAATTCTGACCGAGACCACCTTTTTGACGACGTGTTTTTGGGCCACAAACAATAGAAATAATAAACTTAAAAAATTGATATCTGATCACTCGGAGTGTTGATGAGTAGGTTCCTCGACTCGAATCAATATTTTTTACCCCCGAAGCCAAAGAAATAGTCATTTAGGAGCATCTGATCGGATTGAGTACCGTTAAACAATTATTTTTGTGTCTAGACTTGATTATAAAGCAAGTTTTCGCAATTGACATGCTTAAAATTGATATATGCATGGGGAAATGTAACCATCGTTGTCTACATGCCCTGTGTGCGCAACATCTCAAATGAAAAATCCGGTCTCTTGTACTAGTATTGTAATTAAACTATTTGTATAGCATTTGTTATTTAAATTTAGAACAGAGCCATAATTTTGTTTAAATGTGCAGATCTACATGTATGATAATAAGGCTTAAGCATCGTGCAGGGTGGATTTTTCTCATAAAATTAATAAACATATAGGTACAATTATTTGGCACACAAGAGTAGGCACTTTGCTGGAGTCTGATGATGTTAGATGCTGATAGTCTAAAGGGTCAGTGTCTGGTTGTTCCCCTTGCAGAGGAGATATAAATGGGTACACAACATTTTGGATCGTCTTAAGTCGTTTCGTACAATATTTTTTGTAGTTTCGCACCATATTTTTTGTAGTTTCGTAACTTATTGTTTGGTCGTTTCGCACCATGGTGGAAATCAATTCGTCTTTTGATACCAATGATACCATATCACTATACATGTACAATCAGTCATGTATGTCACACCATAGGGAAACAAATAAATGATTTTCTGCAAAGTACGAAATAAAAAAAAGTAACCAAAAAAGATGGTATGAAACGACCATGGTATCGGATAGTGAAATAATGAAGAAGTCACTATAGTTGTATATCATTTATATGGTCACAATATATATAATGCAACGTGAAAGTTGATATGACATCTGTTCTGTTCGACTTCAGGTGTACTCAATTTCTACTCCGGCAATGTTCAGAATCCTATCCATTGATAATCCAACAACACTGGTATGAAGCGTCTAGAACTTAGAATCCATATTTAATATAATTATAAATCCTTCAGACATTCAGTGTTACCGATCTCCATTCTCCAGAATCAACAACTGACCGTTCAAGGCGGTTCCACTCAATGGTTGTTTTTAAGAAGTCATCGTAATGAGTAATGTACAGTGCTAGTACGCAGTAATTGAACGATTCTCTGATGGTGCTGTTAGCACTTGTTGAACCACCTCCTAACTTACTCAAGTTCTCCACCAGATTTTGACAGACACTCCCTGCCACACTGAGGACAGTAACAGTACTAACACTCACACTGACAGTGAATAGGCCTACTGGCAGTCGATAATCTACGGGATACTAAAGATATAGTCAATTTTGGACTAGCCTACTGCAGTACTGACTACTGGTACTAGTAGTACAGTGGTACTAGTAGTGATGCAGTCCTCAAATTTGGTTGCTTTATTTTCCTTGTCTTCTCAGCTGGTCTTCTTGGATTTTTTTTTTTAGAGTTAGATGTAGATTATTCATTTGTAGAATAACAATCAATTATCATGACAATCGTCGTCAACAATGAATGACATTGATAATTTGATCGATTCAATGATTGTTGACACTGTGACTGACTTGGTGAATTTAAATTTTCTCGCTGTCCTTGCTATCTTCGTCGGCTGGTTCGTGTAAAATGGGCCAATATTCAAACGCAAGCCATCAAATGCATCTTCAGTATCTGCCATAGATGCAGTATCCTCCGCAACACGTCGTCATTTTCGTGATCAGAGTCACTTTCAGACACGGAAATACTGTGTGCAGAAGCCATTTTTCGTAAACAGTTCGTCTGCAGGGGTGTTCCCACTTTGACGTCACGGATTTTGCGGTCACGTGACTCGAGCAAAATCAGCTAAGAAATAATAATCGATTTTTAAAAGTCGCTAAAAACACGTTTATCGATAAAATTATATCTAATTTTTTATTGGATGTTATATTTGAACCTTATTCACACCAAACTAGCGATATAACATTAAAATGATAAACATTAACAGTTCCCATTTAAACATCGTTTTTTGCAGTTGGGAACGCAGTTGGGAATATTGTGTAGGGCTACCTTTATATATGAATCATAAATGCCATATAATCATAGTCCGTCAGAAGTTACTATTTTGACCAAAAAAATGTTCATTTATCAATGACGGATTCCATTTTCTGAAATATTACACGGAAACAAAATTAGGCCGATTTACTATCAAATTTCATTTGAATAAAATGGATAATTCGTGCCCTTTTAATTGTAGTTCGATTAAATATTTTACTAGTAACAGTCTGTTCATAATGAGAAATCACTTCAATTGATTACTAATTAGTTTCACTTACCTAAAATCCGATCAATTTGTATCCTATGAAAACCTAAGATGGACGTAGTTTTTTATCCACGAAGCCTAGGTAAAACAATAGGAATGCTTTTGCCCCTGTTGTAAAGTGGAACGAAATTACACGCTCAAATTTGTAATAATAAAAGTTCAACGAAGCAATAGATTGATAAGGCCACCACCAACAGGAACGTGGAGACAGGGTGATTGTGGTGTATATATCCCAAACAGTTCTAATAATTAAAAATTTCATGACTGCCACATTAGTTGTAAACTTCACACCATATAAGAGCACCCCCACCCCCTGGAATACGGAATAATACCACTTAACACAGAGGGTGGAATACGAAATACCAGTTAACAGCCATATGGATAAATTCTCTATTGTCGTACGAACGCAGGTCATAATGTCCATGTCTAAAATGATATAAATTGATGATCGACGATCTGTATGTCAAACCGTGCATTTATTGTGACAAACATCGCATTTATATTATTCTTATGATCATTTTTTTTGGAAGGTTGGAATACGAATACCGGTATTTTTGGAATACCGAATACCTCCTAACAGAGGGGCCGGAATATGTCGTACCTCGTAACAGGGCATGGAATACGGCGTACGAAATGGGGGGGGGCTCTTATACCGGGTATGACATACATAAAAAACACACTCACCGCGCTGTTGAAGGGGGGGTGTCTGTGCAACCTTTGTTTATTAATTTAACCCTTTCATAACGGGAGTTAGGCTGGTGCAGCATTAAGGACGCTGTTTGTATTAAACATTTATCATGGTCAGTGTATGCATTTTAAAACACAGGGCAAGTTAGATTACATCATTTAATTGATATTCTAGTTAAAATAGTCTGTGAAACTACTTTAAAACCACATGTTATGCACCCTGTTTTGCCAACCAAACTATGAAATATAGATATGTTATTTGTTTTATTATCAGAGAAAAGCATTCTGCAAAGATATGGCCTTATACATGTTATAAACATGCAAATAGTGGCTTCATTTGGCCTTTCTACCATCATTTAGAGAGTCAAATCTGAAGAAATTCCCTTAGTTTGATATTTATGATTCCATAATCCCATGAAATGGTATTTAAAACCTCAAATGTCAGTATTTCCTATCAGATGGACATATCAACTAATAAATTAAACATTTCCCATGGTCATTACATGCATTTTTAATATACAAGGCAATGTAGAAAACATCATTTGATGGATATTTTACTTAAAATAGTCAGTGGAAACTACATAAAAGCAATATTGTATGCATCCCTGTATAGCCAAATCAAATTAAACTATGGATATTGTATTGTTTATTTCATCTGAGACATGTATTCTGTTCAGATATAGCCTTATATATGTTATAAAGATGCCAATAATGGCATAATTTAGGCTTTTTTTCCATAATTTAGAGGGTCAAAGCTGAATAAATTCCCTTATTTCAAATTTGTAAGATGCCAAGCCAGCTGAAATGGTATATCAAACCTCAAATGGCAGTATTTCTTATCAGATGGACATCTCTACCAATAAATTAAACATTTTTCATGGTCATTGCATGCATTTTAATATACAGGACAAGGCAGAAAACATCATTTGATGGATATTTTACTTAAAATAGTCTGTGGAAACAACCTAAAAGCCATGTTGTATGCATCCCTGTATAGCCAAAACAAATTAAACTATGGATATTTTATTGTTGATTTCATCAGAGACATGTATTCTGTTGAGATATAGCCTTATACATGTCATTAACATGCAAATAGTGGCTTCATTTTGGCTTTCTTCCATTATTTAGAGAGTCAAATCTGAAGGAATTCCCTTAGTTTGATATTTATGATCCCATAATCCCATGAAATGGTATTTTAAACCTCAATTGTCAGTATTTCTTATCAGATGGACATATCAACTAATGAATTAAACATTTCCCATGATCATTACAAGCATTTTAATATACAAGGCTATGTAGAAAACATCATTTGATGGATATTTTACTTAAAATGGTCTGTGGAAACTACATAAAACCAATATTGTATGCATCCCTCTATAGCCAAATGCAATTGAACTATGGATATTTTATTGTGCATTTTATCAGAGACATGTATTCTGTTGAGATATAGCCTTATACATGTTACTAACATGCAAATAGTGGCTTCATTTGGGCTTTCTTCCATAATTTAGAGGGTCAAAGCTGAATAAATTTCCTTAGGTTTCAAATTTAAAAGATGCCAAGCCAGCTGAAATGGTGTATCAAACCTAAAATGTCAGTATTTCTTATCAGATTGACATCTCTACCTATAAATTAAGCATTTATCATGGCCATTGCATGCATTTTGATATATAGGACAAGGCAGAACACATCACTTGATGGATATTTTACTTAAAATACTTTGTGGAAACTACATAAAAGCCACATTGTATGCTTTCCTATATAGCCAAATGAAATTCAACTATGGATAAATTGGATATTTTATTGTTTGTATCATCAGAGACATGCATTCTGCTAAGATATAGTCTTTTGTGTATTATAAACATACAATAGGTGCATGGCCTCATTGGGCTTGCTTTCATAATACAAGAGAGTCAACTCTGAAGAAATACCATCGGTTTGAAATTGGTAGCATCTTCCATCCTTATAGGGGTATATACCAGCTTGAAGTACCTGTTTAATTAATAGGTTCAATGCAAGGGGCCACCAGAGAGGTTTGTCTAGTTCGGGATGGTGTGGCAAACCACCAACTGGAGATTTCAAGGGAGGCCTCCTCGATGGCGACCCACTATATTGTGCAAACAAAATTTTATTAAAATTGTATAAAGGTCAGCAATCCCTAAGAGCATTGAGAAATAGATAAAAACACTTACTGACAGATTGCCAATAACAAAATTACAGCTGTTGAAACTATTGTCATGTAAACAAAACTGTTACAGTGATTTGTCAACAAATATATAATTCTAGCTGTATTATTAGTTCAAATATTTAACTATGAATAACATTTTCAGAATATTTAATCAACAGGTTGGACCTTTTCCAATGTTATGTAAACAAAACTGTTACAGTGAGTGACTTGTCAACAATTATATAATCCTATAGCTGTAGTATTACATGTAGTTCAAATATTTAAGTATGAATATGAATTTCAGAATATTTAATCAACAGGTTGGACCTTTTTCAATGTTTACCATAACATTTTTATCACAATTTTGCTATTGTTGGACTTTTACAGTTATTCCATTACAGCAGTAATTTGTACATAACAATTAATTCTTGGTTTAGAAATATTTTCTTTAAGTATTTCTTAACTTAGAAAAAAAATCTTGAAACAAGAAATATATATTTAATTTTTGAAGCCATTTTCTTAGTAAGGAAATTGTTTCTTGTTTCAAGACTAAAATCTATCTTATTTGAGAAAACTATCTCTTGACTGGTGGGAGTTTCTTAAATTTTCTTGATGTAGCAGACTTGGGGGGTATATTTCCCAAAATAAGATTTATTTTCCTGTTTCAGGAAATAGTTTTTCTTGTTTCAAGATATTTTATCTTATTAAGAAATTATTTTTGGCAGTGTACGAGAGAAGTCAAGAGGTAGCCATGGGTCTAACTAACTATTTACTCTTGCTATGTCGGAGAGAATTAATTATCTCAGTGTAAGGACAACTCGGCGATGAGTATTTTCTCGTTCTAACGCCGGGTGTACACAGTGTTCAAAGTATGCAAGCACATAGAGATATATAAAATGTTGTTGTTGCTGTCGTCGTCGTAATCAACAAAGAAACGAAGAAATGAGACGCCCTTTATTAATAAATGAATGGATTATATAATTAGCCCGGTGCAGAAATGTTCCATGAATTCCAGGGTGGCGGAGTTTCTATCACTGGGGCCAAAGTTCCATCGCCATAAGCACATTGAGTTAAGAAAATGTCATGCTATATAGTGGAAGGGGTAACGCTCATGACAATGTCAAAGAACCGATCCGAATAGTGGACTACTCGTCTATGAGTATTAGCGGGGACCATGAGGCAGATATGAGCACAGTCTAATATGACCTAACTGGGACTAAGTATAAGCCCATGCCACCGCTGAAGTATTGAGAATTAAGCTGAATCCCGAGACTACTCGTCAATGAGTAGGAATGGCGAATGATTGTGTGCCTGCTATCATAAAGTAAACGCTCTGTATAAACGCACATAATTAGTCAGCTAATAACCTATGTAAACGCCCCCACACTATTAGTTTATCTTGAAGACGAATGTCAAAGCCGGTTACCTCCAAATTTCACCAACAAAAACATCGGCGACTCCGCCGACGAAAAGGGGGCAAGGTGCGATACCGACAAGTACGGGGCGGACGAACGGACAGACGGATGGGCGGACAGCCGGAACCCATGCGGACAAACCCCACAAGTTGTCAAAGCGGCGGGGGACAGTCAAAGAAAATTGAAAAACAAACAATTGCTGATGGACGGACGGACGGATGGACGGACGGAAGGACGGGCGGGTAGACCGAGAACGGAATGCAGGCAACCAGAAGGGGGAGGGGCGTCTAGGAACCGAGGGGGTGTGACGCCCGCGAAAAAGGGCGTTGATGGAAAGGGGAGAAGCAATACACGGCGGACGAGTGTGCAAGACAAACCGGGCAAGCGGCGACCGTTCATTGGAAAAAGACCAACAAAAAACAAAACAAAACAAGAGCAACGCGAGGGTGTGGCAAAATACGCCCTTTAGCCATTTCGAAGGGTGCTGAACGCAAATAAGATAATACCTTGAGCGGACAGGTATAACATATAAACATATAGCTAATGTACAAGGTGTAAGTCGGATGAAATAAAGTAATCACCCGTCAGTGAGAAATACCATATTGGAATATACATATGGGTGATATCTGTATCAGGGTGAAATGATTCAATCACTCGTTGAAGAGAAAACTATATCATATAGTATATATTTATAGGTGACGATTGTGTTAGGGACAATTAAAATTAAATGATATGATCACTCGTCAATGAGAAATACCAAGTTATTAGGATATATTTATAGGTGATGGTTGTAATAGGGTTAAATCAAGTAATCACTCGTAATGAGAGAAAACATATCAACTAAGATATAATAATAGGTGATGATTGCATTAGGGTCTATTGAGATTAAATAATGTAATCACTCGTCGATGAGAGATAACATGTAATTATATTATATTACTAGGTGAAAATTGTAGTAGGGGTATTGAAAGTCCCTTAAGTTTAAATAAAGAAAAGGGATAGAATACGCAAATAATCAGTAACTCTAAAACTTATATCAAGTGATCACTCGTCAATTACTTAATACGTGAAAGTGACAAAAAGCTTAATGTAGGCATCTCAGCTACTGCCAGCAAACAACATTGTAGAGACCAGTCACACCATGCGCGAAGTAATGGTGATGGCGAAAGAATGTAAATATGGATACCTATAGATAAACCATTAATAGTGTAATCACTCGTCAAAGAGAAATGTCGAATTATTAAGGATATCATAGGAATGTGTATTAGGGGTTCCTAAAATAAATCATGTGTGTATTACTAATAAGGATGGGAAATGTATATGAACAGCATGAAAATATTAACCAAGTAATCATTGGTGGATTGATTTTAAAGGAAAGCGACACAGGAGTTAAATGTAGGCACCTCAGCTAACTACCAACATAAACATGGTATCGATGAGTTATATCAAATATGCAGGTAAGGATCTTGGCAAAGTCAAGTTATAAGGATATCCATAAATGGTTACTGGTAAATCAAGTAATCATTCGTCGGTGAGGACGAACAAATTATCAAACAGAAAGTATCGGTGATAAAATTATAAGGGGATGCAATCGCATCATGTTTGAATTACTAACATGGATGGGAATTATATATACCAGTATAGAGAAAAGTCAACAAAGGGATCAATAGAAAATGAGTTACCAAGATATGGTGTGGCTTAAGTAAGATGTAGGTATTATGCGAATACATCCATCTTAATAGATTATGTAAAAGGCGTGCGTTAAGCCGGAGGAAAATATGGACATGAGCACCGTAAGCACGGGTGACGACACACATGGATTTAAAGCCATAATAAAGGGAAAACAGTCAGGTGCACGGGTGTAACCTGAACAGGTGCGATAGTGAGATTATAACTGGTATACCGTATAACAAATTAAGTTAAATCAGTGAACATTAAATTATCAGGTATTGAAAGTAACATGTAGCGCAAGTAAGAGGTATATATTGGATAAAATAAAGTAATCACTGGTCAATGAGAAATACCATATTGGGGTATGTAAGCGGGTAATGACTATTAGAGTTCAATCAAGAAATCACTCGTCAATGAGAAAAGTCATATCACCAAGACTATATAAATAGGTGATAATTGCTAGGGTGATAGAAATTAAATATTGTAATCACTCGTCAATGAGAAATTAAAATATTAGAATTATCTCAGGTGGTGATAATATTAGGGAATATCAAGTGCATCATGTCGGAATTACTAACATGGATGGGAAATATATATATAACCAGTATGGATAAAAGTCAATCAAGGGATCAATAGTAAATGAGTTCACAAGGTATGGCGCGGCTTAAGTTAGATGTCGATATTATGCGGACTTGGCCGGTATCGGTAGCTGGGAAACACACAGACCAACCTCGGCGCAGGTAAAAGAATCCAAACTGGAGTTATCGGTCGGAAACCAAATTGAGTAACAGGCGGTCAAAATCTAATTCGAAAGGGGGGGGCGGAACGCTGGGAAAATTAATTGGATGGAACCCACAGTCGAACGTGGCCTGTATCCTTAGCCAAGAAAGACGCACACCAACTTTGGAGCAGAGCAAATAATCCAAACTGAAGTTATCGGACGGAACCCAAATGGTAACGGACAGATGGACGGACAGACAGACGGACGGATAGACAGACGGACGGACGAAAGACCCGACCCAGAGTGGGGGTCAAATACTAAGTCGAGGTGCAGATAAATTAATCCAAACTGGGACGGACGGACATACCGACAACATAAAACGACCTATTGCCAAAAAGGCGTAACATGAAAGGCCGTGGCTGTAACCTGATCGGGAAAAACGCAGCGGACGAGGAGCGAGGTGATTACACACACAAAGAGAACGCCGAACAGCAATTAGGACAATGCGGTGGGACAGGTGGACACTCAAACCAGACCGCCGGGAACCAGAGCGTAACCACGGGATAAATATTGGAGACGACGGATTAGAAGGCGATGGCGGTACTGTGAGACAGCGGGCAAGGAGAAAAACAAGGCGGCAATACATGACCTTAAACTGTAGATGATTGGAGGTAGTGGCGAGCAGCGATGGCAGCAGATAGAAAATTTTACGTCCTCTCTCTGTGGACAAAAGTTGGAATGGACGGAAGTGACAATATTTTCTGCGCATGCTCGGAGCGGATAACTCTATTTGGCATGAGTGACCTTAGTTGTCAGTGATGTTGTAGCTCTCGGAAGTCACACCCCGATATACTACGCTTATTGGAGCCAACGCGACTTGCCGCTTAATTGAAGACGTTGAGCTTGTATAAATTGCCACAAGGGTGATTCCTTGTGGCTTCTTAATCGTATCATAACGCCCATAATGTGACACCGGCGTCAATTTGTATGTCATTTATCGCATATTATTTCTTAGCATGTATTCAGGATTCACCCCCCAAAATTAACTGGTATTCAGGATTCACCCCCCCCCCCCCAAAATTAACTGGTATTCAGGATTCAGGGGGAGGGGGTGATACCCTCTTATATCACCTCTGTTATTAAATTAATCCAATTTTGGACTACATGCTGGTACACGATCTCAAAACATTGGCATCAATTTCCTCACTAGCAGATGGGCATAGCCTAAATATAGCCAGAGAATTATGGACTGTTATATTTATGGGCACAACAAATTTTCTATATTCAGCCCAATTACGTTGCCAGGTACCCGGTAACCTAATCAATATTGGGCAGTAAACAACATTGTGACCAACATTGGGTCACATTTCTGGCAAACTAAGCTTTTGCATTGGCTTTTTCATAGCTCAGTGCATATGTGTTAAGTAAGTAAAGTGATCAATCAACGCACATTTCTCTGTTAGAGGGTATTCAGGGTGCGCAGTTGTCATCAGAATGTAAAATTACCTCTTTGATAAATTGACAGAATTTGGTGATGCAGAACAATCAGAAGATATACAAGACATACATGTGCAATCACAAGAAATACAGACGTCTTCTACAAAACAAAGAACTAATGACGTCACATGTCGCTTCTTCAGAACAACCAAAATAAAGACGGAGAAAATCAACCATCCGGAACAAATGGACTGATGAACAAAAGGCTGCTATCCATATTTAAAGCATCTAGGAAAGTATTTCACTTGTAATAGCCTACCAGGGAAATTTCAATGTCTGGAGCCTATGAGGAAGGCTCCTGTCCTTAGTGCTTGACCCTGGGACCAGATTAAGTTTTTCATAAAAAACAATAAGTAAATTGTATGTCCACAGCGAGGAAACTTAACCCTTTCAACCACAGGTCCCCTGAACAAACATTGACCCCACCCCCAATAATACTTCATTCTATAGAGTGGAGTCAATTTTTGTTCTGGGGACCTGTGCTTTCAACCTGTAAGACGAGTATACCGGTCAGAACCTTAGGCTTAAAAAATAACCTTTTTATGTTTACCCATACCACAGTATGGTAAACATAGTGTCGTTGTCTGGATTGACCACTCGTCGTTCGTCCGTCCGTCTGTCTAGCCGCCCGTCTGTCCATCCATAGACACTTTACGCATAATGTGATAACTGAAACATTTCCTATCTTATCGCAACCAATTTTGGTATGTGAGTTTCCCAGCGTCAAGTACAGATTGATTTCGAATATGGGTTTGATCCGACTAGTTTTCACTGAGTTATGGCTCTTTTAAAAAAAAAATATTCACTCTTAAAAAAAATAATAAATATTTAGATTGATTTTCTTGCTCAATTTAACTACCAAAAACAAAACAAAATTAATAAATAGAAAATATATAATAAAATATATATTTTTTTTAAATAATTAACCGCACAAATTTGTTTAAATCGGTCCAAAATCTTGTGTTATGTACTGGTAAATTTATTTGGAGCGATATTAAATCCAATTCACCAATTCCATCACATACCCTTGGACTACTTAGCTAGTGATAAGGCTATGTTATTTTCTGATGTCTCTTATGCCAATTGATGTGCAAATAATCTGATAAAGAAAGCTATGGTATCTAATTTAAAATAAAGATTCAACAATAAACATAACATGATATTAACAGTAGACTCGGATATCTGTGCTGTAGAGTGATATCTTCAGATGTCTGAGGTCATTATAATTGTTATTGGTTTAATAGAGAGGTCAGTGTTCAACATAAACAATTCCTGTGATTTGTTGACAGCTCTGCTATATAATTGATATTAATGGGTCAACAGTGAGGTGGCTAACCTGTATACTATATTGTTGGAAACATCATGACGATTCAGAGAAACTGTCGTCCGTCAACTCTGTACAAAACTAGCCCGCTCAACCTAGCTTAACTTGTCATACATGTTTGGAAAGATTGGAGTATTTTCTACTGGGAGGTATTAACTATATTTTCCTGATCCTACAAATATTGTAATGATAGGCAAAAATTTAACCCCCCCCCCCCCCCAATGTCACAAAAAGCTGAGTATAGCCATCGCCGGAGATTGGATCCCAGAATGATAGAATAATGCGTAGTATTGGCTTTTATTTAGTGTAGAACACACATAACAAGTGTAAAATGTGAATTTCCAACCACATTCACCATTAGAAGAGTATACAAATCCAAGATGGCGTCCAATATGGCGGTCAATTTTTATTTTAAGACTTTATGAAGCGACATACGCAAAATCCCGAAAAGGAACGTCCCAGTGTTAAAACCTATATTATTTTAATGATTACATAGAATAAAATTTCATATCAAACATTAATTTGACCATTAGTACATCTTTTCAATTGGTAAACTAATAGGTAAAAATGTATCCCTCTATCCAATGACATAAAACTCGAAATAAAGTTATCGCCTGGGATTGGAACCACGAGTGATAGCATTATGCGCAGTATTTTGTTATATTCAATGTACAACATACATACGAAGTGACAGGTATGAAATTCCATAAAATACAAATTTCCAACCATATCCACTATTAGATGAGTATCAAACTCGAAGATGGCGTACACTATGGCATTCAGTTGTTATTTTAGGACTTATTGAAGCGACATACGAAAATTCCAGAAAAGGAACGTCCCCAGTGGTAAAATGTTTACTATTTTAATGACCATATAGAATAGCATGTTATATGAAACATTAGTTTCACCAATAATACATCTTATCAATTGGTAAAATAATAGTGCAAAATTTATTCCGCCGTTCAATGTCATAAAATTCTAACTAAAGTTGTCGCCTGGGATTGGAACACGAATTATCGCATAATGCGCAGTATTTTGTTTTATTTAATGTAGAACACATATGCAAATTGGCCAGAGAAAATTGCCATCAAGATTTGTTATTTGGAGAGTATCATAATCCAAGATGGCGTTCAATATGGCGGCCAATTTAATTTCAAGACTTAATGAACGGGCATACGACAAATTCAGAAAAGGAACATCCCCAGTGGTATATTATATATCATTGTACTGACTAAACATATAGAATATTTCATATCAAACATTAGATTCAGCATTGATCCATATTATCAATTGATGAAATAATTAGACAAAAAACTTAACCACCCCTATATTCACAAACTTCCACACAAATGAGCCACTGGAGATTGTAGTACAGGTCAAAAAGAAATGAGCATACATTTTGGATTTCATTTGTGCTGAATACGATAGAGAAACAAAAAGTTTGAAGTCACATCCACTATTGCGCCATAATTGCGGCCAACGTGGCAGTTGAGTTTAATGTCAACACTTTGTGAACAACTAATACGATATGCGGGCAAAGAACGTCTCATATGGTATTACTTATGCGATGTGTTAGCTACAATGTGTGTTTCCAGTATTAAATGGCAATTTATTGTTTTATGTGATGACGGAGACCAAACTATGGTGGTCAAGTATATAAACAAAACATCAGGTGAGCTTTGTCATGTCTTGAATTTATAACACTTCGTGAAAACATAAAACAGGACAAATGACGTCTCCATATATATATGGTATGTATATATATTGTGGCGATTCATTATATTCATTTCATTGCATTAGTCATATGAAATAGTAGTTCTGTCATTAACATAATTATCTTTTAATTTGCGAAATAATAAACACAAACTCAACATTCCTCACCTCTAAAGTTATAACATTGCACACAAAGGTACCTCGTAACTAAGAATAAAACAACAAATGCGCAGTTGTAGATGTCATTTTAGGCGGCATAATTATGTGAGAACCACACTCGCTATCAGATGGATCTCAAATACAAGATGGCATCCCATAATCTGGATGTCACTTCAATTTGGAGAAGATGTACAGCAACCAGAGAAGAGACGTCCTTTTGTGATGCTTTGCGTTGGATTTGTTGTTGAAGTGCAAGACGTGTTCAACCAACAACCATTCAAATGGTTTGTTTGTTCACTCTAGTGCAGGTAGTCGATAAGTTAACTTTTCAATAATAATATTTTGGAATGGAATAATATTAACATATATGTTATCTCCATAAAGATGAGAAACATTTGCTTTTAACAATCATAAAAACTACATGGCTCTGATAGCCAACCATTCAATTAACGTTCAGTGACTAAAGGTCAAACATGACTCCAGTGACGACATGTTTATAGAGACATAGAGACAGATGGATGTGAGAAATACTTTTATAATTTCCCCATTTTCATTGAATGTGAGTCACACAATGTGAATCTATTCATTTACAGCAATGGGCACTTGAGCATGGCATGTCCAGGTTTTCTTGAGAAACGCAAATGGCCTAAATCGCCATAGACCAAACCATACACACAACCTGAATCTATATGTCAAGACCAATGACTACTGTTCATTGTGAAGTGCCTTATGCATGTTGCCATTTCAATTGTATTTATATTTGCTACTAGCCTCCAGTTCTTCATTACTTATCATTTTATCCATTTCAAATGAGTGAAATGACACCAAACTCAAAAGAACCGTGGATAACACAACTTTGTAGTGATATCCTGGTTTGCTAGTGAGTTGCGTGATAATGATTATAATCTAATGACAATCATTAATGCAACACCAACGTGCATGTTCAGTGGAGATTATCACACTGTCACCTATGTATCAATAAAATGTATTAGCATTAGTGATATTACTACACATGTAGTCCGGATCCACTTTCATAAGAACTAATACAGATATGATATCCGCCCGAGATATAGAACATTCAATTTCAATTAGTCTAGCCCGGAAACTCAATATCTTCTGTTTGCACATATATGAATCCGATTGACATTCACAACATTTTAACTCACATATTAGTCGAGACTGAAATATCAATGTACAGAAGAACATGCACATCAAGCAACATATGGCGAGAACAACTTATATGCATATATATGTGGTGTTGTTCTCTTATTTGACGATTATACAAAGCAGTAATCTCTCGATCACTATAATGCATTTTTATAATCTATTGTTATGCTGATTGCATTATGTGAATATTGTGGTCCCATGTTATGTTATTAAAGAGCATGTTCTATGTGGGCGATGATGAATCTCGTGTTACGTTAATAGGCAATGACTATGATGTGTGAACTTTGATTGCTCGTGGACTCATATCCAACTTTGCCAAAACCAGAGATCGATTAGATATCTTATTTGCTAGATTTAAAAATGTATGCCATTTTTGTTTTTTGCGTTACTGCATATAATATAACAGCAGGTGGTGATTCTGTTATTTAATGTTTCATTTGGCCAAAACAGTTGCAGGGCTCTCTGAAAGTGTTGGTGGACACCAAAAAGGACATGCTAATGAGGGCTGCACATTCAAGAATGTCAAAATATATTAATGATTGTCATATGTTAGCATTGGCCATTACAACATCACTTCGTACCGCATTGAGTGCGTGATTATTTGCAACGGTTAATGACCATCCTCTATTATTACCAGTTGTCTGCATATCGTTAATGCTTTACTTACCTAACGTCTCAAAATGACATACAATGTGTCAAACAATAGTCAAATGCGCATTGGAGATCGATACACGATACACGATCCGGCAAATTAAACTAATTAAGTCATTCTCGGAATTTTTGTTTGTTTTTTATTTTGGTTGGTTTGTCTTTCTCCAAATATTTGATATAAAGTTCATGATAATTGCTAAACAAAACAACCTAAACATTCAACAAATGCAAATTTCCATCCAGTATTAATCCTGTCGTCACATCTGCGTCATAGCTAAGGGTGTGACATTTGGAACCTGATGTAGGATACTACCAAACCAATGGCAACATATAAGACACGGCTTAACCGCCCGTACGGAGCTGATGGACAGTTTATGGAAGTTAATTTGAGACAGTCATGTCAAAGCTTTATCTGGAAAAAAATGTTGTCTTACCACCATCACTCAAACACAACATATCAACTTCTAATACAAACACACAATCTAAACAATATATCGCTTCAAACTGCCGTATGATACATTTTGACCGGCTTTCGTATTCATTGTTCGCAGCGTATTGACATTAGAATTTGCCATCATGTTGTGCGTCATCTTGGATTTTGGTTGTTTCCTAAGACCAGATGTGGATGCAAATTAAACAATTTAATTTTCTTCGTTGTATTCAACACATTAAACACAAAGTAATTCCGATCAATTTGCTTAATTCTTTGCATTCTGGACTATAGTCACAAGTCACAATGTGGACGTTTGTGACTGGGTGGTGGTTAAGTTTTTGTTTACTAATTCTCCAACTCATAATATGGACTAATGGTGAAACTACTGTACCATATGAACTATCGTCTATGTAGTCAATTCAATGATATACACTATGCCACAGGGGACGTCCCCTTTATAGTTCGTTCGTATGTCCGTTCGCTAAGTGGTACAATTAAAATTGGACGCCATATTGGACGCCATCTTGCTGTTTCATACTCTTCTAATAGTGAATATGGATGGAAATTCATACCTGTCACTTAGTATGTATGTTGTACATTAAATAAAACAAAATACTGCGCATAATGCCATCACTCGTGGTTCCAATCCCAGGCGATAACTTTATTTCGAGTTTTATGACATTGGATGGAGGGATACATTTTTACCTATTAGTTTACCAATTGAAAAGATGTACTAATGGTCAAATTAATGTTTGATATGTAACGTTATTCTATGTAATCATTACAATAATATAGATTTTACCACTGGGGACGTTCCTTTTCGGGATTTTTCGTATGTCGCTTCACAAAGTCTTAAAATAAAAACTTACCGCCATATTGGACGCCATCTTGGATTTGTATACTCTTCTAATGGTGAATATGGTTGGAAATTCACATTTTACACTTGTTATGTGTGTTCTACACTAAATAGAAGCAAATACTACGCATTATTCTATCATTCTGGGATCCAATCCCCGGCGATGGCTATACTCAGCTTTTTATGACATTGGGGGAGGGTTAAGTTTTTGCCTATCATTACAATATTTGTAGGATCAGAAAAATAAAGTTAATACCTCCCGGTAGAAAATACACCAGTCTTTCCAAACATATATGACAAGTTAAGCTAAGTTGAGCGTGCTAGTTTTGTTCAGAGTTGACGGGCGACAGTTTCTCTGAATCGTCATGATGTTTTGACGCAGAACGTTACATTCTCTACCATGACGTCGTGAAATCTCAAACAAACCAGAAAAAATAAGAACGTTCCGATCTAGTATTACGATGTACCCCATAATAACAAATAGAACGTTCTGTTGTTAGTGATGTGCTTAACTTTTAACCAATTGTATATAGCTGGTCAACCGCTGAAAACAGGCTAACTTTTCGGTAGGGTACCTTCACAAATAGTCTTACCATACATAGCTGCCACCAATTCCGGTAAGGCCAAGAATCATTTTCATAAATGAGATATATTTACCTTCCAGAAAAAGTTGGTTTCAACTTGTTCTACCGAGGGTAGGGGTATCTCGAAAACTAAGGCCCTTTTTGGATTTGGCCGCTCCTCTAAGAGGGGACTTCCACTGAATGAGTTCGCAGCCTGAGGAGGACGAGTGGTCTTGACTGACTGACGGACTGTCCGCTTTATGTGGGGACTGCCGATGAGCACTCTGACCATGCTCGTAAGGGTGGGAACCTCTGACGGGGTTCTCATCCGATAGGAATGGTCCGCAAAAGTTCCGGGTTATTTAAAAACAAAAATTTGACACTGAATGACCCTGGTCGAGGGAGGGGATACGGATACGGATACGGATACGGATACAAGGTGGACATTTTGTGTTTTTCAGTTTTGGGGACCCATCACCCCGGGAATGTAAGATTTTTCCACCCAGGTCTGGGACACCCACCCGGGATCTTAAGTTTTTCCCACCCAGGTCTGGGACACCCACCCCCAAAATTAATGAAAATCTTGTAAATTCTACTAAATAATGTGTTGTTGGCAGGGTACGGGTCTCTCATTGTGTCTCCACCGGAACTGCGAGAACGCTGATTAAGTACACACACAAAAAATAAAGAAACAAAGCACATGTCTGAAAATATGCCAACACAACTAGTGACAAATCTTTTAAAAACCAAAATATTTATGGTTATAAAGGTAAAATACCCATTTTAACAGGATAGTTGTGTCCCTTATTAGCAATAAGTTAAAATATATGCATGTGTAAGGTAAAAACACCATCAATTTGATTATATAAACACAAATTTGATTTTTGAGACAGTGTAATTTTTTTTATTGCACATCTACTTGATTGGGTGGGATTGGAACCGCAGCCCATGATGGCGAGCGCGCCTTGCGACTCAAAGTCTGACGTCAATACCACACAGCTAGATCCGAAGCCACGACAACTAGTTTTCACAGCTGGCTCAACCAATTTTTGTGGCTGGTTATCTAGCTAAGCCGGCTTAGTCGCGACGTTCGTGGCTGACGAAATATGGCCGTCATTAAAGTCCTGATCACACCTAGCAGTGGCAGGGATATTCTTGACATCTGACAGCTGTCGTTGGAATATTTCTTCCATAAAACAAGTTTGGATCGGTACCCCGTATACATGATTTTCAAATTACCAATGCAATCAGGATTGGTGAGATCTATCAAATTAATTTCATTTTGAAAGTCGTTATAACATATCTTCATCCAGGTGAATAAATGACAAAAATAGAATACAGAATGTCGTATTGTTTACTACAAAAAAGGTCTCGTACGGCATAAAAACTGACCTGTTTTACTCCTCAACGGACACCCTTTGCAACGTGAGATTCTGATAATTCATGACAGTTGGTGTACAATTAATTCAGCTGCAATAGACGTCAGATATTCCTCTGTTTATTGCGATAAGAAAGCACTGTGTTGATTAGAAGAATCGGAGTTTAACTACCTTTAGCAGTGGCGGACAGAATCTGAGTGCGTTACCGATTGGTCGATCAAATTACGTTGGGTGGCGTATCTATTCTTCATTCATCTATGTCATCACCGACCTGTCATTACGTGCGCTCGCGCAACAGTATGGCGATCAATCAGATTCGTAGGTACTTACGTTTGTGTCACCATACCGATTCACTTATGAACTACTACCAGCTCACGGAAGAATATCTTATACTTCATATAGTAAAAACTGCCAATTGCTTAATCAAGTTATAGATTTCACCAACTGAACATTTAAAAATTATATTTGAGTGCGTTTTGGAGCGCATTCTTTGATCTTTTAGAAAGATGTTGCACGAACATACGTTGTGGATGTTGACGTTTCTAAGGACGCTTTCACTGACAACGGAAACCAGCATGGTCCATTCTAATGATGCTCCATAACGTTGTTACGACCCAGTGACGTCACTCACGAACTGCCGGAGGTTAACTGCTCCAAGTTCTTGTAACCTTTCTTCCTTGCATATTTTAAGTTTATATGTCTAGTAGAGGATGCTTATCTCTCTAGTAGACGGATAGAGGCGTGGTTTATCTGATGGGCTTTATCTGTATAGTAGACAGGGGTAGGAAGTGGATAAATAGGGGTATTCCTTATTCCTTACATCATATAAATAAGGGTATTCCTTATTTCTTCCCCTTCTCTGTTTTGTTTGTTCCCATAGTGTTCCCATGGAATATGCATTTTTTACTGCCATGATAATAATCCAGTTATACTTCCCTTACATATATCAATGTGATTATAATTTATTATATACTCATAAAATTATTGAAGATTGTAATTGTCGTTTTTTGCTAACATTAAATTAAATTAAATTAAATAAATTAAGTAAAATACAGTGAAATTAACCATAGTATTAGCCATAAATATAAATTATAATATAAAATATATTGGTAACATGAATTCACCCTATACGAATTCCGTTAAAACAACTAATCCTTCAAATTAAATTTGTTTACCGGTGACCGGCCTCCTGATCGCGCAGTTCGACTTTTAAACTAATAAACCGGAAAAACCGAAAACCTACATGGGACCGTGGAATTTTATAATTTGGACCATATTATACAAGCGGGCGTGCTAATTAATTATATACCGTTCCGTCTGCAGTATGCTCCGTTAACCAATAACAATTGGTTGAAAAATACACATATATACATGTATTCTTTGCAATTGACAGAAACACAGGGACGTTTAACACACTCGCTGCCTGATATGGGGTAATCGCTAGAGTTATCCAAACCAAAGTGCAATGGTAATGACTCGCATAAGGAGCAATAAAATATAGATCTATGTACCAAATTCGAGTAGTTAATTTCCTTATACCAATTAGTGAGGTGTCTTCCTGCTTTGGAGGCTATATGAATCATGCTCTCAAATGCCTTGTCGACTTTGAGTCGTTGTCTGAATGAACGATTTAATGATAGTTTTTATGCAAATCGTACATCACTTGATTTATTCACACCATTATTATGCATTTTTATATTATTTGTATTCAATATATCGCATCGCCTGTCCATACAGTCAAAGGCGCCATCTCGTTATTGCCTCTAAAATGACAATTTTGCATCAACGTGTTCGTGATCAGGCACTTTTGGTTTTCACATGGTCGTCGATTTTTCAATATTCGGCCTCAACCTGATTCCGGCTTTCGATGTTTCCGTATATACAATGTAACACGCGGTAATTACCGCCTTTGGACTCCGTGAGCAAATTCTGTTCACATTTACTAAATTTGTTATCCAATAAACGCTACTGTACAGTTTCTCATCCAATTGACACTTTTGTTCCTTTAACGGTATCTACGGTCCGATATGAAACTCTTAGTCGTTGAGTTACAGATGGAAAACTAACCCCGATAATCCATATTTTTGGCTACTACATATTCTAATTGAAGGAAACATTATTCGTGAGAGACAGTGGGGTTGATGTCTATAATGGTAGCGCAATGTCTAACGGTTTCCATGTGAGTTGATCGGATATATGTTTGATGTCACCTTGATGTCCTTGATGAGTTCATTTGACATACTGTTGCATATATTTACACTGATGTCTATTTTGTGTGTGGGGTCGTGTGCATGTGTGTGGGTCTTTAATTGAGGGTGCGTGTGCATTTGGTTGTGTGAGGGTGCGTATGAGGGTAGGTGAGTTCGTGTGCGACTGAATGCTAAGTGAAGGACTGCGCGTGTGTCTGATTCTATTGTCAACTTACTTGCATGTGTAGAACGTGCATCTGCATGCCTGTCAGTCGTGTTTCTTCCTGTCTGCATGGTTATCTGTCAGCATGTATGTCTGTCTAGATACGTATGTGACTGTCTGCCTGTCTGTCTGTATGTCTCTCTCGCGTGTATGTTTGTCTGTAAACTCGTATAAGCCTAGTCGTGTCTGGACGTATTTACGTGTGGTGATTGCATGTGCCTGAGACTCAGTGTGTGTGCGTGTAACTATGTGCGTAATCTCGCTTTATTTGTGTTGTCGTATTCCTTAAATGTGCATATATTCCATTGTCATGTTTGTATTAGAATTGTTTGTAATTATGTTATTTAAATTTAACTCTCCTATAGTGGAGGCAATAAAAGATATATATATATATTTAAAACCTACATGGGACCGTGGAATTTTATAATTTGGGCCATATTATACAAGCGGGCGTGCTAATTAATTATATACCGTTCCGTCTGCAGTATGCTCCGTTATTATACATGTATTCTTTGCAACTGACAGAAACACAGGGACGTTTAACACACTCGCTGCCGGATATGGGGTAATCGCTAGAGTTATCCAAACCAAAGTGCAATGGTGAGGACTCGCATAAGGAGCAATAAAATATAGATATATGTACCAAATTCGAGTAGTTAATTTCCTTATACCAATTAGTGAGGTGTCTTCCTGCATAAAGATATATTATGGCCTTATTTCATTGAGTAAAAACAAAGAGTTAAAATCCAAACACTTCCCCACTCGAATAATGTAGCAAAGAAACTAATATTGTTGAAAATTCCATCCATATCGACTGTACCAGTCCATAGAACTCAAGGGTTGAACTATACACAAATGTAAACATTTACTACTTTATTCCGGATTATTGTTGGGCATAAACATTACGACAACGATTTCGTCAATAATAGTCACTGAGTATAATTCGTATATTGTCTCGATGTGTCTAGGGTGTATAAGGTTTGCCGTGATATTGGGAACAATTCAAGAAGACATCCAGATTCGTTGGTGTAGATATCTTTATGTATAAGTAAATTGGTTGCCGGCAAAGCACAGTGTAGACAGGTTATTAGGTCTTCATGATAGGAAGGCTGTCGGAGCAGTAACTCCCTCCGCTATGAGAAGGTATACTTCTAGTACAGCTGGCATATCATGTATCCATATACGGACTGATGTATCATGATATCTGAGCTATATATACTTTACTATAGAGTATATCACATATCTACTCGCATACTTTGGTTATGCTATGAATATAACTAGTCGATCAGTGTCGACATATATAGGTAGGCTTATGGCTTTAGATGTGTAACCTTGTACTTATTATTCGTTTGCTCCTCTCTCTATACAGTGCTTGGCCATTACATCGTTAACCCTATCAATATAATACAGGTAATATCACACAACAAACCCATCCATTTATATGTACTATCGGACAATATAACAATGACGCTGTGTTCTGACTGTTTGGATATAAACTGTATGAATATAACCTATTTTGGTTATTTGTTATTTCGTCCGGGAGCACCTCAATGGAGTGTTTCACTTTAACTTACGGGTTAAACCAAGATAAATGTACCGTGGTAAACCATGTGTGCCAATATAGGGTTGGCACATTATGACGACTCAGACACGGGAAGCAACGAGCCAAATGGTCACAAGTGAGAAAAAAAACACATACAGCAAAATAATTGATAACCATGTTGGGACAGGCTGGTCAATCTACAGATGGTATCTTCAGATACAACGCGTGGCCGACCACATGTGAGAATTGTCCGAGGCAGGTCAGTAAAAACTAGGGACAGGCTGGTTACTCGAAACAATCTGTAGATGGTAGATGGAATCTGGAATATTGAAAATGGAAAATTATTCAATCCACCTTTCGTTAGATCTTGGTTGGTTGTTAATAATAATAGAAACAATCAACCATCGTTTCCTTCCGAAATGTCCAACTTCCAGCCATGAATTTACGATAAAGAGCGTTTATTGCTTTATTTCCAATTATCCAGAGTATACTATTAAAAGAGCGTTTTGAAAACAAGTTATACGCTTGCTGTTGTTTGCTGTCGAACATGTGTCAACGTTACTATAAAAAGTGTGACATATGACAGTGACGTGTTCAGAGAGCGTGCTTTGTGTGAGGGCCCGGGTGTAAATTTCGACCGTCTCGTGAACACGTCCGTTTACTCAACTTGACTAATTTTAACTCGCCTCGATAAAACGTTTTCACCTTGTACCTGAAACTTCCAAGTGAGCATAAATTCCAACCAAATCACCCCTGTAATCGGACATTTTCTAACCGAGGGCGAATTAATATTACGTTTTATTAAAACTAAGAAATTATCCAACGCACTTTACAATATATATTGGTTGTTTATTTACAAGAACAGAAAAAAAACTCATTGTTTTTTTCGGAATTTTTTACTGCTGCATTTACAACTGTAAGATATACATAAAAGGTGGTCTATCCCTTCCTACAACAAGTTTTATATTGATCCCTGGATATCAGATAATAAAAATCGAAGGCACTGGAAACGCTCCTATCAATTAATATTGATTGTTTTTCGAATGTTCTGGTTAATACATGTATTTAATTTGAGACATTTTACGGTTCGTGGAAAAGTTCGGAACGTAGAAAGCGCGGAACTCTATCTCTATCTGAGATCGCCTGAAAGTTTTATGACGGTCTATTATAACAGGAGTATCGAAAAAATGTCCCGATTAATCATCGCATTGTATACGAAAATATCGATATGAAATCACTATTAATCGACAGAAAAGTTTCCGGACAGATGTCTTCGACTCATATTTATTATTGTATACCGTATAAATTATATAATGCGTATTTATGAAGAGATAATCCATCCTTAAAACTTAGATTATCGTGGGACACGCACAACATCGTTTACAATAAACAGAACAGTCTGTGGTTTCAAGATATTATACTAATGTGACCCAGACTGAGATCTCAAAATATTAGTGCGGCACACCCGAGCGCATGTACATTGCAGTACGCCAGGGGGTCCTGGGTCCTAGTTCAGGGAAATTTTGAAGAAAAAAATAAGTTTAATTTTGTGCACTTTGTGAGTTTGTGTGGTTTTTGGTAGTCATATTGCAGGCTGATTCGATTCATAATTTTGCAGTATATTATTAAACCATTAGATACAACTATAAGGCACTGATATACTTCATGAAAAAAATGTGGGGACACATTTCCTCTAGCCACGAGTACAAGTTCAAATGTTTTGTCATCACGAATGAGATATAACCCATATCCACTGAAAAGGTGTGGATATTCTGTTTATTATATACTTTGGTTACTTGCCTATGGCCCCAAATGAATGTCAACAAATCAGAAATTTCAAGCTGATATCACTCACTAGTGGGATATCACTTATATCTCACTGCTAACACCTTATAATTCATGGGCAATTATATAATAAATTCCTCTTATCATGGAGAAGAATAATATATCAATTTGGTGGAAATCTGCGCTAATAATATTTTTAATCAATTGTTGGTGCGGATGGTGCCCCTCTCCCATGTGCACACTTGAGTCGAACGGCGCCATATCATGGAGGTGATTATGTATAAGTTTGGTGGAAATTGGCGACAAAACTATTTCACCCTTTCTCCTCCTTACACCAACAGCGTCACTTTATAAACATTTTAACCCGCACCATTATCTTCCTCGTTAAAAGTTACCCCCGTTAGACCGCCTCGGTGTCATCTCGATTGTAGCCCGTGAAGTAATTATAGAATATAGACATACAGATATTCGCAAATCTATCTAGGCACCATGTACATTTGGCGTTTTTTAAATTCATGATTTGATTCGTCTTATCATTGTCACTAATAATTTCTTATCAGTTTTGCTGACCCTCCCGTCCCTATTTCGGACTCAAGCGGTGCCACTTTTGACATCTTTAAACCACACACTTAAGGTTGTTCCACACCGGGCGCGAGCGAGCGATTATAACGGCCGTTTTCTAACGTCCGTAGCAGTTCAAAGCGCGCGATTTTTATGTCCACACCGCAAGCGACTGAAACGCTTCGAATAAAAAACTTCGTAGCGCGCGATAGTCAGCTTATTATTCTGTGTGTACGCTAATTTCATGGGAGACAGGTGGCTGCATGGGGGATACCCCCACCCCACACAATTATGACTAATGTGTAGGGTTTCTACAAATAACGTGTAGCCCTGCTACACAACCATTATTCATTTTTTATCTTAAACATATTTTACACAATAAATGGGTCAATTTATACGTTACACATGTTGTGTAAATTCTTACACATATATATCGTAGACAAGAATGTAAAGTTCAGAATTCCGAACTGTGGGTATATAGTATTCATGGCAAATGGAGATTTATATGTTAAAACTTTCATGGCGTACAATAGTACGTAATATTTTGCTCTGTCATGTGTGAGTTTTCGTTTTAAATGAACAAACCATGGTCGTGGCGTGGTTGCACGTGATTAGTATTAACGTATTACAACAATCATATAAACAAGAGTAAGAGCAGTATTCTTCATGAAAGTTTTAACAAATATATCCTCATATATCATTAATACAATACTCACAAGTCGGAATTCTGAACTTACATTCCTTCTCTAACATTTGTTTATTCTCGTCACTCAAAATTACATGGGTATTGAGACAGTAGTAAATTGTATTCCAAAACATATACTCAAACAATATCGTCGTCATGTAGCAGACTATGAAACTGAAGGCACGCAATGCGCACGATCTACATTCTTACACAAGTGTGTGTAATAAAATGTACACATTATGTGTAGAACGGCACTTGGTCAATGTATTTGTATGTAAAACTACACATTGCTATGTGTATTAACCGGGTTTACACATTTGATGTGTAATCGTTTCTACACAATAGTTATAATAGTGCTCCCACCCGGTAATACGCGATTATTATTAGTTGATGAATGCATTGTCTCATGTTTACCACAACGTCTTTTGGAATGAACTAGCCTCGTTATATTCTTTATCATTTCCCCTGATTATACCAAAATATAATTCACAAGCCAATGGAGCAGATTATACGGTCCATGATTTTAGTTCTTTACAAGGAATAAACTGAATATAGTAATCTAAGGTGGAATTTCAGTCACGAAAAATAACAAAAATAAATGGTTTAATTATTTGGTCATAGAGACATACAGTCACACAGACACACATGGCATACATGCATACATACATACATACATACATACAGTCATACAGACACACACAGTCATACAGACACACATGTGCCATACAGACACACATGCGTTGTACTTCGATTATTAGCTTCTCGCTAAAGTCCTCCATTATCGCGGCGACAAATCAGTGTTCCGTCATCAAATAGAAAAATAACGGTCGTATAAACACCTATTTGAGAGCCGTCCAATTATCGCGCTGGTTTGCAACAAAGCGACAATTCGACGAAGCATAAAATCACTGCTATAATCGCCTCGTGGTCAGCGAGTCGGTCGCTTGCGGTGTGAACATAAAAATCGCGCGCTTTGAACTGCTACAATTCAATTTCAATTCAATTTATTGGTATATACTCGTCGTCGTTTTGACATTTAGAGTGGAACATATACAGTGTTAAATTTCAAAATATTTATTAATTGTGCATGCGTGCAGTGAATAAATATACGACAATATCATATGGGATATGTGGTCAGTAATCAGTGGGTCAGTAATCAGTGGGTTTGGGTCGGTTTTAGTAGCTGTTTTGGTGTGCCTCAGGAGATCCTCGTTATTGATTGGGCTTTCTTAATAAATAGAGCAAGATTAGTAAGAGTTCGTTTGTTACCGCTATTAAATAGGTCGGTTAGCTTCAATGTATTGGGTCTTTTATAGTAATATTTCTTTATATATCTTGATCTCAGCTCTTTCAAGTTTGGGCATACTAATATGAAATGGAATTCATCTCCGATTCCCTCTCCGCATAACGAGCATAATCTCTCGTTATATGGTGTGTTTGTCCAGGAACCAGTCTCCACCGGCAGGCGGTGGTTTCTGGACCTGAACCTCACTAATGGCATAAGAAAACGGCCGTTATAATCGCTCGCTCGCGCCCGGTGTGGAACAACCTTTAGACTTATGGAAATGAATACATATAAAATTGGTAAAAAATTGGCTAGTATACAAATTCATATCAAATTTAGTGCCGCAATATCTCTCACCCAAACAGAGCCAAGTTCAGGTATTTAAACTGCACCATTATACTTCTTGTATCACGGTGAAAAATATTTATCAATCTGGTGGAAATCAGTGTTAAACATATAGCAGGGCGGCTAAGTGTACAATCGTTCACTTGGTGATACAAGCATGAAATTTGGCACGATTGATCAGTATGGGCCACTAAACAATATTGTTCGACAAACCGCGCAAAAATCCAAGATGGGTGCCATTTTCAAAATGGCCGCCATTTTCAGCTATGTCAGTTTTCGAATTTTGAAAAGTTAACCGATTTTATCGATGTATCACTCAAACAAGAGATCTTTTGTCATTTCTAAAGGTTGAACTGAAATTAAAACAAAACCCGAGTATGTTTTTAAAATATATTGTAACAAATTAGCTGTTTTGTTTCAAAATTTTGGCATTTTTATATCACTTAACTTTCAAATTGTGAAAAAAAAAATTAAATTTCAAACAATTTAACCTCACATTATATATGCTGTTAGTTCTGGGAAAGCTACACATATTCATGACTATCAGTTCTTAGAGTCTTTTAAACTTGGCAGCAACAACTGCATAAAGTGGTGCATGGAAGCCCAATATGCATCGCCCATTATACGCCTTCTTGCAGCCGTATTTGGTCAACTGACTGCAACATTTGGCAATTGGTGGAAGCTCCGTCCAAAATGGTTCCCAGTGACTGCCATTATTTGCCCATCCCCAATCTGCAGGACTCGGGTAAGCTGGTTTACGTGCCAATGATTGTCCCAATATATGCCCTGCCTCGTATGCGGCTTTCTTGGCATGTTGCAACAGCGCAGACCTTGTAGTTGGAATAGCATTGTATGGTCTATGTTTCCGTGCAAAAAAAAGTCTGGTCTGGCTTCATTAATGTACATTCTAACGAATCCCTCGATTACTGCAATGTCATGTTACATGGTGGAAATACATTCCATGCCTGCCATGCAGACTTTTTCCCTTTCCTGCCAAATGCAGATACGCACATCCACTAATTGCATAGAGAAAGAGAATTCCATAACATTTTGTTGTACCTATGACCGAATGCTTTCAAACTGGAGTATACGCTTACAGAAATAATCACTGCATTCGTATCGGTGGCATGGTAATTATCCTGTTGTGTTGGTTTATCACTGCGTGTTTTGCATGCACAGATATCCGTGTATCAGCCTTTTCACGTGTGCATGGTGCAATATTATGCACATCAAGTTCATGGTTACTTTGTACATGTTCACATTTGGTGAAAACAATGCCATTGTCCGTATTAACATTTATAATTTTGTCAGCAAAGAAGTGAAATACTAGTAGCTCTGTTTTGTTGTTTAATCGCGAAGAAAGCTATACCAGTCTGCTAGAGTTTTGCTAGATCATGATACCCTTCTCCTGATTCCTTTTCCGCGCTTTGATATGGTTTCCTGTTTGCGTCTAATTACACTTCAAACATGATGTCAGTTCTCTTATATTTATGGCAATATGTCTGTATTTTAGGAATGACAATGTCTTAATTGTGCATATTCATCAAATGTTTTCACACTATTAGGTTTAAGACCATTTATTATGTCAGAGCCATATATTATCACAGCATCTGCAGAGGGTGCTTCCTCAGGCAGTGTTAACTCTGCTTCAAATGTATCCATCAATTGAGATTTTTGCCGCAAATTTTGTCTTGTTCAATGATGGGGTAAATTGTGCAATTATATCGTTAACAAGCAATACAGCGACCGATCCCATGCCTCTTCGCCACCTTATTAGTTAATACCATGATTTTTAAATGGACAACCCATGTTTTGATAAGCAACTATGGTTCAAAATTAAATTTTACAATTTTGTAATGGGACCACTTTGTTGTTATCATGAGTATCGATCAACAATTAACTCTTTCAATGCGGCTATAATGCTTCAATATTGACATCACAAGTTGAACATGTAACATCCAATATGCGGGGAGTTAAGTATATGTTCATACGCTGGCAAGTTTGCACTGTATGTTTTGCAGGCATTTCGTCATAGAAAACCACATGGTGCTAGAATATGAACGAATACGTGCAAATAACATGCATCTTAACCAAACGAACGACATTAGAAGTAACATTTCTGCAGTTTCACTTGTTATTATGCTATCGGCATTTGCCTGTAGGATCGATTCTTGCGATATCATTGCATGTTATTTACGCTGAATAGGTCACTCTCACCGGTTTTCTGTGATAAAGTAACCCAGGTTCCTGAAATTGTGATAAAGTTACCCAGGTTGGAGAAGAATGTGATAAGGTTACCCAGGTTAATAATAGTTCATGTTTAGCAACAAATTATTGATTTTTGTGATCAAAATGACGAACTACAGTACTAATATGTCTTAATTTATGCTTGACAAGGGCTATTACTTGCCAAAACTGAACAATATTTCCCTCTGTCACTTTTAAATCGAGTTGATATTGTGAGATTTGCTTAACCTGGGTAACTTTATCACAATTCTCACCAACCTGGGTAACTTTATCACAAAATTAGGAACCTGGGCAACTTTATCACATAAAACCGGTGAGAGTGACCTATTCAGAGTTATTTACAGGCAACGTCCGGTAGTATCGCTATATGCGGAATTACATATAATTTACTTCACACGTATGTAGTTGTGGTACAGATGCATTTTATAAATATGTGTCCGTTCATATTCTGGAACCATATCGTTTTCAACGACGAAATACCTTCAAACCATACCGTGCAATATTGTCAGAATGTGTGAACGCACCATAAGTAATGAAACCACCTTATTGTTATTATAATTGCCAGTCAACAAGTAAGTGTCTTAATGAGGTTCCAATATTTCTAAATTTAAATTTGAATAAGAATTTAAATGCAAATTTAATGATAGTCAATTCAGAATTTAGTTTGGTTACATGTGGATTTGATTTACATGTTACATATGATGGGAGGGGGTAATTGTGTGATGATAGCACTAACGTAAATATAGGGTTGTCAAAAATAAACACTCAAGTTGTGTAGTAAGACACATATAATTTATGGTCAGTTTTTATGTGTGGACCATGAATATTCTGATTCCACAGTTAGGGTACGTTCACACACTGGCAAATTTGTCAGGTATTCTGTTGTAGGCATTACGGTACAGAAAGCTCCTTAATTAACCCTTAATCTCATCTACGGTACATTATCATTAACCCTTTGAGTGCCGGGGCCCGATCTCATCGGCCCTAAACCTACAAAATAAGTCTGTTAAAGAATATAAGAATAAATTATTAAAATTGTAAAAAATTGTAAAAAAAACAACAATTGTTAGCCCAATGCATTCTCTTATATATGCGAGGCGACCTATGGTCGACTCGCATATATAAGATAATGCATTGGCACAGGGTATATGGGTTGATACAAAAATCGACAGAAACGTAATGATCCTAGCTTATAAAATGCATCTCTTCCACAGATAACTAACCACATGTACAGTGAAATATATGTAGTTCCACTAGTTGCCATACTATCGAAGTTTACCTGTAAATAACCTGCGAGTATCTCGCAAACATCAGTCATGAAGTTATTTAATGCAATGTGTTTTGTATCACCGTTGCGTGTGGAACTCTCGATATTTTACTTCTAATGTCGTTAGTTTTGGTCAATGTGCATTTTATATGCATGTTGTCGTTCTGGCTTCATCGGGTTTTCTATGAGAAAATGCCTGCAAAATATGCCGTGTAAACTTCCCATTGTACGAACGTACCCTTAAGGCTTGATTGTATAAACAAGACAGTCGATGACTGTGGGTCGCTCACCAGACTGTAAAGACCGAGAAGACTGGGACTCTGAAGCCTACAGTAGTCAGTACTTATCAACTCACTTTAAAATAAGTAGTTCTAAACATGGAAACAGGTATAGGGTCTTTGTTGAACGGTGGGAGGGGTTATGGGAGTGTCCACTTTGAAATTTCCAACTGCACGTCCATCCCCATCTCCCAAAAGATCATTGCCCATTACCTCCTAACTGGACCAAACTAAATCACACCACTACTTCGAGGTCTCCTAACTGTTCGAAATTTATCAAAAACTTACTGATAACACCGGTATATATAAAAATTATTACATGCAATATAGGAATCTATAAACAAGTACCAAACATGAAATCATAGCCCATCTGCTGTGGGTGCGGAAGTTTAATATCTCCTATCTCAGCCCCTATTTGAACCAAATGTAAATCACAATCTATGGGATTCAGTGATCTAGTAATCTTAAATTGTATATTATAGAAGTTGAAGTGAGTTCATTTTCATTAAAATAAGTTAAAAATTAAGGGTTAGCAACATGGCACCTCTGATAATTGTTCCTTGAAATCGTCAGCATAATAAATAAGACACACATCATTATCACAGATTAAAAGATGTTAATAGTCTACATAAACATAATATAACACTTGCCTGTACACTGCATATAACGCAGCACATAGGAATTAATCTTATTTATATTGAAATGAATGACACAAATAAACATTATCTGTGATTGTTTATCAACCGTTGTCCGATAAGATAGGATCCTATTGCATACACCGGAGACAGTATAGTATGGCAGGCAGACAAGCCTTACATTGTTAGTGAAAGATATGACTTCTCAAATAATATTGTCATATTAGGAACGTGAAAGAACAGCATTTGTAACAGGGGTACATATACTTACTGTGACCCCTCAATTGGCAAGGGTAACAACATGTCTGTTCGTGACTTTTCTCCCATACCCCTTGACCGATTTCAACAAAATTGTGTGGGATGAGTCGACGTACCCTGGGGGATGTTATAATGTGGTTAGTTTTTCAAAACAAAAAGGTTCATAAAAATAAAAAATAAAATGTTTTTAATGTGTTTTTGTTTTGGTTAAATTGAGCAAGGAGTTGAATCTAAAAACAAATTTATTTTTGAAGTTAAGTCACTGACTCCGCCCACATTCGACCCAATGACCTCATTTGAACAAATCTGAACCACACTTACCCAATGACCCTTTATACCAAATATGAACCCATTCGGCCTGGTGGAACTTGAGAAGTCGTTTTAAGAATTAATATGGTGGGAAAGAGTTATGGTCATAGCATCGCAACTATATGACCTGGTGACCTTATTCGATCAAATCTGAATATGAGTCACATGGGGAACATGCACACCAAATATGAACCCAATTGGTCTTATGGTTCTGGAGAAGAAGATGATTATTGACGGACGGATGGACTGTTAAACGGACGGATGTACGGTTAGACGGACGTCGGACGGGTAGAGATGACTATTTCTCCCACCCCTACACACTTCAGCACAGGCAGCCAGTGTGAGATAGCTGGGTGAGATTTCACTGTCTCACATAACACGTGACCATCTATCTCACACCACACACGTGACTGCTTTACCTGTTTAATTAAGAGCCGGAACTAATTTAACAATCCGTCATCATGTTTTGTGTGAACTAAAACAGATGAAAACAATGGCGACCAACCAGTTACGCTTCACGTTTCAAGTAAATAAATACGGACGAATTCGTGGACGCCAATACAAAATTTATGGAGATGAGCCTCAACTGTTAATCACGAAAAACCTTCAGCATAACCTCACTTGCAGACACAGAGTTGCATAATATAACATGAAATATAAACGACTAATTTGCGAACATATTCCATAAAACGGAAGACCCCAAGCGAAACTGGCACCACTGGCACATTTCGTAACAGGTAAACAATAGCCGCTTCACAAATGACGAACGAAATAATTCCACATTCGAACAGTTGTCATCGTTGCAATAAATCGTCGAACGCGTCTAACTAACATTTGTCTGTCATATATTCACATGTTTCCTTTTCTAATGGTATCGATATGGTCATTTCCGATGACAAACACGATTAGTCCAGTTGTATATACTTCATATCAATACGCGCGTTTCTCGGAAATTATGCAGGTGCAACGATGTGACGTATCCATGTCGTTTTCACAAGACCGTGTCGATTTCACTCTAACGTATTAACCCTGCGCGCACGGATAACGCGCTTTGTTTTTACAGTATATACCTTTGGTAATATACCGAAATCATCCCAGTTAATCACGAATATCTAATCAGATTTCTAACCAGATATACCGTTACGAAGCTACTGGAATGTGCCAAAGATTGTTATAAAACAAATCGGAATGAGGCTCTTGGGTTAGGAGAAAAATGATCCATCATGACCTGGGGCGTGGGATGGAACAATCTCACCCTCGGGGCCAGATATTTGGTCCGGACACTCGGCCTCTGGGCCAGATATTTGGTCCGAACACTCGGCAAGCCTCGTGTCCGGCCCAAATATCTGGCCCCGAGGGTGAGATTTGTCAATCCCACACCCCAGGTTATAATGGATAATATTAATCTCAACCGGAGACTTCGTCTCAGGTGAGCTAAAACGTTTTAACTGTGAGATCAAATGTGGGACCAATTAATAATGTAATGAAATAATCTGATTGTTTCCATGATTACCATTTAATGCACTGATCTTACATATAGGGCACAACATAATTTAACGTTCAGTTAGTATACGTTCATAGGACGCCATTCTGACATTGGATTTAGTTTAGTGGTATACAATTTTATTCCACACCCATTGAAGTAGGGCATATGTATTCAACGGAATCCCAGCCATTGAATACATATTAGTGTATACCTCTAGTGGAATACAAGCCGGAACTATTCTTGTTGACGTTGACGCAAAGAAAGATGACGTACATTACGTCAATCCGGTGATCCCCCATAATTACTGGTTATTTGTCAGACTTAAATCACAATAAAGGTAGCTATAGTAACAATGAAGGTGGCATTCATGGATTGAACTTATCTGACTGAACGGTGTAGAATAAATACAGAACACAACTTACATCATAATCGAGAATCTTTTATCGAACTCGTTGCGGACGACGCAAAGTTATATTTCGCTCGAGCTACGCTCTCGCGAAATATATCCTTGCGCCATCCGCAACTCATTCGATAAAAGATTCTCGATTAAGTTGAGCGTTGTGTTCTGTCTATGTATTCAATTCCGGTTGGGATGTTGAGAGTTTTATCCATTTCCTGTCGCTTTATTTTCATCATTAATGGTATGTGTTGCGTTGATATACTATACATGTGTGCTATTGACTCATCTGTTACTCACTCTTTGTGTATTTGTATATAAGTTAATCATGTCATTAATTTCTCCAAATATGTGTTATTATGGCTTGGCTAATTCGGTTGTTCTACATGTATACACAGTGATACCAATCAGAGGCACAGGCACTTGTTTCAAGTGTCTGAGTTTCAGAAATAGTAAAAGAAAATTAATTCCCGAAGTAAATTTTAGCAACTCGATGTAATTTATATTCAAAGTTACTAATACTTTTGGAGACATGATGCTTTCAAGTTTGGAATTATATGGAATTTAATTTTTCACTATGGCTCAATGTTCCAGATGTTTAAAAAATCAAGTCAGCATTTGAAATTAATAATTGAATGAACTCTTTGGAATGCTAACACTATACTGGAATGGGGTAGAAATAATATATTTATGATTTGAGTTCGTGAAATTGTATTCGCACGTTTTTACAAAACAGAACCTATTATGTTATTGGTATGTCCGTCCATCTGTTCTTCTGGTTGTCCATCCATCTGTTTGCTGTTTTCGTGTTCAGATGATAACTATAGTAAGTCTTTTTCGAGCTACCAACCACCATGGATGTACTTACAGAGGCTGTCACTTTCGATCGCTTGCAACTCATAACAAGATCGTTCATCAATCATCCCGCTGTTCAATCACATTTAGAATAAATGGGTGTCGGACATAATACGTCGACATAATTATTTATATATGTGTGTGTCAGTTTATAAATGAGACAAGGGAGTAACTGATACCTGAATCTGACAAAGCCATTGTTGGTGCAGGTAGTGAGTATACGACACTCTCTGCTGATATTGATGATAATACAGTAAATACTACTAGTATGTACAGTACCCCAGAACAAAGTTGACCCCACCCAAGAAATAATATTTCAGAGTTATGGAGGCACGGACGCATATAAGTGTTCATTGATTCACAATTATGTGCTCAATTCAGTGAGCTTAAACAAATTCTCATGTCTTTATCGATATGGTCATGTATGGCAGATAGAGATGTCCCTCAACTCAAATAAAGCTCGCAACATTTCGCCAATGTCGGGGTTAGAACCCATGATAACCATCTAGCCCAGACTGAGATGATCTTATCCACGACCTAACCACATCAGCTATGCGATTAGGTCGTGGATACCCATGTAGGAATCCCATGTAGGTCAATGTCCTGCCAATGGCCCATTATTATACGTCACTGAAAATGAGTCAAATTCACTCCGACCATTAGACGAAGTCTTCTGGGTTCACAGCAGCTTGGAATATCTGTTAGGTTGATCGTTGATTCTGACTGAGTCCCGCTAATCTTCAAGAACATGTTATACACCCAGCATCGTGGGGGGGGGGGTTATCATTCTTGTACGTATGTATTCGGATTAAATCCGAATAATTGGTCAACGGACGCTTTGCATGCATATATCAGATGTCCATTGAATGTCAAAGCAACGACATTTAAAAGTAAAAAAAACTTTTGTTTTCCAGCGAATTTTGATTTGTCGCGCCATTAAAACATGTATGTGAAACAGTTTATTAAGTTATCGTATCATCACTTTATCTTTTTCTATCACAATAAATGATATATCATTTCGAAGACACATTAATCGCTGACATATCAGATGATTATAATCACATGCAGGAGTTTGCGTGAATACCCGGGCTCCACGTGTAAATGTATAATACGTTTTTTCAATTAAAGTCTGTTATAGAAGAGTATCAGGACGGGGCTCGTTCTAAAACAAAATCAAACCCAACCGACCTATCAAGCTGGCGTGGACCGAGAAGACGTTGTAAATCCGGTCATTTGATTAGATTCACCATTTGATTAGACTCACCATTTGATTATACTCACTATTTGATTATACTCACCATTTGATTACACTCACCATTTGATTATACTAACATTTTGATTATACGTACCATTTTAATCATACTAACTATTTGATAATACTCACCATTTGATTATACTCACCAATTGATTAGACTCACCATTTGATTATACTAAACATTTGATTATACTCACCGTTTGATTATAATCACCATTTGATTATACTAATCATTTGGTTATACTCACCGTATGATTATACTCACCATTTGATTATATTCACCATTTGATTATACTAACCATTTGATCATACTAATCATTTGATTATTCTAATCATTTGAGTATACTAACAATTTGATTATATTCACCATTTGATTATACAAACCATTTGATTATATTAGCCATTTGATTATACTAACCATTTGATTATACTAATTATTTAATTATATTAACCATTTGATTATACTCACCGTTTGATTATACTAATCATTTGATAATACTAACCGTTTGATTATACTCACCAGTTGGTTATACTAACCATTTGATCATATTAACCATTTGATTATACCCACCGTTTGATTATACTAATCATTTGATTATACTAACCATTTGATTATACTAACCGTTTGATTATACTAATCATTTGATTATACTAACAGTTTGATTATACTCACCATTTGAGTATAATAACAATTTGATTATACTAATCATTTGATTATACTAACAATTTGATTATACTCACCATTTGATTATATTCACCATTTTGATTATACTAACCATTTAATTATACTAACAATTTGATTAAATTCACATTTTGGTTATACTAACCATTTGATTATACTCACCATTTGATTATACTCACCTTTTGATTATACTCATATTTAGATTATACTAACCATTTGAGTATACTAACTATTTGATTATATTAACCATTTGAATATACTAACCATTTGATTATACTAACCATTTGATTAGACTATCAATTTGATTATAATTACCTTTTGATTATACTCACCATTTGATATACTAACCATTTGATTATACTAACCATTTGATTATACTAACCATTTGGTTATACTCAACATTGGATTATACTAACCATTTGATTATACAAACCATTTGATTTTACTAACCATTTGAGTATACTAACCATTTGATTATACTAACAATTTGATTATACTCACCATTTGATTATACTAACCATTTGGTTAAATTCACCTTTTGATTATACTAACAATTTGATTATACTCTCCATTTGATTATACTAACCATTTGGTTAAATTCACATTTTGATTATACTAACAATTTGATTATAATCACCATTTGATTAGACTAACCATTTGAATATACTCACCTTTTCGATTATACTAACCATTTGATTATACTAACTATTTGATTATACTAACCATTTGAATATACTAACCATTTGATTATACTAATCATTTGATTATACTAACCATTTGATTATAATCACCTTTTGGTTATACCAACCATTTGATTATACTAACCATTTGATTATAATCACCTTTTGATTATACTAACCATTTGATTATACTAACCTTTTGATTATACTCACCTTTTGATTATACTAACCATTTGATTATACTCACCTTTTGATTATACTAACCATTTGATTATACTAACCATTTTATTATACTCACCTTTTGAGTATACAAACCATTTGATTATACTCACCTTTTGATTATACTCACCATTTGATTACACCAACTATCTGAGTATACTCGCCATTTGAAAACTGATATCTGTCATTATATCTGAAATACTCTCACAACATAAATATGCATTGCACATCATACACGTCTTCCACTGGTTGGTATAACTTCTAAATTTACTACTTTTAACTAACCAGACTAGTGTGGTAGTGGGTGTTTGGTGTTTGGTGGGTATTAGCTGTCCGGGATCTGAATATAAGAATATGAAGTCAGACACGGTTTCCAGACGTTTGAGAAGCGTATATTTTATCGAAAGAACAAATAACCAGCAAAGCAATAATACATCTTGAGCAACAATGACACAATACATATTTAGAATAAATTAAATTAATGTCGTATTACATTTGTCATTCTAAATCATAAAAAGGTAAAGGCTATAGAGCCCTAAATTCTTACATCTATCTTTATGATATGTAAGTATTTGGAAAGCAAAATACTGTGATAGCTTTCAGATATAACTTATTAAAGAGTTTCCTTTACTAAGCGGATTTATTATTTCTTAATCATTTTATATTATAACTAAATCTAACCCCTGTTTTCCATAACTACTGATATAAATTTAAACAAGACACACACTGTTATATTTCGGAGCACAAAGAGCGCATGCGTGTGGGCAATGGAAATATGACCGAGATTATTGTTAACAACTTAACTCAAGTTCGCCGCAAATTAAACCAAAGTTTAATCGAGAATAAACATATGTACAATTTCGGAGTTTCTCAAGACCGTGGCTTATTTTTGTTCTGATTTATGTTTGAAATAATATATTAATATTAACACATAATGGATCATAATGTAGGACTACAACATGAGATTATTAACAGCATATAATAAGGCTAAACGTAAAGAAATTATATGTACGTCATGCCACCCATTGGTCTAATTGGTTATTAAGCAACACAGTTGTGCATAAGTAAGCCGATGTACATGACCATTATAATAAGTTATAAAAACACAAATCATAAACCTATTGATTTACTCAAATAGTTAAATATATAATAGTGTTATTTAAATTTTTTCCAACTTCTAAGAACATCTCACTTTTTCTTTCCTTTTAATATGATTTCTAATGGAACCGAATTTGGATGGTGGTATTGCCGCAGAACTAAGCGCCAAAGCGCGCGCTCAGCGGCGATATTACGGAGAACGTTACCGTAAACGTTACCGACTAGTTAGCACATTTAAAGCGGCCATTTAAAGTTAAAACGATATCAACACCACATTCTTACTGCAGTTTTAAATGTGATGCAACCGAACCCATCCCGCTAATAACGCGGTTAACCGTATTAGAAATGTACTATATACCGCGGTTATAGAGTAATTTCTGTTGAGCTAACTGTTAAGATTTTTCTAAGTTATCAATGGGTTGAATGAATGATTTAATCAATAAACATATAGCCATGCACGTTAAGTTAACGTTTTCTAATATGACTATGCATGATGCACATGGATACCCTTATACACAGAACACATTAATACACATACATATACATTATAGTAATATGTTGCATGGATGAGTAATTACTAGATTATACAATTCATGATGTGATCATGACGAGTCACTCATATCAGTCGTACCACTTTTCCCCGAATGTCATCCCACAATACACTGTGTCTAAGAAAGTGGTTTAATTTAGCTTCGAATGTCATCCCACAATACACTGTGTCTAAGAGGTGGTTTAATTTAGCTTCGAATGTCATCCCACAATACACTGTGTCTAAGAGGTGGTTTAATTTAGCTTGGAAAGCCCGTGCTGATCTCAGATGATTCCTATATAGAAACAGGGATGACAGGATGACATACCGGTGTAAGGGCAGACAGATACACGATGAGATCTAGAAAACCAGAATTAATTTCAAGGTTTTGACTGAATAAGCCAAATTAAAACATGGCTATGACGTCACTCCTTTGTTCGTCGAATCCATCTTATATGATACAGGGTGGTTATTGTCGAGCTCGTACATTATTTTACAAACAACGATCCATTATTTTAATAACGGACGCTCAGTATCCAATTTAATGAACGGTTATATGACTGTGGGCTATTTCATTTTATATGACATCCATGTATGATACCATAATGTATGCACGGAGATGTCTATATACAACTGTTTTCAAGTATAATATCGTTCATATTGATTGCTAGAACATGACAGACATGGATAGACCTATATATATATATAGAGCCTCGTCACTCGGGTTAGTGAAAGCTGTGGGGGGGTATAATTTCAAATTCCAGGCACGTCGTTTCACGAATAGGCGTTGAATTTAACTGTTAAAATTTCTCGAATCTAATTACGTTCCCGGTAGCATGTTGTAGCGCCCAAAAAACCAAAACTAATATAGTAAGTTATATGTAATCCTTCGATCTTCAGTATTACCCGCGATCTCAAACTACAAGATCGCCAAATCTCCGATTATGAATACCGCGCTCGCACCAGTCTGCCATTCAATGTATGATTCTCCGCAATATTAGAAATAATTATGCCGCATAAATAGTTGAATACAAATTCCGAAATGTGAGGGCAAAACTCCCGATGATATTCGTAAATCTATCGCAGAAGTAGCTCATTGTCGGTGCGTCGTGTTTATTCAACGGTCGGGAAGGCAATGGGGTACTGCCTGTCCATTAAGTTGGCAATGGGTCAAGATGCCAATGAGCGAGTGGATAAGGCCGAACACATGGTACAACTCGGGTGTCTTGACCCAATTTCGGGTTAATCCATTTTGATAAGAGGTGGCGCATCAAACAAATGGACTCGGCCATGTTTTAAGTTAGATAATAGCTGAAAACTGTACATTATTTCAGCGAATGGAACGATCTCGGCCTACGTCCTCGATCGATCCATTCCCTGAATAATGTACAGTTTTCAGCCATAATCCTATATATACGTAATCACCTACGTGTACGGATACCAGTAGTGACTTGGAATGCACAATAACAACCTAAGGCTTATTTCAGTCATGGACCAAATGAGATACTGTATTCCATTTTATTTACATTAACCCCTTCATGGTGGGAGCCGCGCTGCCGCAGCATTAAATCTCACATGGGAGTGCATTATCTTATATTATTTCAGATAATGTATTGGCACATGGTTTTCGCAAAATTCCAGGAAGCTTCGTCATTAAAGGTTAAATTTGATTTTGTATTTTGTTTTGCGGTGTACACAAGTTTTATCTATTACGAAATTTATCATTTCTACCACAACTTGAATTTTCATTTAATATTGAAATATCAAACCGAAACCTCATCGCGTAGAGTGTCTCATGTAATATCAGTTTCAAAGAGCATTGTAAAAATATATATACAAATATATAGAGGATCTACAACGAGTCTCCAGTTTGTAGCGGATTTACAAAACGAGTCCAGTAAAGTAGGTCTGGACCGAGCCTTTGACCTAATTTAATGGACGAGTTTTGTAATTTCCGCTATGAACTGGGGACGAGTTGAAGATTCTATTTGTCCAAACATCGACAAAACATACTTAAATCTACAAATTGGACGCGAAACTAACATCGGTTTCTATAAGGCGTGCGATGACGTTTCACGTAACTATTCGTTGTTTTATCCGCGTAAAGAAATAGTCCCAGATAAATAAAGACTCTGGTGCATTTAATGGCAATTAGTCACAACGACTAGGCGATGTGTCGTAAAGACTAAGAAATGGCTAGACAAAGCGACTAATTAGGCTATTATACTACAATTGTGTTAGTCAGAATGACCAGGATTAAGTCTGGGAATGTGAGTATGTAATTTGGCAGAAATTGTGTGCAAATAATTTCAATACTCAACCAGAATCAGTGACCGAATTGAAAGTAGGACAAATTTTCAATCCAATCTTTACAACACAGATTTCAATACAGGTCTGTTGAGAGATATAACAATAGTTTGTGGTATAGGTATGTTTAACTATTTCGGGATATCTGTGGTGTCATGGAATAGGAACCTTTTATCAAATATAGTGTAACGTTTAATGTGGGAGTGAATTTATGATACATATGACGTCATTGTATCCTCCAGTTGCATTCGTTTAATGAGGTAGTGAATTTATGATACATATGACGTCATTATATCCTCCCGTTGCATTCCTTTAATGTGGGAGTGAATTTATTATAAATATGACGTCATTATATCCTCCCGTTGCATTCCTTTAATGTGGGAGTGAATTTATTATACATATGACGTCATTATATCCTCCCGTTGCATTCCTTTAATGTGGGAGTGAATTTATTATAAATATGACGTCATTATATCCTCCCGTTGCATTCCTTTAATGTGGGAGTGAATTTATTATACATATGACGTCATTATATCCTCCCGTCATATTCGTTTAATGAGGGAGTGAATTTATGATACATATGACGTCATTGTATCCTCCCGTCGCATAAGTTTGATGTGGGAGTGAATTTATGACATATATGACGTCATTATATCCTTCAGTCGCATTCCTTTAATGTGGGAGTGCATTTATGATACACATGACGTCATTATATCCTCCCGTCATATTCGTTTAATGAGGGAGTGAATTTATGATACATATGACGTCATTATATCCTCCCGTGGCATAAGTTTGATGTGGGAGTGAATTTATGACACATATGACGTCATTATATCCTTCAGTCGCATTATTTTAATGTGGTAGTAAATTTATGGCACATATGTCATTATATCCTCCCGTTGCATTCCTTTAATGTGGGAGTGAATTTATTATACATATGACGTCACTATATCCTCCCGTCATATTCGTTTAATGAGGGAGTGAATGTATGATACATATGACGTCATTATATCCTCCTGTCATATAAGTTTGACGTGGGAGTGAATTTTTGACACATATGACGTCATTATATCCTATCGTCGCATTCCTTTAATGTGGGAGTGCATTTATGATACACATGACGTCATTATATCCTCCCGTCATATTCGTTTAATGAGGGAGTGAATTTATGATACATATGACGTCATTATATCCTCCTGTCATATAAGTTTGATGTGGGAGTGAATTTATGACACATATGACGTCATTATATCCTATCGTCGCACTCCTTTAATGTGGGAGCGCATTTATGATACACATGACGTCATTATATCCTCCCGTCATATTCGTTTAATGAGGGAGTGAATTTATGATACATATGACTTCATTATATCCTCCCGTCGCATAAGTTTGATGTGGGAGTGAATTTATGACACATATGACGTCATTATATCCTTCAGTCGCATTATTTTAATGTGGTGGTAAATTTATGGCACATATGTCATTATATCTCCCCGTCGCATTCGTTTAATGTGGGAGTGAATTTATGGTACATATGACGTCATTATATCATCCCGCCGAATTCGTTTAATTATATATCCACTAGAAATGTGGTGCAATGAATATTTAGTAATGAATATTAAGGTTAAGTTAAGGCAGTGTTGCAAATAGAGTTATTATAGGTGTAACTTAGTCACTATGGATAACACCAGAGTTAGTCATAGTTACTCGCTGATTATGTATGGGTTAGTCAAGGTGGCTCCAAATGCTTTTGACTAACACTAAGTTAGTCATATTAACCTTATTTTTTTCTAAATCCTTTCTTTTTATATATAGTTTTAGCTAACTGGTAACATTCACACATATATTGTCCCAACCTTTTGACGCCAAGAGTGAGTCGAGTAACACGCCTGACGACGACAAGTCGCGGACCAGCCTGTCCTATCGAATCCCAATCCACATTCCGAGGATCGTCTGCCCATCCAGGATTCACGTCCGCGATGACGTCATCGATCACTACATTCCTTGTTATTATCGCCGCAATCCGCTCCCGTACCTCGTCAATCTTTGCTCCGTCGATTCCCATCAGGAGGTTTGCGTCGGAAACGAAGAAATGCGGCAGAATTCTGATTTTTAGCTTTGCATCAAGAAAACTGAGAACCTGAATCACGAGCTCATCGGCGTGGTATCTTTTCCAGATTTCCGGATCTGCCTCCTCAAAAAACCAGAAAGTAGTAGTTCTCACGTGATATGAAGTTAACGTACGGCCGCTTCGGTCAAGAAATATCTTCAGATGTCTTAATCTCAAGTATACCAAGCGTTGCCATAGATACATCGCTCTTGACATCGCGACTTCTGCCGCAGAGAACGAGAGGCAAAATTCGTGTTCGCTCGTTCTGTTATTGGGACTCGGCCGGGTGACAATATGGAACTCTCCGGAAACAATAGACGAAATGACGTCGCTAGGCGGCCATTTGCGGTCGCGGTCACGGAATTTAAGAGCGGGTGTAGGTAAACCACTTAATTTTAGTTGTGGCACTATATCCATATCTGATTTATCTAATAAAGTAAACGTAGCACGTTCCGAACACATGCCGACTTTAGTCGCGATGTTACCATCCATGGCTTTTAGCATATCTATTTTCGGAATCCAGTTAACAAATGAGATCAGTAAGGTTTTCAAAAGAACCGCACTAACAATACCTCTCTTGCCATGTTCGTCCACACCGTGTATCGTGAAGTAACATGGAATGTCTTTCCGGTATACCAGGTTCGACTCACTAATGGTCACATGCCTTGGTATAAACATCATATCCACGTCACTCACATTCGATATCTGAAACCCGCAGGCGACGCTGCCGACAACTCGCTGATCGATGGGTACAGTCGCGTAGTTATTGATGAAACTAATGACTTTCGCTACGACATAACTGTCTTGGTCCGATGAAATTGCCTGCCTCATTCCTGCGTGTCCGTTATCTAGAATAAAACACGGATTGTGTTAACTCCAATTGAGCATCAAATATACATGTAAACAACGCCTGATCGATATCGATAGAATTGTATGAAATTCAATAGATTATGTGTCTCATTCACCCCGATTCCGACATGTCGGTGGGTCATACACACATTTATTCTGTGTGTATATGTAACAACTCGGTATAAATTCGTTTGAAATACCGTTTGCACAGCATACATTACATATATTAAGAACCGAGTGTTTAAGACCCATTTACATGAGGCCATGTGTACATGGTATAATTATATAACTTTGTTATAGGCACAATTAACATCAACTGATTGCAATATTGAACGACCCGGAGAAAACCCATAATGTGTAAAAAAAAAAAAACAAAAACAATGAAACATATATATGTTACCGATGTCAATAAGGGCACATTTGTATGGCAGGCCACATTCACATGTATTAATAATTGCGCCTCAGGACAATTCACTTGCACTTCAGCGCAATCAATGGCGATTCGGTGTAATTCAATTGCGATTCAGTGCAACAAAAACAATTTCGCTTCAGACACCGATTTAATTAATGAAACAATCCAACTGATCATGTGACTAGCATATAATTGTTTGATTGGTCGCCTGTACTAAAATGGCGGCCTCAAGCCCGAGTATAAGGAATCAGAGGTGAAGGTAACTGAAGAATGACCTTCACCTGTTATATGTGACACGTTTAATATTAAAGTATGAAATATTGTTTATTTGATTTTTGAATCATATCTAAATAATTTAAACTGGTGAATTAATGGGGGATGGATCTTTGTGAGTGGGAAATTTATTTAACTAGCTGCTGTAGTTCTGTGTTTTTCCAGATAGCATTTGGCTGTTGGATGGCTGTCGTACACTTGGGGATTTATTTTAAAAAGTAAACACATGACCTATGATTTGTCTTGCATTTTCGTGATCAACTGGTGTCAATCTAGCTGAGTAAACATCACTGGAGTGGCCTGTAGGCTTAAATTCGGTGAATTTGGCTGAAACGTTAACACTGCCGTCTATGGGAAACCATTTGATCAGTGATTCCATAAGTTGGTTAGCATTCTAGAAGCCGCCATGTTTGTGACGTATTTGTCCACCAGGCTTCCCCAGTGTTTCATTTTCGATAAGGCGTTTCTGTTGGATCTTATCGTCCCCGTGAGAAGAAACGTCTCTATCGAAAAAACATTAATGATTAACGGTTCCACAGTGTGTTGCACAGTGCCAACGTAGATCTTAGTCATTTAAATTTATCCATGGAATACATTCGTTTCAAATATACTTTGAGTACAATCACCCCAAGCGTGGCATTAGATATATATTTGGTCGATGAACTTCAGTTAGTTCTTATCTTTGTTCTGATATTTAAATGTTCAACAAATACACAGAACGACACGATGTGTAAATGGGTTTGTCAATACGGCACGAGTGCTGTCGCGGAAGGATAGAACGAGAGGCCCTTGCGCCTCGAGTTCTATCCTTCCGCGACAGCACGAGTGCCGAATCGACAAACACATTTACACATCGTGTCGTTCTGTGTTTATTACACGCTTCGCGTCCTAGAATCCGTGCATTAAAAATACAGGATTAGAAGGTTTATTTATGCTCATACAGGGCGTGTTTGTTATGTGTGATGATTCTTTTATTTAAATAGTTCCAGTTTCATGGTTGTGGCGAACGTCATGTACGTCATTTTACGTCAACGAGATGCGTATGGAACGTACGTTCCATACGGATTTGTAAATATGGAACAGCAATAACACTGTACTTCTAGGAACAAGCGTGTAATAAATGAAAATATGTTATTGGGACGGTTCATTTTTTATTCCACTTTTGTGAACATCTGTATTTTTTTGTCTAAATATTCACTATTATTTACTGATCATAAAAATATAACTTAAGAAACGATATTATACGGGAGAGGAATTCTGCCAAACCTTAATCCGTTAAATGATTTCTCGACTGATGAGTAGTTACTTGATTCCCATTGATTCATTTGTAGGAATGTTTAACCAATATAAGTTCAACAAACAGCCATATAGTCCAGGAAACATTGGTCGATGAGGAACACAGGAGCGTTATTGTCACGACAACTTCAAACATTCTTACTGTTGGGTGAAGTATTGCCCTTCTATCATATCCAACAAAAAAATCCTCCAAATCAAAAATGGCGACGACAATGGCGGACAGATTTTGAACAATCACGGAAAATCACTCATATTCACATCATTGGGCGTTATTGTCATGACAACTCCACCCATGCTTACAGTTGAGTTGGAAATACTGATGTGAAGTAGTTACGTTACATCTCATACAAGAAATGGTTTCCCAAATCGAAGATGGCGGCCAATATGGCAATCGAAATTAGAAAACACGCCTATATTCCTTCACACTCTTTCATTGGGCGTCATTGTTTAGCGAATTCTACCATTCTGAAAACGGAAAATTTACACGAAGTATTCGTTGTTTTTTTGGCAATTGATAATCACAGCCAAGATGGCGGCCAAACTTGATATGTATGGACACAACTGTACATATATAATCTATATATCCAACTTAAAACATCTCCAAATGCATAGCATAGGTCCTAACCTTTGGAAAGGACGAAAACAAACAATTAATAATCGCAAATTTCCAAATCCATTATCCGCTAAGAGTCGATAATGGCGCCAAATAGTCATAGTGTGATTTGCAAGATTCAAAACAATTGCATGATTACAGATTCTGATTTGCGAGATCAATATTAGGCTCGGCCTACGGCCTCGCCTAATATTTTGATCTCACTTCGCCTCACATGATACCATATCCGACCACTAAGCGTCCCGTAACTTATAGCAGTAGCTGGATTATACCATATACTACCGTGAATGAAGCTTGCGAAGAATAAGGATAAGAATTCCCAGTTTTCGAGGCAAAATTGTGAGCTGGATGCCACATCCCGATCACTCCTTGTGGGGATCCTATTAGCTGCAATGTGACACTGAAGGTGTTTTCACTGGGAAACTATAGATGATGTATGCACCTTTCGTATATATCAATATTATGACAAAATGTTGAAATTAGTATGTGAAAATATCAAGACTATTCAATTTCTGTCCACCAGTTTGGTCGCCAGCTTGGCTGAGTATCACTTGCTAAAATAAAACTAATATTTCGTATCAATTGTCCCTATCCACACGTAAATATGGGCAGAATTCGCTTTAACAATAACGCCAATTGAATGCAAGTAAAGGAATAAAGGCGTGTTTTCAAATTTCGGAAGCCATACTGGCCGCCATCTGCAATTTGGGAAACCACTTTTTGCATGAAATGTAAGGTAATTAGGTTAGCTCAGTATTTCCAACTTAAATGTAAGCATGCTGGAGTTGTCATGACAATAACGTCCAAATGATGTGAATATGAGCCATTTTGGATTTGGGGGACTTTTTGTTAGGATGTGACATAAGGAAAGTATTTCGCCTCATTGTTCCCAACTCGCAATAGTAAGCATGGGTTTGTCATGACAATAACGCTCGCTGACGTGAAAATCAGCAATTTTCGGAGATTTTTCAAATTCTGGTGGTCATTTTAGCCGCCATCTTGAATTTGGGTGAATATTCCTCAACTCAGGTATCAGTGGAATCCTGCCCGGCTATCTCCTACACACACACACACACACACACACACACACATATATATATATATATATATATATATATATATATATATATATATATATATATATATATATATATGCATTAGCGTCGATTCGGCTTTGACCGGGTTATACCGGCATTTTGAAAAAAACGTGATATCGGACAAAAGTATCCGGCCAGAAATGTGTATTAAAGCGGATTACGGTCTCATTTTGTGCGCAAATGATTCTTCTACACGATAAATGTATATGTATAAAAGCACGACAAGATGCCAATGTTTTCCCACACAGACTAACAATAGGCGGTGAAATGTAAAAATAAAAAATAGCAAATTTTCACATTTCGGCCACTATATTGGCCGCCATCTTGAATTTTGGTGTCGGATTTTTGGCTAATTTGTAAGAGTTGTATATTAGCATAATAAATTGAGTGGCAAACAAGACAGTATGTGACACTATCTGTACCTATATTTGATAATGTCTGTCTGTCTGCCTGTGTTCTATAGAAGTTCACGGGGGACCATGTAGACGGCACCAAAGGGGTCTAACAGGGTTTTTTTTCCGAGAAAGATAACGGTGCGGGTTTTAATTTTCTAAAGTGACGCTGTTGTTGTCAGGGGCAGAAAGGGGTAGTGGCAGAAAAACTTTGTATCGCCGATATCCACCAAACTTATACATAATGATCTCCATTATATGACGAATCAAATGGTGTTGTTTAAGGATGTCAAATGTGGCGTGGTTCGAGTTAGTGGTGCACGGAAGGGGAGAGGGGCACCAAAACTGATCAAATATTTTTAGCACCAATTTCCACCAAATTGATACACATTCTTCCCCATGCTACAGGGAATCTAATCGTGTGATTATTTAAAGACGACAAATTGGTGCCGTTTGGGTGACAGATGCACATGGGGGGGGGGCACTAAATTTGATAAGAATTTGATTATATCAGGAGTATAATTGTGTTGTTTAACGATGTCAAAAGTTCGAGTCAGGGTGCATGGAGGGAGGAAGGGACACCACAAATTTATAACAAATATTTTTAGCGCCGATTTCGACCAAATTGTTATATATTCATCTTCGTGATACGAGGAAACTAACCCTGTGGTTCTAATATAGGCCAATTGGTGCCGTTTGTGTGAGAGATGGGGGGGCACTAAATGTTATACGAATTTAGTTAGTCGCCGATATCCACTATATTCTTCTCCACTGATACGAGGAATCAAATGGTGTGTGTTAAAGACGCAAAATTTGGTGCCTACATTTGCGAATGTCTGTCTATTCTACAACACTTCATGGGGGACCATCTAGATGGCACACAATGGGTCTGACAGGGTAACATTTTACGAGGAAGATAGTGGTGTGGGTTAAAATATTTGAATTTCTGTTGTTGTCAGGGGCAGAAAGGGGGAGGGCTGCAAAAATGATTAAGTATATGTGTCGCTTATTTCCACCAAACTTATGCATAATCATCTCTATAATATGGCGCCGTTCGAGTCAGGGGTGCACGGAGGGGGATGGGCACCAAAGCTGATACAAATATTTCCAATAATTTCCACCAAATTCATCCGCGTTCTTCTCCACGATACGAGGAATCAAATCACATGGGTTAAAGACGGCACATTTGGTGAATTTATGTCAGGAATGGAGAGTGGGTGGGCACTAACATTGGTCGCGGAGAGTGGGTGGGCACTAACATTGGTCGCGGAGAGTGGATGGGCACTAACATTGGTCGCGGAGAGTGGATGGGCACTAACATTGGTCGCGGAGAGTGGATGGGCACTAACATTGGTCGCGGAGAGTGGATGGGCACTAACATTGGTCGCGGAGAGTGGATGGGCACTAACATTGGTCGCGGAGAGTGGATGGGCACTAACATTGGTCGCGGAGAGTGGATGGGCACTAACATTGGTCGCGGAGAGTGGATGGGCACTAACATTGGTCGCGGAGAGTGGATGGGCACTAACATTGGTCGCGGAGAGTGGATGGGCACTAACATTGGTCGCGGAGAGTGGATGGGTACTAACATTGGTCGCGGAGAGTGGATGGGCACTAACATTGGTCGCGGAGAGTGGATGGGCACTAACATTGGTCGCGGAGAGTGGATGTGCACTAACATTGGTCGCGGAGAGTGGATGGGCACTAACATTGGTCGCGGAGAGTGGATGGGCACTAACATTGGTCGCGGAGAGTGGATGGGCACTAACATTGGTCGCGGAGAGTGGATGGGCACTAACATTGGTCGCGGAGAGTGGATGGGCACTAACATTGGTCGCGGAGAGTGGATGGGCACTAACATTGGTCGCGGAGAGTGGATGGGCACTAACATTGGTCGCGGAGAGTGGATGGGCACTAACATTGGTCGCGGAGAGTGGATGGGCACTAACATTGGTCGCGGAGAGTGGATGGGCACTAACATTGGTCGCGGAGAGTGGATGGGTACTAACATTGGTCGCGGATAGTGGATGGGCACTAACATTGGTCGCGGAGAGTGGATGGGCACTAACATTGGTCGCGGAGAGTGGATGGGCACTAACATTGGTCGCGGAGAGTGGATGGGCACTAACATTGGTCGCGGAGAGTGGATGGGCACTAACATTGGTCGCGGAGAGTGGATGGGCACTAACATTGGTCGCGGAGAGTGGATGGGCACTAACATTGGTCGCGGAGAGTGGATGGGCACTAACATTGGTAATAATGTTTTACTCGCCGATATCCACAAAAGTTAAATATAGTAATCTCCATAATTCGTTTTAAGCAATTTTTGGGGTTCAAATTTTACAACCTCGACAAATGGTGACCGAATTAAGTCAATTGAACAATTATATCTTCTCCATTGTCATATGTATATGGGGTCGGGAAGCAGGGCATTCATATAGTGAGCCAGCAAACACCGATACATAGAAGAAAGCATTAACAGTTTATTTGTCATTCTATTAAGAGATAGTTATTCTTGCAAAACGAGGGACCTTGAACCGTCATAGGATGGCATGTTAGAATGGCTCATGTATTATAACAAAATTTAATCTTTCCTGTTAAAGATATTTTCAAAATAAGATAAAAAGATACAATTTGTCAAGAGAGATGGAAATGCATAGACCTGTTAAATTTAATAGTGGTCACAGTGTGAAGTCAAGTACAGTTTCTTCTGAGATAAAAGAAAACACAGTCAGCAGCACATGACTTTTCACGATTTCTCAATACTGGCATCTGACAAAGGTACATCTTCCCGATACAGAGGATTTCTTTCATTTTTTAGAACAACTTAAAATATCGCTCTGTGTCGGGCACATATATAACTGATATAAAGCAACATTTATTTTATTCTGAGAATAATTAGCCAGTATAGCACCATGCACAGATGCGCACCTGGACATTTCTTTAAAACATATGTATCTTCATGGAGATATGATAACCAGGTTTCCTAAAAATATTAGTCGAACCCACAAGATTGATTTATACATCTCTATGTAAAACATAATTGTCGTATTTTGAACTAATGTTCATCTTTTGGTCCCATAAAATATTTATGCCAAACAAAAAAACACTGAAAGTGTCAGTGACACTGTAGTTCAACTTCGGAAGGAGTTTATTTTTTCTGAGCAATGAATATAATGATAAAGAAGGAAAGCCAAGTTCTTGTATTGTTTAGATGAAATTATTTTCATTTGAAACATTTCACCAATAAATGTCGGCTGCATGGTGTGCGGATGGATTCAAATTTGAAATCCAAGATGGCTGCTGACAACCATGTTTTATAACGAATTTCGGAAATAATCGATGTCTCCAATCTAGAGGAGGACACCACGAAGTTCGCTGTGAATTGACAATTGGATGAGGGATGTAGCCTGCAGGGTGTGACGAAGGATTTAGTCAGGCAAAGAGTAAAATGAATATTAGCCGCTGGCAGCCATGTTTTTTTTACGAATTTCCGGAATAATCGATGGCTCCCATCTGGAGGTCATCCCGAAGATCCATATGAAGTTTTGGTGACGATCGGATGAGGGATGTGGCATGTAAGGTGTGCCGAAGGATTTAGTTAAGCAAAGAGTAAAATCCAAAATAGCCGCTGGCAACCATGTTTTTTCTCCGAATTCGAACAAAAATCGACGGCTCACATCGAGAATTCACCATCAATATCCATATAAAGTTGTGTTGATCGGATAAGGGGTGTGGTTTATAAGGGGTGTGTTTATAAGGGGTGTGGTTTATAAGGGGTGTGGTTTATAAGGGGTGTGGTTTATAAGGGGTGTGGTTTATAAGGAGTGCCAAAGGATATAGTAATGCAAAGAGTAAAATCAAAGATGGCTGCCGGCGGCAAATTGATAACATTCGATGGCTCCCATCTAGAGGTGATCCTAAACATGCCTGCACATTTTCAAAACAATTCTCCAATAAATGGGCTGCAAGCTGAGCCGATGGATTCAAATTTGAAATCCAAAAAGGCTTCTGGCGATCATATTTTTTAACGAATTTCGAAAAAAAAATCGATAGCTCCCATGTAAAGGTCACCCCGAAGATCCATATGAAGCTTAGTGATGCTCGGATGAAAGATGTAGCCTGTAGGGTGTTCCGAAGGATTTAGTCATGCAAAGAGTAAACCCCAAGATGGCTGCTGGCCATGTTTTTTATCGAATTTCGGAAATAATGGATGGCTCCCATCTAGAGGTCACTCCGAATACCCATATGACGTTAGGTATGATCGGATGAGGGATGTGGTCTGTAGGTTGAGCCAAATGATTTAGTGATGCAACGAGTAAAATCCAAGGTGACAATGTTTTTATTCGAAAATTCTTCAAATTTGTTCGGCCATTTTGTTTTACGAATTACGGAAAAAATCTATGGCTCCAATCTAGAGGACACCCCGAAGATCCATATGAAGTTTGGTGATGATCGGATTAGGGTGAGCCAAATGAAATTGTTGGCGGACGCACGGACGGACGAAGGTTATCAACACACGACACTAACTCAAAGTTTACAAAGTAAAGGTGAGCTAAAAACAAAACAAACAACAAATCCAACCACGTCGACTGTACGATTTAAAACAAATGATAAGTGCGCACCCCCCCCCCCAACGGATACCCTCTAGCCACGTCCCTGTTAGTGCGCTCAGTTGTAGATATATACATTCTTCTTTATTGGAGGGACGAATTAATCGCGATAAATAAAATGACAATCACTCAGACAAGGTGGGCCACTACTTATAATCCATGTATAAGAATGACTTGTTTATGCTATTTGGATATACAATTTTGAGAAAACGTGCAAAGCTTTGAACAAGCGTATTATATATTCCCACCAAATGTCCAGCAGAGGGTTTCACGTCACTGTAACCTGGGCAACGCCGGATACCCCTGTTAGTATATATACTATACTATAATGGCGATCACAGAGACCTGGTACATATCAAGCAACTACTCATCAAGCGATAAGTCGGTTAACGGAGTATGGTTCGGTAAAATTCCTCTCCCGCTATGATAATTTTATTAGTCTACACATCGGGAGATGGACGAAATCAATTTATTTTTATGATCAGTAAATACAAGTGAATATTTAGACAAAAAACTACAGATGCACACGAAAGCGTAATTAAAAGTGAACCGTCTCAAGTTACATCGTTCTACACAGAATTTGAATTCCAGGTTTGAAGGGGGTGGTCACAAAAGGCCCCTTTTTATCTGTAAACGCCAGGAAATATCGTTTTATGGACAGTGTACATTATTGTTGACATCTAAACCAAAATGACGGATGTACGCGAAAGTGGTTTTGGTTGTTTTTTGGAGAGCCCCAGCCCCTAAACGAAACCCAAGAATGGGTTTTCTGCGATTAGCGATTAGTGTAACCCTCTGGGCTCCCGGTCTATTATAAAGAGCGTACATATAGTGCTGTAGCATATCCTCGTGTAAATAGGTTCATAATGGACCTAAATATTCACATATGTTCATAATGGACCTAAATATTCACATATGTTCATAATGGACCTAAATATTCACATATGTTCATAATGGACCTAAATATTCACATAGGTTAATAATGGACCTAAATATTCACATATGTTCATATTGGACCTAAATATTCACATATGTTCATATTGGACCTAAATATTCACATAGGTTCATAATGGACCTAAATATTCACATATGTTCATAATGGACCTAAATATTCACATATGTTCATAATGGACCTAAATATTCACATAGGTTCATAATGGACCTAAATATTCACATATGTTCATATTGGACCTAAATATTCACATATGTTCATAATGGACCTAAATATTCACATATTGAACTTATTTGGTTCTGAATTAAGCCCATAGTGAACTTATTTAAAAAACAGTTATATTTATTTATTTATTTATTTAATGTTTTTAAATCAACATTTTGAAAAATTACGCCGTTATTACCCCCGCCAGTGTAGAAATCCTACTCTTTTATATATATATATATATATATATATATATATATATATATATATATATATATAGAATATAGAATACACACGTGGTGTTTCTGAATACCAAATTTACACCACGAGTGGGATTGATGATTTTTCACACGAGCTTTAGCGAGTGTGGTAAATCATCAATCCCACGAGTGGTGTAAATTTGGTATTCAGAAACACTACGTGTGTATTTTGTTTATACCATGACCGGTACATGAGCAAAAATGCTATGAAATCGAAATAAATCCACTTAAATTAAGACGATTCTGTCCCACCATTCACAATCATCCCCGTTGTGTTCCCCACACTTGGCCGTAGATCGACGTACACTATCACAGCTGATCAGGCGTATTGATACATTGAATTAGGTCAACACTCAATTGTACGAATATGGCATCTGTATAGCCAATTCACAATAAAATGTAATGAAAGGGCCATAATTAAACAACATGAATATAATTGCGAATACGAATTTAATGAATATATTCAATATAAATATAACACATTTCCGGAACTATTTTTTTTATCCGCCTGATCACAACACAGGAAACCACGAAAGTCGTTTTGAAATCCGTCGTTTTTTGTTCAAATTTGTTCCGACTATTCCTTGAAATATACGTTTAATGTGTTTATCTGGATGTGATTTCCACGGAATAAACTGTTCGTCAGGTCCGTGGCTCTTGTCGTAATGTTTCCTTCACCCATGTTGATGTTCAGAGTGTTCTGTGTGGAGGTAATATTTTCAACATTTCCGGAGTTCGAGTTGTCACTGTCAGGAACAACTAGCTGAACATCACTCACACTGGAACTACTAGCATTAATATCAGAATGCTCAGCTGAGGTAAGTTCAGTACCGGTAGAAGATTTTGTGGAACTCATTAAACGCGAGCATCTTTCCCTCTCGTTCTCACTGGATGTTGAGTAATTATTAATACTTGCCAGGTTTTTATGTCCAGTAATGTTAGCGATATCAATTGGTGCAACATTGTTTTCTCTCAATTTCTGCACCAGGTGTTTTCGGGCACTTGTGTTGGTCAGTCTCTTGTTCCTATCCAATCCACCCTCTTTTGCCATGACCGACATAATGCTAGCAAGTTTATTAACTCCTACTTTCTGTCGCTTAAACCATCTATCACCTGGAATCTCAACGGGTGTTGTTCTATCGGCAATATAGAACGGATCATCCTCAGTGCTGTATCCAATTGGTCGTTTCGTTGCGTATAGCTCATACATGTATACTGGATTATGTTCGTCATTTATGCCTGTACTATACATCCTCGGAGTGATTTCCCGAACATTTCTGATATCGGCACCCGTTCTAGTTTGTGTTTGTCGCTCGTTTAACTGTAGATATTTTTTTCCTTCACTCGACTGCTTCAATGCTACATCTCCCCATGACAAATTGTAGTGTTCGCTCACTCCTCGTAGACCAAACTGAACAGTGTTATTAAACCACAGTGTGTTTAAAATAGAATTTGGGGTCGATTCCCCAAGCAGCTCCTTCTGATACAGAATATGGATTTCTGCATCATTGATCGGTTCAGCCTTATTTGGTTTGTTACCTTTTCCGCACCGTTTTAATTGTTTCTGTTTTGCAACAAGCGCTCTCCGTGCAGTTTCAAATGAATCATCCAATTTATTCATCACATAACTTCCGTATTTATGCCGTTTTAGGTAGCGGTCAATGCTACCAATTTGACCACGCAACGAACTGGGTTCAAATTCAGTACCGTCTTTTCTTCTCACACTGAGAATGTAATTTGCAATTACAGGATCAAGCTCACTGACTGGGATATCATGAATTTCCCTTGTTTCAGAATTTTTGACCAAGAAGGATTTGAAGAGTTTGATATCTGCAAGCGACTTTTTCAACGTGTGTTTGCTTTGTTGCTCACTGATGAAATCTTCCACATTTTCGGGTGAAATGTCAGCAAATCTATCTGGAAGACTGACAACTTCGGGCTCAATATTCGCAATTGTTTCTGGCACACAATCAGCCTCATTGGGCTGTGGCTGAGTAATGTTCCCACCTGTCATAATCTCACTTGGCCCTGGGTAAAGTGGATTCATCATTTCATCAATTTCTTCAATTGGCATAGAAATTGGAGCTACTTCGGTTTCATGATCTTCACCAAATTCTGATCCGAATTGTCGCATTAGCGCCTGATCATTAAACAGATCTTCCAAGTCATTTGCAACGGTGAAACCACCAAACATCGCTAGACTATTTAAAATTTTGACAGATTGTTATGGAACGCAGACGTACACGCATGGGTTTGTTTACAAATCGCCGGTACTTTTATTCCGCATTTCGAAACGAAAAAAGTACCGGGATTAACTCATACTAAATGCATTTTTTTTGCGACATGAACCTGTAAACAATTATAAATAACAATCAACTTGTTAATTTTATTGTTAATCTATTTCATTTTCATCGCATTAGTAATATTCAATTGAATCGAACGTATCGAATTGTTGTCATCGCGAGGCGCTACGTTCTAAAAATAGTCATTTTGAGCGAGGTCACGGAAGGTTAATGAAAGGTCAACTCGGATGTAGTTATATACTATGGGTATAAACTTTAACCATTGAAATGCCATTCAAACGTGTTACCCACAGTAGAAACGTGTTACCCACGGTAGGACTCCTGTTCACACACAGTAGGGTGTACAGCACAAATATATTGTATAGCATGTTTGTACACAGTACTATAGGGAGTCATGGTATAAATATATATATATATATACTAGCCGATGAGCCCGACGTTGTCCGGGCTATTCAAAAACCAAATTTCAAGTCGATAGCTCTACCCGTTTCCGAGATCTGGTCTGCGCATGCGCGAAGCTGGCGTCGCACGGACTCGGCAACCCGATAAAATTCGTATCCGGGGCAAGATACATTCACATACCAAATTTCAAGTCGATAGCTCCACCCGTTTCCGAGATCTGGTCTGCGCATGCGCGAAGCTGGCGTCGCACGGCCTCGGCGACCCGATAAAATTCGTATCCGATCTCGTCTGCGCATATATATATATATGGATGTGAATTTGGCCTCCCATACATTGGGTGGTTAATTACTGGCGTTTGATAAACACCAGTGCAGCTATTAAAAGAATAATAATGTGTGTCCATGAACAGTTCATACAGATTGGGTTTACACGCAAAATTTGATAAATAATTCTATATAATATTAAAACTGCATATTCGCCTCCGGTGTCGAAGCAAATCAGCAGTAGCCACCAACATTTTTATGGCAAACTAGTAGGACTATTTATCAAAAGATTGTAATGCGCCAGACCGAACCGCCTGAAAGTTACCTAATTTTGTTTTGGACCCGCACATGTACAAAATATGTACACTGTACCGATTCAGAACCACAAGTCTATGCCAATTTGCATCGGCATCGGTGAAAACCTTTATATCCTTACCTGAAACATCGTTCGATGCTGATGGCATTATTACTGTGAAATTATCAACAATTCTGACACTTGTTGACCGATGTTCGTCAGTATAGGATGTCAAGTCCTTGGTCTGCAACAGCCCATCAGAATTATCCCGCTCTACTGTGTCATATATGATCTTTTGCCATATTAGTATATTATATCCAAGTAAAGTCATGCTTTCGAGAAATGTCACTCCTGTGACGACGAAGATAGCGGATATGACTCTCGACCATAAATAAATAGCATAGAGCAAGACAGTCTCAGCGGCGAAAATATCACATGCACTGAGGATGTATAGCACACAAATTACCATTAGAAATTTCAGTTTGACCCATCGGTTACTCCGAGCGAAGCAACGCAGGCAGTCAATCGTTGATACAATGTAGATTTTAAATTGAATAATCGCGAACGCAATCCAACAGTACACTGTGCATAACGGCATTTCACTACAGAACAGACCCAATGCCTCGAAATGACACAATGTTTGATGGAGACACGTATGATAAATGGCAAAAGGTAATAATGCACAGAACTTTAACGTAACTGATACAACACGGTGTAGCATCATTTTGGTTGAGGGTTCGATATCAAACATAAATGCCAGTGATAAGGATGTTCCTAGTGCGATACCAACCACAAAACAACCACACGCCCATTGGAATGTTCTCCACAATAAACATACATTCCAGAACTCGAAGCAAAGATTCCTAATAAACGCAAAGTTGTGCCATTGTTTGTGTGACATGGATGCCTCGTTATCTGCCACTGCATATGCTATATATGTATACATGTAAAACACCACATCTAGTAAAGCCCAGCACAAGTCGAGCATGACACTAAAACAAGGAATCACCACTGTTACCATCACTGTTGTCATCGCAATGAGGAATACTCCGGATCTGATCAGCCGGCGTATCATTCTCGTTGTAATACTTGTTACCCGTCAAATGCAATATGGGAGTTAATGCACAGTGTTATTAACATTATAACCACCATTGATATGTCTTCTTTCGGACCATTTTCCCACCATCTTGGGTCTCGGTCTCGGTATTAGTTATCCCGGCCGTAATCGGTATTCAACGATAACGTCTATCGTCAACTTGAAGTGACACTTTCGTTGAAATATTCCCCAACTCGCTCAGTTCAAATCGCACTCCACCAATTAGTCATACTGACGCCATGATTGGTCCTGAAAAAAGAATAAAGTTGACACAATCGATCTGGATCGTTTTAGACTGCGGTCAATATGAATATCACGAATGAAAGCCGGATGGTTGTTTTTTTATGTGTACGAGTACGTTTACACCAGTTGGCAACACATTGATTCGAAATTCAGGTGGAAACAACATCAACAACAACAACAACAACTATAGTTCAAACATCCATGCAATGCAACGCAAATTGCTCCAATCGAATATCGGTATTTAGAAATAATTAAACTAATGATATTAGTTAATTACATATCTACAGGCTCACTTGATAATCCACGGGCTTGTATGACCCCTCGTGTACCCCCCCCCCCCCCCCAGCACGGGCTGGTGAGACCCTTCGTGCACCCCACGGGCTAGTAGGACCCCTCGTGCAACCCCCACAGGTTAGTAGGACCCCTCGTGCTCCCATCACGGGCTGGTAGGTACCATCGTACACCCACACGGGCTAGTAGTACCTCTCGTGCACCCCGAAATGATTGACGTTCAATAAAGAAATTGTAAATGGTTTCCTCTCAATTCGTCAAATGATTCTCTCGATCTTGAACTTGACAACCGAGACATAGAACAAGTGAATGTCAATATATATCTCGTAATATCTTTACAATCGAATTTTCACTAAGACAAACAGGTCGCTGGTATTTGTAGTCGTAGCCAGTAGGCTGTCACAGCTTAACAGGTCGCTGATATTTGTAGTCGTAGCCAGTAGGCTGTCACAGCTTAACAGGTCGCTAATATATGTAGTCGGTAGCCAGTATGCTCTCACAGATTAGGTTAATTAAATTCCAAAAGAACCGACAGACCGTTGAACTTTAAAAAAAAACTTTAATATGTACTCCATTTAATGTAAAACAGCGTGTATGTCTTTTGATACTGAGATCCTTTTTCATATTTCTCTTTCACATCGATACTACTTTCTGCAATCTGCCAGAAACTGCGTCCAACGCCATATATATAAAGCCACAGCATCAGGCACGACGACATATGTCTGTACGGAGGATCGTGCTCAATGTGTGTGAACTGAAACAGAGGGCCCTCCACGCACCGTTTTCCATAGGAACCAACCACAACATTAATTTATCACCTTCATATGCACTACATAGAGGAGATGGGCACACCTAAGTGTAATATATTGTGCCCCGATCCCAAGCCTGTGCATCCACATTCCTGATTGTAATCCTAAACTGTTATGCAATCTTAATATATGTATACTTGCGTCACAATAAATATGTGCAACTGCATTCCACACAAAGACGACACTGCAAATGTTCACATTATATGCGCGAGATTATCAACCATTAATATAAAGTAATTGTTGGTGAACAATGTATACTGCTGGAAGACGCCAAGAAAACAATAGATGACATGTCGACGTCAGTTAACTTTGAGATCGTGTGTTTATATCGGGCTCTCGCTTCAAATAATGATCAAAGGTCTATGAAAAATGTATTTATAAATATCTATGGGAATTTCTTGATGAAAACAAACTCCTATCATTTTACCAAGCTGGTTTCATGCGCAACGATTCAACGGTTTTTCAACTTACCGAAATATATGACAATATATGTCGATCATTAGACGACGGAAAAGAGGTCCGGTGTATATTCTGTGACATAAGTAAAGCATTCGATAAAGTCTGGCACCGTGGCCTCTTGAACAAACTGACAAAAATTGGTATAAGAGGAAACTTGTATAACTTGATGAAATCGTATCTAGAATGTAGACAACAACAGGTTGTCATAGACGGCACACGTTCGGAACTACAAAATGTAACAGCAGGTGTGCCACAAGGCTCAGTATTAGGCCCACTTCTGTTTTTAATTTATATTAATGATATAACCGAAAATATACGATGTAACATTCGTCTATTTGCTGATGACACTTCTCTATTTCTTACTATCGAAGACCCCACCATGGCCGCAAAACTAATCAACGATGACCTCGAAACTCTCATGTGTTGGGCATCAGAATGGCTTGTAAAATTCAATCCCCTGAAAACGGAATCTCTCTTAATCTCCAGGAAAGAAACACCAGTATATCATCCACATTTGACCATGGGAACCGCGACAATTGTTGAGGTTGACAGCCATAAACATCTGGGACTTACTTTCGACAACATGGGCTCTTGGGGTATCCACATCAGATCTATGCTTGACAAAGCATGGAGTCGAGTAAATCTAGTACGTAAACACAGATACAGGCTAAGCAGAGTAACGCTTGAAAAAATCCATTATACATTTATCCGACCAATACTGGAATATGCCTCCCCTGTTTGGGATAACTGCCCTGATTATCTTAGTGATGACATTGAAAAGGTTCAGTATGAAATGGCCCGAATAGTAACAGGTGCAACCATCAGTACGAGTAACGCGTGCCTTTTGTCAGAGACTGGCTGGGAACTCCTCTCTTCACGCCGTAGAAAACACAAGCTGTGCCAATTTTTTAAAATGATACGAGGAACTGCTCCATCAATTTTAAGAAATTATGTACGACCAATTCAGGCAAATAATTTCAGATATAACTTCAGATTTGAACATATAAGACTACCCTCGAATATTAATTATGACTATTATATGGATTCTTTCTTACCATCTGCAATTACCGAATGGAACAAACTGTCAGAAACTACAAAGAGCAGCAGTACAATCGAAGACTTCAAAAAGGAACTGAACAGTGACAATATACGTCCACCTGCCTATTTTTATCATAGTAAATGTCGTAAATCTCATATCCTCCATACCCGGTTAAGATTGAACTGCAGCCACCTAAGTGGTGACCTGACAGATAACCATGTAACAATTTCCCCCTTCTGTCTATGTGGGGAATTTGAGACAACTTACCACTATCTCTTTGAATGTACATTTTATCAAGAGCCCAGAAGAGAACTATATGACTCCCTACCAAATGTTGCCTTATCTGAGAATACACTAATGCGGGGGTCAAGAGAGCTTAGTCTTCGCGAAAACAAACAAATATTTAATGCAGTACAGACATATATTATGAGAACAAAAAGATTTCCATGATCTGCATTGGTAACAAATTGCTTTGGATTCCGGCCGCGCTATGCGGCAGCACGATGTTCCCCATTATATATGTAGTACTAAATGTCTTCCGATAACGATTATTTTGTAAGTTACTTACTTGTCACTATCCTGTATATACGTGAACTGATTCTACATGAAGAATACAGCAATATTCGCAGTGAACCCCATTGAAATAGGAATTGGCCATTGCGATTGACCCCCTCCCATGAAGCCTGACGCATGCATATTACTACGAGCATAATTTTCATCACGCAGCAAATAAATTATTGAAAACTCTGTCCCCTCTACTTTCTCACTCTCTCTCTCTCTTCTCTCTCTCTCTCTCTGCCTCCTGCTATCCCTAACACTATCTTCCGCTGTGTCCATCCCAACTTAGTTACTTCTCCTTTAAAAAATATTATTTCTATTATTTCCCGTCTGATCGATACCCCTCCCTCACTTATTGGGGAAGGGGCATGTCGCAAAAGAGGAGAAGACTTCATATAAGCCCTCGGGCTTGTTGTCTGATCCTTATTTCCATACATTATCTCTTATATGTTGTATATTTATGTCATTTGTGTATTATGTGTATTATGTTTGGATTTGGGAATAAAAATATGTTTACACTAAATAATGATCAAACAAAGGGATCATATTCGTCTCGGGTCATATGCGATGTCACATTTTCGATGTGCATGATTGTTTCGTATATAGTGTCAGTTACGTTGGACATGTCGTAGTTGTATGCAAGACCATTAATATAAAGTATTTTTTGGTGAACAATGTATACTGCTAGAAGTCGCCAAGACAACAATAGATGACATGTCGACGTTAGTTAACTGTGAGATCGTGTGTGTTTCGGCTGCATCTATATGAAGTCACGTGTCGCACATTACTGTGATCACAACATGCTTACTAACATTGAACGCTCGCTGATCAGTACTCTGGTAATTGGCAATTCACAGCGAGTCGTGTCAGTTTAGGCCAGACATAAAAATGTATCAACTATCAGCAGATAACAGCGATTTGGTATGTGCCGCGTGTATTTAAAGTGTATCCTTATACCACATGATAATGGTTCGTAGAAAGAATGAAAATCATGCAGTTACCGTACAACACCCTTTATTTGACCAAAGTAGTAAAATTTCCAACTGATGACAGTTCCAATGACAATGTTGACCAAATGTAGGACAATATTGTTTTTCTTAAATTACATGCAGTTTTTATATATAGCTGTTAGACAATAAATATGATGATGATGACTGGCCACGGGGAGGGACCAGGACACTATCTTTCCAAGTGTTGGACATTTCCAACCTGACACCCGCCCCTTTGATAAGGTTGGAAAATTTCCAGCTGATGGCCATTCCAGCCCAAATGTCGTTAAAAAGTACAAAATTATGCAAATATTGGTCCGAAAACAATACCCCCCCCCCCCCCCCCCAAATAAAATGTTGGAAATCAAACTACAATATCATTTTCAATCTATTGTTGGTTTGGAAATTACAACTAATGTTGTGTCAGGTATGAAATTTCCAACCGTTGAACGTGTTGCCACGTCCCTGTCCGTGTTCAATATTCGACATACACGGGTTGAAATGACAACGAAAACTAAAACACATTCGCCAAGCCCGAGAAACAATTAATGAAAACTAAGTTGCCTGTCGCAATGCTTCGGCGTTGACCTGTGTACAGTTCTATAGCAATGTAAATGCACCCTATATAGGGATCTCGTTTCAAATAATGATCAAAGTAAAGGGATCTTAATCGTCTCGGGTCACTTTTCAATGTGCATGGATGTTTCGTATATAGTTTCGTCAATTACGTTGTGACATGTTGTAGTTGTATGCAACACTATTTATAATGATATAAACACATCCAAAAAAGAAAGTCCCCCCTAATATAATGTGTAATATTTTCGGAGATATTGGTTGGATTTTGGTAAAACTTTCGTCAAACGATTATTGGATCTAGAGACACAATTATTGCGAAGGACAGCCATGTAAGTGGTGTTACGGATGACTGAGCACGAGTTGATTGGAGGAGGGGTGCTTTTCAAAAATGGCAAACACACATTTAGAGTGATCTTGACTACAGTATTGTTTCCTTGATTACACATTGTGTACTGCCTGTAGTTTTTGTCAGAAAATGATATTGTGAGTCCCCCTACATGCTTTAGAGCATAACTTTGCCGAATGGGAACATTATGTACCTCGCCCATACTCATTCCGTTCAGTCATTCCATACCCCTTTAGCTGGGAAAGTTGAAATCAACCAGTGATAGGTCGAATACCAACCCAAAACAGGTATAGCTATTGGCTTTTGGAGGTGAATTTCTCCATAAAACATGTTGCCCACCGCATGGAGTAATGGCAAAAACCATACGGAATTTAAGACAGTGAAACCAGCAGATTGGCAATAGCGCAGATCGCCCCAGAACTGGAAGACTGAGGATTACAACCGCTAGACAAGATCGTTATTTAACAAATGCTACATTGCATAGGGTGACGTCCAGGAGTGGTATGTATCAGCACCACACAGAAGACTAACCTCGTCCCTTTTAATGGGAATCTGAATGTAGGAGCCCAGAACATTTGTGAGACCAACTGAAGAGAGCTGTTTACCATCGTGTCAATGACCACACCATGCTCGGTGACATGCACTGTCTGTTTCAGGACGAATGGAGGAACATTCCAAAGCGTAGAATCACCCCTCTCATCAACAGAATGCTATCCCGATGCCAGCAGGTTATCCCGCGACTCGGTGGCTACACGCAATATTGATTCATTGAATACTATCTCATTGTTATCTTTCTTGTCATTTTTAAAATCTACCCCACTCCCATTCAATCGATGCTCAGTCAGCCGAAGCACCACGCACCTGGCTGTCCTTCGCATGGATTGTTTCTCTAGCTCCAATAACCATTTGTGAAAAGTTTTATCAAAATCCACCCAATATCTCCGAAAATATTACATATTATATTAGGGGGGACTTTCTTTTTTTGATGTGTGTATATGCATGTTCGCGCTGGTCGCTATTGGAAGTAGCCCGGTTTCGTTTTGTGGTACATTTGTTCTGTCACCAATCCGAATTTAACAAACATGATTCCATAACGACAGCCTCGTACGCTATTCTGGCGTGCGTCGGAAGGCTGTTGGTTACAGTACACCAATTATTCTCCATAGGCGACAGTGTTAATGTCTGGGGCTATGCTCGATTCCTTGTGAATTCTGGAACTTTCTAACCTAGTCAATTTTGAAGAATGGCTCTTCGGACCCAATATAACCCAAAAACATTAACAGGTCCGTGTGGGTTTTCCATCTTTAAATTTACCGCTTTTGATACTACCCTAATTCCGCACAAAAAATCATCATCAAATTTTCAAACACACCCCCATTAAATGCCAGGTTAATTATTTCACCCACTCTGGATCAATATTCATCTAGGTATAATATTTCCATGGTAGCTTTGATTTTTTCTTGTTTTTGCATTAATTTTATCCCAATCATATTCAACCATTCAGCTGCCAGATGTGATTTTATGCTGACTTGAGTGTGGCTAACAGCACACCAAGGGGGATAATTTTGTATAATTGGTGTACTATAACCTGTTAGCTGGTGCGTTATAGCATAACTGGACATTCGGCGACTGGCGACAATGACATAAACACGGGCACTTAAATGCCACGAAAATGTTCAAGACAAATCTTCTTATATATTGGGATTTCTCCGATCATAATATTGGTATGTCGACCAATTTTTCCGATAATAATCTCTATCTATTTATGAATGTCCGTCTGTCCGCTATATAAATTAACATGGTACCTTCTATGGGACTCAATAGTGGTATATATATTGTTTGTTTTACATTATATGAGCATGTGTTACTCCCTGTGGAACCAGCTCAACCAATATCTGATTCGGACGAATCGGACTTATCACAGGTTCCCGACACATACCTGCTGCTATTCAAGATCCACTGATGCGTAACCTACACACCCCTACTGCTATTCAAAATCTACTGAGGCGTAACCAACACAGCCCTGCTGCTATCCAAGATCAACTGAGGCGTAACCTACACAGACCTGCTGCTATCCAAGATCAACTGATGCGTAACCTACACATACCTGCTGCTATCCAAGATCCACTGAGGCGTAACCAACACAGACCTGCTGCTATCCAAGATCAACTGAGGCGTAACCTACACATACCTGCTGCTATCCAAGATCAACTGAGGCGTAACCTACACATACCTGCTGCTATCCAAGATCCACTGAGGCGTAACCAACACAGACCTGCTGCTATCCAAGATCCACTGAGGCGTAACCTACACATACCTGCTGCTATCCAAGATCCACTGAGGCGTAACCAACACAGACCTGCTGCTATCCAAGATCAACTGAGGCGTAACCAACACAGACCTGCTGCTATCCAAGATCCACTGAGGCGTAACCAACACAGACCTGCTGCTATCCAAGATCCACTGAGGCGTAACCAACACAGACCTGCTGCTATCCAAGATCAACTGAGGCGTAACCTACACATACCTGCTGCTATCCAAGATCAACTGAGGCGTAACCAACACAGACCTGCTGCTATCCAAGATCCACTGAGGCGTAACCTACACAGACCTGCTGCTATCCAAGATCCACTGAGGCGTAACCAACACAGACCTGCTGCTATCCAAGATCCACTGAGGCGTAACCTACACATACCTGCTGCTATCCAAGATCCACTGAGGCGTAACCAACACAGACCTGCTGCTATCCAAGATCCACTGAGGCGTAACCTACACAGACCTGCTGCTATCCAAGATCCACTGAGGCGTAACCTACACATACCTGCTGCTATCCAAGATCAACTGAGGCGTAACCAACACAGACCTGCTGCTATCCAAGATCCACTGAGGCGTAACCTACACAGACCTGCTGCTATCCAAGATCCACTGAGGCGTAACCAACACAGACCTGCTGCTATCCAAAATCAACTGAGGCGTAACCAACACAGACCTGCTGCTATCCAAGATCCACTGAGGCGTAACCAACACAGGCCTGCTGCTATCCAAGATCCACTGAGGCGTAACCTACACAGACCTGCTGCTATCCAAGATCCACTGAGGCGTAACCAACACAGACCTGCTGCTATCCAAGATCCACTGAGGCGTAACCTACACAGGCCTGCTGCTATCCAAGATCCACTGAGGCGTAACCAACACAGGCCTGCTGCTATCCAAGATCCACTGAGGCGTAACCAACACAGACCTGCTGCTATCCAAGATCAACTGAGGCGTAACCTACACATACCTGCTGCTATCCAAGATCCACTGAGGCGTAACCAACACAGACCTGCTGCTATCCAAGATCCACTGAGGCGTAACCAACACAGACCTGCTGCTATCCAAGATCAACTGAGGCGTAACCAACACAGGCCTGCTGCTATCCAAGATCAACTGAGGCGTAACCAACACAGACCTGCTGCTATCCAAGATCCACTGAGGCGTAACCTACACAGACCTGCTGCTATCCAAGATCCACTGAGGCGTAACCAACACAGACCTGCTGCTATCCAAGATCAACTGAGGCGTAACCAACACAGACCTGCTGCTATCCAAGATCCACTGAGGCGTAACCAACACAGGCCTGCTGCTATCCAAGATCCACTGAGGCGTAACCAACACAGACCTGCTGCTATCCAAGATCCACTGAGGCGTAACCAACACAGACCTGCTGCTATCCAAGATCCACTGAGGCGTAACCTACACATACCTGCTGCTATCCAAGATCCACTGAGGCGTAACCAACACAGGCCTGCTGCTATCCAAGATCCACTGAGGCGTAACCAACACAGACCTGCTGCTATCCAAGATCAACTGAGGCGTAACCAACACAGACCTGCTGCTATCCAATATCAACTGAGGCGTAACCAACACAGGCCTGCTGCTATCCAAGATCCACTGAGGCGTAACCAACACAGGCCTGCTGCTATCCAAGATCAACTGAGGCGTAACCAACACAGACCTGCTGCTATCCAAGATCCACTGAGGCGTAACCAACACAGACCTGCTGCTATCCAAGATCCACTGAGGCGTAACCAACACAGACCTGCTGCTATCCAAGATCAACTGAGGCGTAACCAACACAGACCTGCTGCTATCCAAGATCCACTGAGGCGTAACCAACACAGACCTGCTGCTATCCAAGATCCACTGAGGCGTAACCTACACAGACCTGCTGCTATCCAAGATCAACTGAGGCGTAACCTACACAGGCCTGCTGCTATCCAAGATCCACTGAGGCGTAACCTACACAGACCTGCTGCTATCCAAGATCCACTGAGGCGTAACCTACACAGACCTGCTGCTATCCAAGATCAACTGAGGCGTAACCAACACAGGCCTGCTGCTATCCAAGATCCACTGAGGCGTAACCTACACAGACCTGCTGCTATCCAAGATCCACTGAGGCGTAACCTACACAGACCTGCTGCTATCCAAGATCAACTGAGGCGTAACCAATACAGGCCTGCTGCTATCCAAGATCAACTGAGGCGTAACCTACACAGATATATCAAAGTGATGTGAAACACTCCAGCAGGGTGATCGAATAGAACAGAGAATCATCTTGTTCAAAGTAGTAATTTTGTTCAAATTTATATCCAAATTGATAACACACACCGTCATTCTTTTATATTAATTAATCGCAGTGAATCTTGGTGGGGAAATCGTTTCGTTAGTTTATCGCAGATAGATGCGTTCCGAATAAAGGAGTAAATATTTACAATTGAGCGTAGTTCAGACGATGTTTTCTATGGAGTGGTAGGGTCGTTTAGCTTCAGATTTTCGGCGATGTTAATAGAATGCTACATTCCTCCAGTTGGCATAGTGCCAGAATACACTCGTATCAGTTTTATGCACCCGAACAAGTACATAATGTGTCTGTAAGGTAAGAAGAGCATCAGGTTGAACGTTCTTTAACATTCAACCAGTATAGTAATCTGTTCCATAGAAACGGTTGTCAAGCAATTTTAAACTAAATAAAAGGCGACCACCGTTTATCCATCCTTGCTAAAAGACCAGGAGTCAGGAGTATATTTAATTAACGGATATAGACTGAGAATCAACACTGAAATAGTTATGTATCACGAAGATGCTTGTTATGTTGCATCATTTATGGCAATTGGAACAACATATTAGCTGCTTGGTATTTGCACATTTTATGTCATTACAATGAACCCGGGGGGGGGGTTTCTGACATATGACCAATAGCCGGGTCTCATCAATGTTACCACAAGTCTGAATCTACGCAGGAGCAGAATTTCACAATTTATAGTCCATGCATTATGTTAACATTTTGCTAAAATAGGCCGTTTTACTGTCGGTATCAATGGGAGGGTCTGTGCACACGATAACTATATTTTATCTTATACTAGCCGATGAGCCCGACGTTGTCCGGGCTATTCAAAAACCAAATTTCAATTCGATAGCTCCACCCGTTTCCGAGATCTGGTCTGCGCATGCGCGAAGCTGTCGTCGCACGGGCTCGGCGACCCGATAAAATTCGTATACGGGGCAAGATACATTCACGTAGCAAATTTCAAGTCGATAGCTCCACCCGTTTCCGAGATCTCCTCTGCGCATTCACGAAGCTGGCGTCGCACGGGCTCGGCGACCCGATAAAATTCGTATTCGGGGCAAGATACATTCACGTAGCAAATTTCAAGTCGATAGCTCCACCCGTTTCCGAGATCTGGTCTGCGCATGCGCGAAGCTGTCGTCGCACGGGCTCGGCGACCCGATAAAATTCGTATTCGTGGCAAGATACATTCACATACCAAATTTCAAGTCGATAGCTCCACCCGTTTCCGAGATCTCGTCTGCGCATGCGCTGCACGGGCGCCGCACAGGCTCGCCAATACGACAACGTCCACAGCCTGGTCAAACTACACACAAGTACCAAGTTTCGTCCCGATCGGTCGAGAATCGTAGATTTGTATCAATGACATACAAACATACAAACATACATACAAACAGAGGTCTTCAAAATATATATGAGACTAGCAGGTTAGCCCGCCACCGGCGGCTTGACCGAAACATGACATTTATATATATGTAGCTGGGTACCCGGCGATGCCCGGGCTTTTGTTTTTGAAAAGTTAAAGTTAAAAGGTGTTATCGTCATCCGAAAATAACCTTACATTCAAAATTTCATAACTCAAACATAAATTCGTCCGAAAAAAGAGAGATTACTTTTATTTTCACAGCATCATTAATGCTCCACCAGCGTATCCCCCGTCATGAAAATGTGAGTCTCGCATTTATTAGATAATGTACTGCCACACAATATTTAATGCTGCATTGGAGACTCGCAATATGAACACGCTGACAGCACCTTTTCCTTCCACCAAAATAACCAGCAAACGGTGCGATATTTAAATGTGTTTTGGTGGGAGCTCGCCAAATAAGTCTTCATCCAGTCCCGCGCTTGATAGAAACCGATTGAGAAGGCAATGGTCGCTCCGTACGGGCTGGGGAGTACGACAATGGCACTTCCCATGTCGATGTACCCTTATATACATACGGGTATGCGGAATTCTCAAAATACATGGTAGATAACGGATATGTTTGAAGAAGTTGTTTCGAAATTAGGTCACGCACTGTTACATAAATATTTAATACTATGCAAATGTGTGAAATATGTGGTACCTGTTTAAATGTCAAGGTCACGTCGTGTGGACAAATTGCCCCGACGAAATTATTTCCCGCCCCGACACTGGTCCCGGGTAAAAATTTGATGCAAATGTAACACGTTATTTGTAAGTAGGTCACGCACCTATATTTAAGTTACCATGCAAAAACACGTGTGTGAAATACATGGCACAACAATGTGAAATGTATCTCAATTGACTGGGATGTTTTGTTTATGGGATAAAAATGTGAATTGTTGCAAGTGATCCCATTTCGACAAAAAGAGTCTAAACGTGACAACAGAGAGATTTGTTTCCTGTTTTATATAATATAACCTTACATTAAAACTTTCATCATTCAAACATAAATTCGGACGAAAAAAGAGAGATTACATTTATTTTCACAGCATCATTAATGCTGCACCAGCGTGTCCCCCGTCATGAAAATGTGAGTCTCGCATTTATAAGATAATGTACTGGCACACGATATTTAATGCTGCACCAGCTCCCTATGTGAGTCTCGCATTTATAAGGTAATGTACTGGCTCACACTCTTTAATGCTGCACCAGCTCTCTTTATGAGACTCGCATTTATAAGGTAAAGTACTGGCACACAATCTTTAATGCTGCACCAGCTCTCTATATGAGACTTGCATTAATAAGATAATGGACTGGCATGCGATATTTAATGCTGCATCAGCTCCCTATGTGAGACTCGCATTTATAAGAGTACCGGTATGTACTGGCACATGATGTTTTATGCTTCACCAGCTCCCTATGCGAGTCTCGCAACTTATAAGATAATGTACTGGCACACGAACTTTAATGCTGCACCAGCTCCCTATGTGAGACTCCATTTATAAGATATGTATTTATAAGATAATGTACTGGCACATGATCTTTAATGCTGCACCAGCTCCCTCTTTGAGACTCGCATTTATAAGATAATGTACTGGCACGCGATCTGTAATGCTGCACCATATAGAGGAGCGGCCAAATCCAAAAAGGGCCTTAGTTTTCGAGATACCCCTACCCTCGGTAGAACAAGTTGAAACCAACTTTTTCTGGAAGGTAAATATATCTCATTTATGAAAATGATTCTTGGCCTTACCGGAATTGGTGGCAGCTATGTACTGTAAGACTATTTGTGAAGGTACCCTACTGAAAAATTAGCCTGTTTTTAGCGGTTGACCAGCTATACACAATTGGTTAAAAGTTAAGCACATCACCAACAACAGCATGTTCTATTTGTTATTATGGGGTACATGGTGATACTAGATTGGAACGTTCTTATCTTTTCTGGTTTGTTTGAGATTTCACGACGTCATGGTAGAGAATGTAACGTTCTGCGTCAAAACATCATGACGATTCAGAGAAACTGTCGCCCGTCAACTCTGTACAAAACTAGCACGCCCAACCTAGCTTAACTTGTCATATATGTTTGGAAAGACTGGAGTATTGTCTACCGGGAGGTATTAACTTTATTTTCTTGATCCTAAAAATATTGTAATGATGTGCAAAAACTTAACCCTCCCCCCAATGTCATAAAAAGCTGAGTATAGCCATCGCCGGGGATTGGATCCCAGAATGATAGAATAATGCGTAGAATTTGCTTTTATTTAGTGTAGAACACACATGACAAGTGTAACATGTGAATTTCCAACCATATTCACCATTAGAAGAGTATACAAATCCAAGATGGCGTCCAATATGGCGGTCAATTTTTATTTTAAGACTTTGTGAAGCGACATACGAAAAATCTCGAAAAGGAACGTCCCCAGTGGTAAAATCTATATTATTGTAATGATTGCATAGGATAACATCACATATCAAACATTAATTTGACCATTAGTACATCTTTTCAATTGGTAAAATAATAGGTAAAATGTATCCCTCCATCCAATGTCATAAAACTCGAAATAAAGTTATCGCCTGGGATTGGAACCAAGAGTGATAGCATTATGCGCAGTATTTTCTTTTATTTAATGTATAACACACATACGAAGTGACAGGTATGAATTTCCATCCATATTCACTTTTAGAAGAGTATGGAACAGCAAGATGGCGTCCAATATGGCGTTCAATTTTAATTATACCACTTAGCGAACGGACATACGAACGAACTATAAAGGGGACATCCCCTGTGGCATATTGTACATGTATATCATTGAAGTGACTACATAGACGATAGTTCATATGGTACAGTAGTTTCACCATTAGTCCATCTTATGAGTTGGAGAATTAGTAACTTAACCACCACCCAGTCACAAACGTCCACATAATGGCGTCACTTGTGACTATAGTCCAGAATGCAAAGAATTAAGCAAATTGTTCGGAATTACTTTTTGTTAAATGTGTTGAATACAACGAAGAAACATAAATTGTTTAATTTGCAGCCACATCTGGTCTTAGGAAACAACCACAATCCAAGATGACGCACAACATGATGGCTAATTCTAATGTCAATACGCTGAGAACAATGAATACGAAAGCCGGTCAAAATGTATCATACGGCAGTTTGAAGCGATATATTGTTTAGCTTGGTCTTTGTGTTAGAATTCAATATGTTGTGTTTGAGCGATGGTGGTAAGACAACATTTTTTCCAGATAAAGCTTTGACATGACTGTCTCAAATTAACTTCCATAAACTGTCGATCAGCTCCGTACGGGCGGGTAAGCCGTGTCTTTCATGTTGCCGTTGGTTTGGTAGTATCCTACATCAGGTTCCAAATGTCACACCCTTAGCTATGACGCAGATGTGATGACAGGATTAATACTGGATGGAAATTTGCATTTGTTGAATGTTTAGGTTGTTTTGTTTAGCAATTATCATGAACCTTATATGAAATATTTGGAGAAAGACAAACCTGCTGTTATATTATATGCAGTAACGCAAAAAACAAAAATGGCATACATTTTTTAATCCAGCAAATAAGATATCTAATCGATCTCTGGTTTTGGCAAAGTTGGATACGAGTCCACGAGCAATCAAAGTTCACACATCATAGCCATTGCCTATTAACGTAACACGAGATTCATCATCGCACACATAGAACATGCTCTTTAATGACATAACATGGGACCACAATGTCCATAGAATGCAATCAGCATAACAATAGGTTATAAAAAGGCATTATAGTGATCGAGAGATCACTGCTTTGTATAATCGTCCGCGTTTCGGCTCACAGTCAAATAAGAGAACAACAATAACACATATATATGCATATAAGTTGTTCTCGCCATATGTTGCTTGATGTACATTGTTCTTCTGTACATTGATGATTTAGTCTCGATTAATATGTGAGTTAAATTGTTGTGAATGTCAATCGGATTCGTATACATGTATATTGCAAACATAAGATATTGAGTTTCCGGGCTAGACTAATTGAAATTGAATCTTCTATATGTCGGGCGGATATCATATCTGTATTAGTTCTTATGAACGTGGATCCGGACTACATGTATAGTAATATCACTAATGCTAATACATTTTATTGATACATAGGTGATAGTGCGATAATCTCCACTGAACATGCACGTTGGTGTTGCATTGTGCGATGATTGCCGTTAGAATATAATCATAATCACGCAACTCACTAGCAAACCAGAATGTCACTAAAAAGTTGTGTTATCCACGGTTCTTTTGAGTTTGGTGTCATTTCACTCATTTGAAATGGATAAAATGATAAATAATGAAGAACTGGAGGCTAGTAGCAAATATAAACACAATTAAAATGGCAACATGCACAAGGCACGTACTTCACAATAAACAGTAGTCATTAGTCTTGATATATATATATATTCGGGTTGTGTGTATGGTATGGTCTATGGTGATTTAGGCCATATTACGACATACATTGTATTATTATGTGTGGCGGAAAGACAGCGCCGATCTTACCGCGGAATCAATATGTTCAGTCCATACATAAGCCGCCTACTCCCAAACTGGCACAGATACTCTAAAGTTATATTCACTTAACATGGACCTCATATCAGTGTTGCTGATCGGGATTCATAACACCTTCGTCGTTGATCTATAGTGTTTTAGGGGGTTCCAGTAAATGAGTGTAAGTCAGAGTGATGTAATCAACTAAATATCACTGGCATATAGTGGTGTGTTCTTGTTCACCCACTAGAGTCATTTGCGTTTCTCAAGAAAACCTGGACATGCCATGCCCAAGTGCCCATTGCTGTAAATGAATAGATTCACATTGTGTGACTCATATTCAATGAAAATGTGGAAATTATAAATGTATTTCTCACATCAATCTGTCTCTGTGTCTCTATAAACATGTCGTCACTGGAGTCATGCTTGACCTTTAGTCACTGAACGTTAATGGAATGGTTGGTTATCAGAGTCATGTAGTTTTTATGTTAATATTATTCCATTCCAAAATATTATTATTGAAAAGTTAACGTATCGACTACCTGCACTAGAGCGAACAAATAAATCATTTGAACGGTTGTTGGTTGAAAACGTCTGGCACTTCAACGACAAATCCAACGCAAAGCATTACAAAAGGACGTCTCTTCTCTGGCTGATGTACCTCTTCTCCAAATTGAAGTGACATCCATATTATTGGATGCCATCTTGTATTTGAGATCTACAACTGCGCATTTGTTGTTTTATTCTTAGTTACGATTCTCAGAGGTACCTTTGTGCGCAATGTTATAACTTTAGAGATGAGGAATGTTGAGTTTTGTGTTTATTATATATATTCATATATCTAATGTAATGAAATGAATGTAATGAATCGCCACAATATACATATACCATATATATATATATATGGAGACGTCATTTGTCCTTTTTTTCCGTATATGTTTTCACGAAGTGTCATAAATTCGAGACATGACAAAGCTCACCTGATTTTTTGTTTATATACTTGACCACCATAGTTTGATCTCCGTCATCATTCAAACAATAAATTGCCATTTAATACTGGAAGCACACATTGTAGCTAATACATCGCATACGTAATACCATATGAGACGTTTTTTGCCCGCATATCGTATTAGTTTTTCACAAAGTGTTGACATTGAACTTAACTGCCACGTTTGCCGCAATTATGGCGCAGTAGTGGACGTGACTTCAAACTTTTTGTTTCTCTATCGTATTCAGCACAAATGAAATCCAAAATGTATGCTAATTTCTTTTTGACCCGTACTACAATCTCCAGTGGCTCATTTGTGTGGATGTTTGTGACTATAGAGGTGGTTAAGTTTTTTGTCTAATTATTTCATCAATTGATAATATGGATCAATGCTGAATCTAATGTTTGATATGAAATATTCTATATGTTTTGTCAGTACAATGATATATAATATACCATTGGGGATGTTCCTTTTATGAATTTGTCGTATGCCCGTTCACTAAGTCTTGAAATTAAATTGGCGCCATATTGAACGCCATCTTGGATTATGATACTCTTCAAATAACAAATCTGGATGGCAATTTTCTCTGGCCAATTTGCATGTGTATTCTACATTAAATAACACAAAATACTGCACATTATGCGATCATTCGTGTTCCAATCCCAGGCGACAACTTTAGTTAGAATTTTATGACATAGATCATGAACGGCGGAATAAATTTTACTATTATTTTACCAATTGATAAGATGTATTATTGGTGAAACTAATGTTTCATATGACATGCTATTCTATATGGTCATTAAAATAATATACATTTTACCACTGGGGACGTTCCTTTTCTGGAATTTTCGTTTGTCACTTCAATAAGTCCTAAAATAACAACTGAATGCCATATTGGACGCCATCTTGGAGTTTGATACTCATCTAATCGTGAATATGGTTGGAAATTTGCATTTATGGAATTTCATACCTGTCACTTCGTATGTATGTTGTACATTAAATAAAACAAAATACTGCGCATAATGCTATCACTCGTGGTTCCAATCCCAGGCGATAACTTTATTTCGAGTTTTATGACATTCGATGGAGGGATACATTTTTACCTATTATTTTACCAATTGAAAAGATGTACTAATGGTCAAATTAATGTTTGATATGTGATGTTATCCTATGCAATCATTACAATAATATAGATTTTACCACTGGGGACGTTCCTTTTCGAGATTTTTCGTATGTCGCTTCACAAAGTCTTAAAATAAAAATTGACCGCCATATTGGACGCCATCTTGGATTTGTATACTCTTCTAATGGTGATTATGGTTGGAAATTCACATTTTACTCTTGTCATGTATGTTCTACACTAAATAAAAGCAAATACTACGCATTATTCTATCATTCTGGGATCCAATCCCCGGCGATGGCTATACTCAGCTTTTTATGACATTGGGGGAGGGTTAAGTTTTTGCCTATCATTACAATATTTTTAGGATCAAGAAAATAAAGTTAATACCTCCCGGTAGACAATACTCCAGTCTTTCCAAACATATATGACAAGTTAAGCTAGGTTGGGCGTGCTAGTTTTGTACAGAGTTGACGGGCGACAGTTTCTCTGAATCGTCATGATGTTTTGACGCAGAACGTTACATTCTCTACCATGACGTCGTGAAATCTCAAACAAACCAGAAAAAATAAGAACGTTCCGATCTAGTATCACCATGTACCCCATAATAACAAATAGAACGTTCTGTTTTTGGTGATGTGCTTAACTTTTAACCAATTGTGTATAGCTGGTCAACCGCTGAAAACAGGCTAATTTTTCGGTAGGGTACCTTCACAAATAGTCTTATTATGCATAGCTGCCACCAATTCCGACAAGGCCAAGAATCATTTTCATAAATGAGATATATTTACCTTCCAGAAAAAGTTGGTTTCAACTTGTTCTACCGAGGGTAGGGGTATACGACCACTTTTGGCATTTGGCCGCTCCTCTAATACGACCCCGGCCATGAACGGCTCGTGTGAGACTCGCATACATAAGATAATGCGCTGACACATAATATTTAATGCTCCACCAGCGCAGTTTCCGTCACGAATGGCTCCATATTCTAAAGCTACCAAATTTACGACTGGAAATTGAATATTCGCGCTATAGCGAATCGATTTGCGAGCAGCGAACTTATATAAAAGTTATAAAAAGACCGTATAAACACATTTTACCTGCGCACGTGAAAATATCGACCCCACACGAAGACGCGACCTGTGCAACGATACGCGGGGCCCCGAATTACAGCTATATACGAAATTTCAGATCAATACATTTAGTAGTTTTCGCCTGCGGCCCCATTGTGCGCCCCCCCCCCCCCCCCCGTCAAAAGCGTAAATTTTGATGTTTTTATTTTTTTGAAGGTCAAGGTCACGTCGCACGAACACGCCACATAGCATATGACCGTCTCCTGATCAATCTACACGCACGTACCAAGTTTTGTCCCGATAGCTCCACCCGTTTCCGAGATCTCGTCTGCGCATGCGCGAAGCGGGCGCCGCACGGGCTCGCCAATACGACAACGACCGTCTCCTGGTCAAACTAAACGCACATACCAAGTTTCGTCCCGATCAGGTGGAGAATCGTAGATTTGTATAAATGACATACAAACAGAGGTTATTATATAGGAGATTTCCTAAAACAGCGTAAAAACATATATTACCTCCTCGCGTGCACAATTCACATCGGATCGAAAAACCGATTTGCCCATAACCTTTCCCAGAAAAAACTAACCCATGGTACGAAGTTTGGGCTTAATCGGTTGAGCGGTTTTCAAGTCTTAGAGTATATTCATGTGGTGTTCGCATGTTAATTTGCCCACACCACAGCACCCTGAGTTGCCGAAATATGTGGGTATATCAACACTATGAAAATACTGTATATATGTGGAGGGGAACTCTGGAGTCGGATTAAAGACTTCAAAAGAGTCAAAATATATATATAGAGAAGATAAGATATGTATTTAAAGTCATGAACAGTTTATCACTGCATTAGAACATTACATCTGGGTAATTAATTACGACAATTTCATAACTGTTTCATATTAAACGAACATCCAGCCAATTATCATCTCTTGACACAGATTCCACAACAATGCATGTTTAATGACATGTTATGTACTGGAGGAATGTATAGTTCTATTAACATCGCCGAAAAACAGAAGCTATCTGCGATAAACTAACGAAAACGATTTCCCCATCGAGAGTCGCTACAATTAATTAATATATAAGAAAGACGGTGTGTGTTGTCAGTTCGAATATACTATTGTTGCACTAGAGTAATCGGGTGACTCCACAACAACGGTTGTCTGTGAACATTAAGAGGTCACCATGATATATCCATATTTTCTAAAATGACAGGAGAATATATTATGGGTGGAAAAGCCCGATAATAATTTCGTACCACGAAGACGTTCGTCATGTTGCATAATTTGTTATAAAACAAGCTAATTGTATAGATACGCATACATATATAGCCTGCGATAGTGTCATAATTATGAATCAGTCATTGATAAGTGTGTTGTCAGGACAAATTTTATGTCTGAAGTAAACGAAATGTACACAAATTAAACCATAATCGGGATACACGTAATACATAACGAAATGTGTTTACTAGGGGCAATATTCTCTCAAATGGCTGCCATTATTCCATTTAGGGTTAAATATTTCATCTCACATGGAGATACTTAGAGATACGTAATATTAGTTGGGGAGCCCGCATATGTTCCATTTACACTTTTGCGTACAAAAGGTTTGACCCCCTATAGTTGGTACCAATAATGGAACATTCTGAAAAACCGATTTCTTAAGTTGCGCATTCCTGGGGTTTAGGGGCCACTGAACCCCAAAAAGTGCCAAAAATCACTTCTATTTACACTTCCGCGTACATCGATGAATTTTGGTTTGATGATACTCCTAAGTGTGCTGATTAAGAAAACACAACTTAAGAAAGGGATTTTCCTGGGGTTTTCAGATAAGAAAGGGGGTCCCATGCTGAACCCCAAAACGTGATTTTTCACTTTGTTTTTACACTTTCGCGTACATCCATAATTTTTGGTCTCAAAGTACTTTGATATATACTAATTATAAAAACACAACTTAAGAAGCAACTTTTCCTGGGGTTTTAAGATAAGAAGGGGGTCATCGGGTCACCCCTCAAAACGTAAAAAATCACTTTTATATACATGATTGCCATCGTCCAACGTGTGTGTATGTGGGTACACCCCTGGAACGTTGCACTATTACATCCAATACATCCCTAAATCGATACGATCAACTTAAGAAATATATATTCATGTCGTTTTCTGATAAGAACGAGACTTGTTACCCCACCCCCCCCCCCCCCCACAACCGATCCATTTTCTAGAACTATAAGTGAGCCAGTTTTATGAAAATTATAGCGGGAAAATCTGGTAAAATGTACACAAATGTATATATTTTCGTGAAGCTAAGACATAATGACACTTTTTTGGGCCAAAATTGAAACTCACCATCCAAGATGGCCGCCAAAATGGCCGTCGGAAGTTGAAAATATGACATTTTTTCACAAATATCTTCTAGATCAATTCATGCTGTTTGGAACTGGTTGAGTAATGTAACTTCATTTTGTGTTCTGTATATTAACTGATCATTGGAGCAATTAAATAGGCAATTATTGGGGTCCTAACCCCTTCCAATCCCTTAAAAATTCGATTGTACAGAATGCGGTATAAAATTTCACAAAAAATCACAATTGGGATTCTAGTCATATTTCAACAAGAAATTAACAGAACTTTGTAATGTAAGCGAGGCATATCATTACCTATGAATATTCCAAATCACTGGAACCAAAATTCTTACTTTGGCCCAAAATGGCTGCCAATATGGCCGCCAAAATATGGAAAATGGTAAATATTACACCAGCTTGTCATGCAATCGCTTACAGGTTGTGTTGATGTATAAAATTTGGCTATTCTGCATTCTATACATTGAATACTAACATGTCTGATGCACCATGGTTAATTGTTACTATTTTCACCACTGACATCGTCAAAAATATTGGACTTTTCTCTCACAAACTTGACATAAATATTGGCCAAAATTCAGTTTTCAGGTTTGGACCATTTTTTCAGGTAAAATATAACTATCTTTGGATTGAAAGGAGTTAATTGTTTTGGTCTATCTTAAATGTGTCACACTACGGTGTTAAAAGACCAAATTGCTCAAGATGGCTTCCAAAATGGCAACCAAATTTGTAAAATGCTAATTTTTTATCCCGAACATTCTCTCCATTGTCCGAAAAGGTAGCAAATTGTGACTCACTTGGTTATTATACGTGTTAGTTAATTAACTGACAACTACATGTTCCATTCCCAGTTGTCCCAGTTCCGTTTGGGGCATGACAAATTCATTTTAATGTATGTAATTTTGCCGAGAACCTCTTTTGTGATTTTGGCCATATTTATTGAAAGGAAATGGGCAGAACTTTGAGACAGAACTGAGATGGACCATAATCTTGGCTATTCTGGTCCATTGTGATAAACAAATGTCAACAGGATACAGTGTGGATGCCAAGATCGTAGCCAGGGAGTTACTCTGTGATCATATGTGAGGTGAATAGGTATACAGGGAGTTATTGTATGTCATGACTGATGTGAGTAGGTATACAATGAGTGACTATATGGTTATGAGTGGGTTGTCCATGGTAAGATGCATCTAGGTATACAGTGAGAGATCATGGTCAGATATGAGGTGAATCGGTATGCATGGAGTGACTGTATGGTGTATTATTGTGTATATCCAGTACGGGTGCACCACGTGTGCCTGTATGGTCATTGGTGTGGTGTATGGATATAGCTACATGGTCATCTATGTGTTGATTATGTATATATGGAGTGAATGTAAGGTCATGGGTGGGATGTACATGTGTTGTATGTATGATCATAGATGGGGTGTGTGGATAAATAGGTAGTGATGTTATGGTTACGGGTAATGTGTGTAGGTATACATGGAATGGCTGTACATGATTGAATATGAATACCTGGAGTAAGCTGGGTGGATATTGTCGAGCGTGTGGGTACATAGGGAGTGTCCTTGTGGTAACGGGTGGGATGTATATTTATATATCTCGTGGATGTATTATCATTGGTGGGTGTATAGGGCTTAGCTGTATTATCATGGATGGCGTTTATGATTATACAGTGAATTGCTGAATTGTCATGTGTGAGGTGTATATGTAAGTATGGATTGTTTGAGTGGTCGTATGCGCGGTTTTTTTGTATATTTGGAAGGGCTGAATGGCCATTAGTGAGGTTTACATGTATACCTGGAGTGAATCTATGGTCTAGGGTGGGCTGCATATGTGTATCGAGCGGTTATATGATTATGTGTGTCGAATAGGTATACAGGTAGTGACTGTATGGTTAATGGTGCTATGAGTACATGTAGGTATACAAGTAGTGACTGTATGAGCATAAATGTAATGAACATCTATACAGGGGGTGACAGGCGTATGGGTATACATGTACCCGGTGTTCCTGTTTGGTGACTCGTGTCGGCATCGTCATGTGTAGGTTATACCAGTATACACATGTGTTGCTTTATTGTCATGGGCGAGGGATATGTGTATATAGCGAGTGGCTATATGGCCATGGGTGAGGTGCATATGCATACATGGAGTGACTATACTGACATGGCTGGGAGTATTAGTATATCTTGAGTGGCTATTCGGCTATGGTGTGACAAATAGGGACCCAGGGATTGACATGGCCAATGTTGAGGTGAATATGTATACAAGGATTGACCATGATCGTGTATGAATGTTTTGAATAGGTACACACGGGGTGACTATATGGCCATAGGTCAGGCGAAGGAGTATACCAGGTAACATGGGTGAGGGTATGTGTATGAAGCGAGTGGCTATATGGCCATTGGTGATGTGCATATGTATACCGGAGTGACTTTATGGTCATTGTTGTGGTGTTGATGTATATATTGATTGACTATTTGACCATGCGTTTGGAGAATATGTAACAGGGGATGACCTTATGGCAAATGGTGATATGAATGGGTATACAAGCAGTGACTATATGGTTATGGGTCATGTTTAGGAGTATACCCGGTGTGCCTGCATTTTGACGCGTGGCTGTATGGTCATTCGTGGTCATGTGTCAGGTGTACATGTATACAGTGGGTCACTATATGGTTATGTCTGTGGTGTTTATGTATATATGTAATGACTGTGTGATAATGGATGGCTATCGCTTTCCACGATATGACATAACCTCTCTATTGATTAACATATCCTTGAGTTATTGTGGAAAGCGATAGCCACCCAATGTACACATGTGCAACACACCCATTACCCCAGTCACTCTATATGTACATAAACACCACACAAATGACAACATAGTCACCCACTTTATACACGTACATGTACTAGTACACCTGATCATACAGCCATACTTATACAGCTTATACCACAAATGACGATACAGCCACGAGTCACCATGCATGAACACCAGGTATACACCTACACCCGACACATGACCATATAGTCACTATATGTATACATATTCACTACATTCACGATAATACAGTCACTCATTGTATACATATTCACATCACCATGGACCATATAGCCACTACATGTATACCTATTCGCCATACCCATGACCATAGAGTCAAACCAGGTATACATATGCACATCACCAATGGTGAGCCCTTCCAGATATACCAATATCCGCACATACGACCACTCATAAGTTCCATACTTGCCATACTCATACACGCCATCCATGATAATAAATCTACTCCCCATACACCACCAATGATAACACATCCACAACATATATAAATATACGTCCCACCGTTACCAACAGGGCACTCCCTATATACCCACACATCATTCATGACCATACAATAACTCCCTGTATTATCTATTACCTATTATCCTCATCTATGATCATCGAGTAACTCACTGGCTGCCATCTTGGCTTCCACCCTGTATCCAGTTGATAAATTTTTATCATATTGGGCCAGAATACCCACATATCATGGTTCAGCTCAGTTCCGTCTCAAAGTTCTGCCCATTTCCTTTCAATAATATGGCCAGAATCACAAAAGAGGTTCTCCGCAAAATTCCATACTGCAACTTTAATATGAATTTGTCATGCCCCATACGGAACTGGGACAAACATAATAGAACGTAGTTGTCAGTTAATTACATTGTAACTAACACGTACAATAACCAAGTGAGTCACAATTTGCCACCTTTTTCGGATAACGCAGAGAATAATGTTCGGATATGTTAACTTTTAACTTTTTACAAATTTGGTTGCCATTTTGGAAGCCACCTTGAGCAATTTAGTCTACAAACACCGTAGTGTGACACATTTAAGATAGACCAAAACAATAAACACCTTTCAATCCAAAGATAGTTACATTTTACTTGAACAAATGGTCGAACCTGAAAAGTGAATTTTTGCCGATATTTATGTCAAGTTTGTGAGAGAAAATTCCAATATTTCTGGTGATGTCAGTGGTGACAATAGTAAAAATGATTCATGGTGCATCAGACATGTTAGTATGCAATGTATAGAAAACAGATTAGCCAATAATTGTGTACATCAACCACAACTTGTAAGCGGTTGCAGGACACCCTGGGGCAATATTTACCATTTTCCATATTTTGGCGGCCATTTTCGCAGCCATTTTGAGCCAAGGTAAGATTTATGGTTCCAGATATTTGGAATATTCATAGGTAATGATATGCCTCACTTACATTACAATGTTCTTTTCATTTCTTGTTGAAATATGACTAGAATCCCAATTGTGATTTTTTGTAAAATTTTGTAATGCGTTCTGTAAAATCGAATTTTTGAGGGATCGGAAGGGGTTAGGACCCCAATAATTGCATATTTAATTGCTCCAATGATCAGTTAATATACAAAACACAATATAAAGTTACATTACTCAACCAGTTCCAAACAGCATGAATTGATCTAGAAGATATTTGTGAAAAAATGTCATATTTTCAACTTCCGACGGCCATTTTGGCGGCCATCTTGGATGGTGAGTTTCAATTTTGGCCCAAAAAAGTGTCATTATGTCTTAGCTTCACGAAAATATATACATTGGTATACATTTTACTAGATTTTCCCGCTATAATTTTCATAAAACTGGCTCACTTATAGTTCTAGAAAATGAATCGGTTGTGGGGGGGGGGGGGGTAAAAGTCTCGTTCTTATCAGAAAACGACATGAATATATATTTCTTAAGTTGATCGTATCGATTTAGGGATGTATTGGTTGTAATAGTGCAACGTTCCAGGGGTGTGTGCAGATACACACACGTTGGACGAATGCAATGATGTAAATAAAAGTGATTTTTTTACGTTTTGAGTGGTGACCCGATGACCCCCTTCTTATCTTAAAACCCCAGGAAAAGTTGCTTCTTAAGTTGTGTTTTTATAATTAGTATATATCAAAGTACTTTGAGACCAAAAATCATGGATGTACGCGAAAGTGTAAAAAAAAAGTGAAAAATCACGTTTTGGGGTTCAGCATGGGACCGCCTTTCTTATCTGAAAACCCCAGGAAAATCCCTTTCTTAAGTTGTGTTTTCTTAATCAGTACACTTAGGAGTATCATCAAACCAAAATTCATCGATGTACGCGGAAGTGTAAATAGAAGTGATTTTTGGCACTTTTTGGGGTTCAGCGGCCCCTAAACCCCAGAAATGCGCAACTTAAGAAATCGGTTTTTCAGAATGTTCCATTATTGGTACCAACTATAGGGGGTCAAACCTTTTGTACGCAAAAGTGTAAATGGAACATATGCGGGCTCCCTAACTATATCCAGGATATACCCGGCTATTATGCTTACATGTGTATGCGTTACGGGCGTCTCTATTATATGGAAATTAAGGGAGGAGAAATGACGCTTCATTCGTGCAGGTAATAGATGCGTACACCACAAATAACAAATCGAGTACATGAGACATATTGCGATTAATGACCGTTTCATACATAACATCGAGATGTTGGGCTATCATGCAGGTACATGTTTTATGGGCTAAACGTTGGAATCTCGATCATGAATCCCACGTAGCTATTGATTGTATGATGCTGCAATACTCGTGTTCATATTAAAGGCACATTCCTCATTCGAACCCCAACGCTATAGCTATATTTGCGAATGTTGGAACTAACCCGTTGTAAACTCGATGAAAACTCGAACCTAACATGGGAGTGCGGTGCAAGTAGAAGTTACTGGAACGGGGTGCATTTAGAAAATATAGGTGAACACCCCTAACAGGGACCCTCTAGCCACGTCACTGCTAACTCGTGATTTACACTGATATAATGTTTCCATTCGTTGTACAGTTCCGGGCCTATAATGTCGAATGACACATAATAGGCTATACTATTAATATCACATTAGAACATAAAACACAAACAAACTTACACGTTTTCACCCTTGTGCGTGAATCCCACACCCTAAATATGATCCATGTGCCGGCCTGTCCGAATGATAATTTCAAGCAGAAACGGTCAAAATGTCAAGCATATCATTCGCATCTTTGACAGCACAACTCTGGTTTGGCGACATCTCATCGCAGGATCGATCTGCGGCTTTGATACTCGAAATTATGGTGGGTACCCACACTTGGACGCAGATAGTATTTTTTGCGAACCGCTCTGCATGCTAGACAATGTTATGGTTAATTAAACATATATGTTTCTATTGATACACGCATTATCCGCCATCTAAGACTGATCATTATGTTTCAAACGAACTACCTGACGTCAAAAAGTGTCTACTATTTATGATAAAATCGAATATGAGTCGGAATTTCTAAATTTATCGGGGTGAGAGCAAGCTATGGTCGCTATCACATTGAGGGAACTTTCCGCTTTGCGAAATTATGTATTGAATAGTAGATATCACCATTTAACTGGGAGATATATAACTTCGTCTGAGGGAAGATATGTTCATTTATCAAAACCGCATGGTCTGGTTTGGCGACACCCTCGGGTTTACAGCACCTAGCTACGTGAATTCAAAACTGACAAAAATATTTTGGCGGTTTCAGTTCTTAGTCGTTTCTGAAGACACGTGTGTATGTTATACATGATCACGGCGGATTTATATCAGGTATACCCTAACTGCATCATCATTCTGTTGCGATGATGGAAGTGTATATGCTCCAAATAATTGTTATAATATGGAAATAGCTACGGAGTGGACACCAATGAAATGTGAACTCGAAAGCAGAAAACAAGAACCGCGAATGCAGCTGACTTCAGAAAAAATCAACACTCGTCTGCAGTTATGATGTCAGATGATATAACTAACTCGACTGGTTGGTCACGGTGTCACTCTATTATGGGGACGTGTTTTCGTGTGCATGCAACCTACAAGCAATTTAACATCGTCGAGGTTATAATGATTGTTGACATATTTTATTATAAATCCCAAATGAAGATGAATATGTATACATAATTGTTCATAAGTGAGATATATACAGTATGATGAACAATAATTGAGGACGGGGTCACAAGTTATAGCAACCACCAAGGGTGATTATACCTAAGGCAAGTGAATGACGTCATATATTTTGTTCTATATCCATCAGTGATTTTTTAGATCGCGGGTATGGATTTTGAAGAAATTATCACGTGACTTCCGGTTAGCAACAGTGTGGATTGCAAAAAAAACGCGGAATTGGGAATGAAGCATCGCGATGAAAATGAAAGTAACTAATTCACAACTTACGAAGAATTCACATGTGATTTTGGTCTATTAATTTCAATTAGACAAATTTCTTTAGTTAGCATAATGAAAACGAAAAATGAAGACGTCATGACACGGTTTCTGGCGTCATTTTGGGTTTGTGAGCCAGAATCCATACAAGATTGCACGACACGTCTTGTCAAATTGGCATGTCATCTCCTTCGTGATCACTGCGTGATTTGCGCTATGTTGCCGATAAAAGTTAAATTTGAGGCACAGCATGTTCCACGTACGATTCATATTATCAAATTAGAAAAGCCCATCTCACCTAATTGATGACCAACTTAACAAAAGAGGGTCAAAACTGAGGTATAAGTGAAAAGATTATACAAAATAATCAAAGGGATATGTCACGACTGCAACAACTCGAATTCTAATATAATGATATAATAGTTATAGGTTGGTTCGGAGGTAAGAGAAATGGAATCAGAGAAAAAATGTTGTGTGCGGGTGTAATGGTTAGTTGTTGATATCATGTTGGTTCAGTTGCATTGATTCAATCTATTTCATAGTTGCCGAAACGTTTCTATGATATGATATAGTCTTGAACAGCTGGATATAACATAGCATTTATTTCATCGGGATAACTATAAAATCTATTATTACCCATCCCTTAACTAACACTCTTTCTGATTGGGCAAAAGTCACCACGTGATAATCCGGGAAAAAGTCATATTGGACTCCCGAAAATTTCACCGATTCATACTCTGATGGTTTCACTTCCGCGTTGAGATTTTTGTTTTCACTTCCGTGTTTACTGTTCCAATTCATGCTTTATGATTTATATTGATTACGCCGTGCTCATACCACCGATATAAACTTACCTCAAAATGTTAACCCAGTCCAAGATGCTTTATTGAAACTTCAGTATTATCTTCTTTCCTCAATGATTCACTACGTGATGATAGTATACGAAATATAATATTAAACAGTTAACGAGAACATTGAGTTACAGACAGCTACAACGAGTGATATTTAAACACCACAGACAGCTCTGCAGCTGCAACGAGTGATATTTAAATGCAGCCAGATAACCAGACAACCGTGAAGGCTAACACATTGCACAATATGCTACCAGTACAAGCAACAGGACATATGCACTGCCCATTATTGGATTGCATATATTGAAATTAAACGTCCTGGTCAAACTATTCGGCTACAGCGTGGGTGATGGGATTCACAAGTGCGCAATTTACCGATTTTGCACAGGGCGGAAGGTGTAAATCAGATTAAATTGATCTATTTTTATTACGCGCGCCGCGTGTATACTAATGTACACATTCATGTTTTGCCTGGGCGCTACAGCCCCGGTTCCATATTCCCGATTTTCTGTCCCGAATTAGTATATTCGGCACCAATTCGGGACCAGACCAAATCGGCAGCATTCGAGAGAATTCTGGATGAGTTTTATTCCAAAAGCCGCCGAACTGATGACAAAATTTTATCGTCCAGAACATTGCCGAGTATTCCAGAATGCTTCCGAATTTCTTCCCGAATGATAAAGATTTATCCCGAACTGATACCGAAATTTCGTGCGAGTAGCTGCCGAATTGCCCAGATTACCACCGACTTGTTGCCGAATACCCCGAATCAATGCCGAACTGGTACCGAATTGATGCCGAATAAATACCGAATTGGTAATCAATTGCTGCCGAACGTCCCGAATCGATGCCGAATTTTGCAGATACACCGGATCTCAGTATAAAAGCAGCCACACATGGCGAATTCGGGAATAAGCTACCGAATACTGCCGACTACTCCAGAATATCCACCCGAATATTGCCGAATACTACCGAATACTGCCGACTACTCCCGAATAGGTGCCGAATTGCTCCCGATGATTGACAAATCGGGAGCGATTCGGCTTGGTTCCCGATAGTTTTGAACATTTCAAAACTGTCGGGAGCGGGCCCAGAATCGTCCCGAATCGACCCCGATAGCACCGATATCCCCGATCATGTTCGGGGGTAAAAATTCACTGTACCGACTCGTCCCGAACTTACTCCACGATTTTTGCAAAATTATGATTCGGGAGTCATTCGGGAACATTCGGGGTGGAAAATCGGGGATATGGAACCGGGGCTTACCATAGCGCATGTGGGTTATATTTATAGAATGTTTTATTGTGACACATTAAAAGTTTACATTATGTGATTAATGTTGATTTTTGGTTTGTGATAAGCTATGCCAATTACAATTAACAGAAATGAAAAAAGATTATAATTACAATCATGGGTATATAATAGGGACATGACAATCTGCGGGATGGGATGGGATATGGGACAAAACGACAATCTGCGGGACAGAATTTCAAATTGCGTGGGACGGCCGATATCTCGAGGAATACAGGGCGTTGGGGGCTCATTTTGGTGTCTAACAAAAGGCCCACATTCACCCTATCCAAACATATTAACCCCGCCACTGACCGGACAAGTTGCATTATTTGATCGACAACTGACCTAACATGGGGTGGAATTTGGATAGCATGACAATCTGCGGGACAGGATTTTCAAATTGCGTGGGACGGCCGATAGCTCGAGGAATACAGCGCATAGAGGGCTACTTTTGGTGTCTAACGAAAGGTCCACATTCGCCCTATCCACACATATTAACCCGCCACTGATCGGACACAGGAAGTTACATTATCCGGTCGACAACTGACCTAACATAAAATGCCACAAACACGAAAAACTGCGTTCGACATTAATGTTTAGAATTTAGATTTCTCGATGAATGCACTAGCAAACAACAAGTTTTAGGTATCAAATAACGCAGTGGAATACTGTGCATTCGTTTTTAGCTACAATATGGCTGTTATAGTGCGAATATTGTAATGGCGAACACGCAAACACGCTCCGATAAAACAGTTAAAAATAGACTCGATGTTTACAATTACAGTATCGATTTCAGCCGGTATATTCAATATAATGGGGCGTATAGTATATCAAAATGTAGAATTAGACACAGGGAATGTATTTTTTTCCAAATGGGTCCACCAAGCGGTGAAATTGTTGCAGAAATTCGCTCCAAGATATTCGCACTTATTTTTATTTCAGTTGTGACTAAAAGCCCAGATGCCGGAGCCCAGCGACTAAAAGCCAAGTTAAAAAATAGATCAACTGGTTTGAACGAATGAATATGTCAACGGTAAGACTATTCAAAAGAATATTCAAATCAAATAGTGTTTATAGACTTAAAAACTTATGTGTCCGCCATTCATATATGCGGTGAAGTTCTCATATTATCTCCCAGTAATACGCGGGGGAGGTTCTCATATGAACATATTATCTGCCGGTCATACACGTTGGAGGTTCATATTATCCGCCGGTCATACGCGAGGGAAGTTTTCTTATTATCCTCCAGTCATACGCGGGGGAGGTTCTGATATGAACATATTAGTCCGGGAGCTAATAGGGGTACCCTTGCACCCCCCCTGGGACTTAACTTCACCCCACTCATTTTGTTCCTTATTATGTCCTTCAACTTTTAAGCAATGTTAACTAGAAAAAAAAGTGTAGACTCCAGACAAGATGGCGTCCATCATGGCCGCCGTTTTTCAGACCAGACCCTAGGTCAGTTTTATGCAAATTATAGCGGGAAAATCTTGTAAAATGTATACAAATGTATATATTTTCGTGAAGCTAAGACATAATGACACTTTATTGGGCCAAAATTGAAACTCACCATCCAAGATGGCCGCCAAAATGGCCACCGGAAGTTGAAAATATGACATTATTTCACAAATATGTTCTAGATCAATTCATGCTGGTTGAGTAATATGACTTTATTTAGTGTTGTGTATATTAACTGATCATTGGAGCAATTAAATGTGCAACTAATGGGGTCCTAGCCCCTTCTGATCCCTCAAAAATTCGATTTTACAGAACGCGGTACAAAATTTTACAAAAAATCACAATTGGGATTCTAGTCATATTTCAAAAAGAAATGAAAAGAACATTGTAATGTAAGTGATGCATATCATTACCTATGAATATTCTAACTCTCTGGAACCAAAAATCTTACCTTGGCTCATATTGGCTGCGAAAATGGCCGCCAAAATATGGAAAATGGTAAATATTGCCCCAGGGTGTCCTGCAATCGCTTACAAGTTGTGGTTGATGTATACAATTGGCTAATCTGTATTCTATACATTGCATACTAACATCTCTGATGCACCATGGATCATTTTTACTATTGTCACCACTGACATCAACAGAAATATGGGATTTTTCTCTCACAAACTTGACATAAATATCGGCAAAAATTAACTTTTCAGGGTTCGACCATTTGTTCAAGTAAAATGCAACTATCTTTGGTATCAAAGGTGTTTATTGTTTTGGTCTATCTTAAGTGGGTCACACGGTGGTGTTTAAAGACTAAAATGCTCAAGATGGCTTCCAAAATGGCAACCAAATTTGTAAAAAGTTAAAAGTTAACATATCCCGAACATTATTCTCTGCGTTATCCGAAAAAGATAGCAAATTGTGACTCACTTGGTTATTTTACGTATCATTTAATTAACTGACAAATACGTTCTATTATATTTGTCCCAGTTCCGTATGGGGCATGACAAATTCATTTTAAAGTTGCAGTATGGAATTTTGCAGAGAACCTATTTTGTGATTCTGGCCATATTATTGAAAGGAAATGGGCAGAACTTTGAGACGGAACTGAGATGAACCATCATGATATGTGGGTATTCAGGCCCACTATGATACAAATTTATCAACTGGATACAGGGTGGAAGCCAAGATGGCAGCCACGGAGTTACTCTATGGTCATAGATGAGGGTAATAGGTATACAGGGAGTTATTGTATGGTCATGAATGATGTGTGGGTATATAGGGAGTCCCCTGTTGGTGACGGTGGGACATATATTTATATATGTTGTGGATGTGTTATCATTGGTGGTGTATGGGGAGTAGATGTATGATCATGGATGGCGTGTATATAACTTATGAGTGGCAAGTATGGAACTTATGAGTGGTCGTATGTGCGGTTATTGGTATATATGGAAGGGCTCACCATTGGTATTGTGCATATGTATACCTGGATTGACTCTATGGGCATGTGTATGGCGAATATGTATACATGTAGTGGATGTATGGTGCATGGTGAGGTGAATATGTCTACAATGAGTGACTATATGATCGTGAATGTATTGAATATGTATACATAGAGTGACTTTTTGGTCATGTGTCGGGTGTAGGTGTATACCTGGTGTTCATGCATGGTGACTCGTGGCTGTATCGTCATTTGTGGTATGTACGGGTATAAAGAAGTATGGTTGCATGATCAGGTGTACGTGTATAAAGTGGATTACTATGTTGGCATTTGTGTGGTGTTTATGTACATATGGAGTGACTTGGGTAATGGGTGGGTTGTACATGTGTATCTTGGGTGGCTATCGCTTTCCACAATAACTCAAGGGTATGTTAATCAATAGAGAGGTCATGTCAGAGAGTTCTCCATCTTGATGATGTTTATGTAGATGGGGGACGTTAAGCTGTATACATGTATACATGTACACCTGACCCATTACCACGGGTAACCATACAGCCATGCGTCACAATGCAGGCACACCGGGTATACTCCTAAACATGACCCATAACCATAGAGTCACTCCTTATATACCCATTCATCTCACCATTGGCCATAAGGTCACCCCTTGTATACCTATTATCCAAGCGCATGGTCAAATAGAAATCAATATCTACATCAACACCATAAAGTCATTCCGGTATACATATGCACCTCACCAATGGCCATATAGCCACTCGCTTCATACACATACCCTCACCCATGTCACCTGGTATACTCCTTCACCTGACCTATGGCCATATAGTCACCCCATGTGTACCTATTCAAAACATTCATACATGATCATGGCCAATCCTTGTATACATATTGACCTCAACATTGGCCATGTCACTTCCTGTATCCATATTTGTCACACCATAGCCGAATAGCCACTCAAGATATACTAATACACCCATCCACGTCAGTATAGTCACTCCATGTTTGCATATGCACCTCATCCATGGCCATATAGCCACTCACTATATACTCATATCCCTCGCACATGACAATAAAGCAAGACGTGTGTATGCTGGTATAACCTACACATGACCACACCGCCACGAGTCACCAAACAGGAACACCAGGTATACGCTTGACACATGACCATTTAGTCACCCCCTGTATAGATGTTCATTACATTTGTGACCATACAGTCACTACGTGTATACCTACATGTACCCATCTCACCATTAACAATACAGTCACCACTTGTATACCTATTCGACACACATATTCATATAACCACTCGATATACATAATCAGCCCACCCTAGACTATAGATTCACTCCAGGTATACATGTAAACCTCACTAATGGCCATTCATCCCTTCCAGATATACTAAAAACCCGCACACACGACCACTCAAACACTCCATTCTTGCATATACACCTCACACATGACAATTCAGCAATTCACGGCATAATCATACACGCCATCCATGATAATACAGCTAAGCCTTATACACCCACAAATGATAATACATCCACGAGATATATAAATATACATCCCACCATTACCACACGGAAACTCCCTATATACCCACACCCTCGATAATGTCCACCCAGCTTACTCCAGGTATTCATATTCAATCATGACCGTACAGTCATTCCGTGTATACCTGTACATATTACCCGTAACCATAAAATCACTCCCTATTTATCCACACCCCCATCCATGATCATACAGACAACACATGCACATACCACCCATTACCTTACAGTCACTCCATATATACATAATCAACACATAGATGACCATGTAGCTATATCCATACACCACACCAATGACCATACATGTACACCGGTTGCACCCGTACTGAATATACACAAGCATACACCATAGAGTCACTCCATGCATACCGATTGACCTCACACCTGACCATGACCTCTCCCTGTATACCTAGATGCATCTTACCATAGACAGCACACTAATAGCCATATATTCACTCATTGTATACCTACTCACATAAGTCATGACATACAATAATTCCCTGTATACCTATTCATCTCACATATGATCATAGTGTAACTCCCTGGCTATGATCTTTGCATCCACACTGTATCATGTTGACATTTTATAATAATGGACCAGAATAGCCAAAGATTATGGTCCATCTCAGTTCTGCATCAAAGTTCTGCCCATTTCCTTTCAATAAATGTGGCCAAAATCACAAAAGAGGTTCTCGGCAAAATTGCATAATTTAAAATGAATTTGTCATGCCCCATACGGAACTGAGACAACCAGAATAGAACATGTAGTTGTCAGTTAATTAACTAACATGTATAATAACCAAGTGAGTCACAATATGCTATCTTTTCGGATAATGCAGAGAATGTTCGGGATATATGATAAAAATTAACATTCTACAAATTTGGTTGCCATTTTGGAAGCCATCTTGAGCAATTTAGTCTATAAACATCGTAGTGAGACACATTTAAGATAGACCAAAACAATAAACACCTTTCAATCCAAAGATAGTTATATTTTACCTGAAAAAATGGTCCAAACCTGAAAAGTTAATTTTTGCCAATATTTATGTCAAGTTTTTGAGAGAAAAGTCCAATATGTTTGACGATGTCAGGGGTGACAATAGTAAGAATTAACCATGTTGCATCAGACATGTTAGTATTCAATGTATAGAATGCAGAATAGCCAATTGTATACATCAACCACAAATTGTAAGCGATTGCAGGACACGCTGGTGTAATATTTACCATTTTCCATATTTTGGCGGCCATATTGGCAGCCATTTTGAGCCAAAGTATGAATTTTGGTTCCAGTGACTTGGAATATTAATAGTTAATGATATGCCTCACTTACATTACAAAGTTCTGTTCATTTCTTGTTGAAATATGACTAGAATCCCAATTGTGATTTTTTGTGAAATTTTATACCGCATTCTGTAAAATCGAAATTTTGAGGGATTGGAAGGGGTTAGGACCCCAATAATTGTATATTTCGTTGCTCCAATGATCAGTTAATATACAAAACACAAACTAAAGTTGCATTACTCAACCAGTTCCAAACAGCATGAATTGATCTAGAAGATATTTGTGAAAAAATGTTATATTTTCAACTCCCGGTGGCCATTTTGGCGGCCATCTTGGGTGGTGAGTTTCAATTTTGGCCCAAAAAAGTGTCATTATGTCTCAGCTTCACGAAAATATATACATTTGTATATATTTTACAAGATTTTCCCGCTATAATTTGCATAAAACTGACTTAGGGTCTGGTCTGAAAAACGGCGGCCATGATGGACGCCATATTGTCTGGAGTCTACACGGCCACTTTTTTTCTTGTTAACATTGCTTAAAAGTTGAAGGACATAATAAGGAACAAAATGAGTGGGGTGAAGTTAAGTCCCAGGGGGGGGTGCAAGGGTACCCCTATTAGCTCCCGGACTATATTATCTGCCGGTCATATGCGGTGGAGGTTCATATTATCCACCGGTCATACGCGAGGGAGGTTCTCATATTATCCTCCGGTCATACGATGGGGAGGTTCTCATATGAACATATTAACTGCCTGTCATACGCGAGGGAGGTTCTCATATTATCCACCGGTTATACGTGAGGGAGGTTCTCATATGAACATATTATCTGCCGGTCATATGCGGTGGAGGTTCATGTTATCCGCCGATCATACGCGAGGGAGGTTCTCATATTATCCTCCGGTCATACATGGGGGAGGTTCTGTTATGAACATATTATTCGCCGGTCATACGCGGTGGAGGTTCATATTATCCACCGGTCATACACGGTGGAGGTTCTCATATGAACATATTATCCACCGGTCATACGCGGTGGAGGTTCATATTATCCGCCGGTCATACGCGAGGGAGGTTCTCATATTATCCACCGGTCATACGCGAGGGAAGTTCTCATATTATCCTCCGATCATATGTGGGGTAGATTCTGATATGAACATATTATCCGCCGGTCATACGCGGTGGAGGTTCATATTATCCGCCGGTCATGCGCGAGGGAGGTTCTCATATTATCCACCGGTCATACGCGAGGGAGGTTCTCATATTATCCTCCGGTCATGAACATATTATCCGCCAGTCATAGGCGGTGGAGGTTCATATTATCCGCCGGTCATACGCGAGGGAAGTTTTCATATTATCCTCCAGTCATATGCGGGGGAGGTTCTGATATGAACATATTATCTGCCGGTCATACACGGTGGAGGTTCATATTATCCACCAGTCATACGTAGGGGAGGTTCTCATATGAACATATTATCCGCCGGTCATACGTAGTGGAGGTTCTCATATGAACATATTATCTGCCGGTCATACGCGGTGGAGGTTCATATTATCCGCCGGTCATACGCGAGGCAAGTTTTCATATTATCCTCCAGTCATATATACGCGGGGGAGGTTCTGATATGAACATATTATCTGCCGGTCATACGCGAGGGAAGTTCTCATATTATCCTCCGGTCATACGATGGGGAGGTTCTCATATGAACATATTATCCGCCGGTCATACGCGAGGGATGTTCTCATATTATCCACCGGTTATACGCGAGGGAGGTTCTCATATTAGCCTCCGTTCATACATATGGGAGGTTCTCATATGAACATATTATCTGCCGGTCATACGCGGTTGAGGTTCATATTATCCGCCAGTCATACGCAAGGTAGGTTCTCATATTATCCTCCGGTCATACGTGGGGGAGGTTCTGATATGAACATATTATTCGCCGGTCATACGCAGTGGAGGTTCATATTATCCAACAGTCATACACGGTGGAAGTTCTCATATGAACATATTATCCGCCGGTCATACGCGGTGGAGGTTCATATTATCTGCCGGTCATATGCGAGAGAAGTTCTCATATTATCCTCCGATCATATGTGGGGGAGGTTCTGATATGAACATATTATCCGCCGGTCATACGCAGTGGAGGTTCATATTATCCGCCGGTCATACGCGAGGGAGGTTGTCATATTATCCACCAGTCATACGCGAGGTAGGTTCTTATATTATCCTCCGGTCATACGTTGGGGAGGTTCTCATATGAACATATTATCCGCCGGTCATACGCAGTGGAGGTTCTCATATGAACATATTATCCGCTGGTCATACGTGGTGGAGGTTCTCATATGAACATATTATCCACCGGTCGTACGCGGTGGAGGTTCATATTATCCGCCGGTCATACGCGAGGGAAGTTCTCATATTATCCTTCGGTCATAGGTGGGGGAGGTTCTGATATGAACATATTATCTGCCGGTCATACGCGGTGGAGGTTCATATTACCCACCGGTCATACGCGGTGGAGGTTCTCATATGAACATATTATCTGCCGGTCATATGCGAGGGAGGTTCTCATATTATCCACCGGTCACACCCGAGGGAGGATATGACCGGCGGATAATATTTTCATATGAGGACCTCCACAACGTATGACCAGAGGATAATATAAGAACCTCCCTCGCGTATGACTGGTGGATAATATGAACCTCCACCGCATATGACCGGCAGATAATATGTTCATATCAGAACCTCCCCCGCGTATGACTGGAGGATAAAATGAGAACTTCCCTTGCGTATGACCGGCGGATAATATGAACCTCCACCGCGTATGACCGGCAGATAATATGTTCATATGAGAACCTCCCCCGCGTATGACTGGCAGATAATATGAGAACCTCCACCGCATATGAATGGCTGACACATAAGTTTTTAAGTCTATAAACACTATTTGATTTGAATATTCTTTTGAATAGTCTTACAAACTTGGCTTTTAGTCGCTGGGACCCGGCATCTGGGCTTTTAGTCACAACTGAAATCAAAATAAGTGAGAATATCTTGGAGCGAATTTCTGCAACAATTTCACCGCCTGGTGGGACCCATTTAAAAAAAATACATTCCCTGTGTCTAATCCTACATTTTGATATACCATACGTCCCATTATATTGAATATACCAGCTGAAATCGATCCTGTAATTGTAAACATCGAGTCTATTTTTAGCTGTTTTATCGGCGCGTGTTTGCGTGTTCGCCATTACAATATTCGCACTAAAACAGCCATATTGTAGCTAAAAACGAATGCACAGTATTCCACTGCGTTATTTGATACCTAAAACTTGTTGTTTGCTGGCGTATTCATCGAGAAATCTAATTTCTAAACATTAATGTCGAACGCAGTTTTTCGTGTTTGTGGCATTTTATGTTAGGTCAGTTGTCGACCGAATTATGTAACTTCCGGTGTCCGGTCAGTGACGGGGTTAATATGTGTGGATAGGGCGAATTTCGGCCTTTCGTTAGACACAAAAATGAGACCCCAACGCCCTGTATTCCTCGAGATATCGGCCGTCCCACGCAATTTGAAATTCTGTCCCGCAGATTGTCGTTTTGTCCCATCTCCCATCCCATCCCGCAGATTGTCATGTCCCATATAATATATGATCTTGAGCGCGTTACCATTTATGACTATGGTTTTCTCGCATATATATATATTTGCGAATGTCTGTCTTTCTGTCTGCCTGTCCACTATTGAATCTAATAGGGGACCATCAAGAGGGCTACAATGTGGTTTAAACATATGTGACCCGCCATATAAAATCCAGTCGTAAGTCGGGATTTTTTTTTACCCTGTGTCAATGCATTCTCTCATATATGCGAGTCGACCATAGGTCGCCTCGCATGTATAAGAGAATGCATTGGCCTAACAATTTTTTAACATTTTTTTTTAAATAAACGTTTCTTACAATTTTTAGGACATAAAATAAAAAACATCCATTACACTGGAGGGAGCCCCACACATATATAGAATCATATAGAAGAGTGTCGTCTGCTCATGTTTGCCTGGGGCTCTGTATGGGTGAAATTATAAAATTGTTAAAGAATACAAGAAAAAAATATTAAAATTGTAAAAAATTGTTAGGCCAATGCGGTCTCTTATATATGCGAGGCGACCTATGGTCGACTCGCATATATAAGAGAATACATTGGCACAAGGCTTCAGGGCGTCAGGGATAGAAAAAGGGGCAACACAATCTATGAAATTTTTTTGTCGGTGATTTTCACAAAACTGATATAGAATAAACTCCATGATGTGAATTTAATGGTGTGGGTTAAAGATGAATTTAATGGTGTGGGTTAAAGATGAATTTAATGGTGTGGGTTAAAGATGAATTTAATGGTGTGGGTTAAAGATGCCAAAAGTGATGCAGTTCGAATCAGGGATGGGAAGGAGGAGGTGGCACCGAAATTGATCCAGTTTTTTTAACGCCGATTACCACCAAATCAATATATATTCTTCTCCATGATGCGAGTAATATATTAATCGTGTTGGTTAAAGTGACAGTATGGTGTTGAGGCGCATTCCGTAATCGCCGCGGTATTTCATTTCGTATATATGAGCAATAGTCTATATATAAACATAGATATAGCCCCCCCCCCCCCCCCCCCCCCGCGTTATGGCTATACAGTCTTGCCTGTTCAATAGCTTATTAAGAGTAACTGTTACTCTCAAGCTATTGAAAAGGCAAGATGTGCCGAAATCGGTATTGCTCTATGCACATTCTTATTAAAAATATAGACCTACTTTTCATTAATTTCAACTTACGGTCTTGAGACACTCGGGGAATACATTATTTCAAACGGGGGAAATCCAACCAACGAGAGTTCCTATCACATTCTGTAGTCTAAATATACGCGACATAACAAGGTAGGGAGAGTTCCTATCACAAGTCATTATGTAGTCGAAATATACGCGACACAACAAGGTAGGGAGAGTTCCTATCACAAGTCATTATGTAGTCGAAATATACGCGACATAACAAGGTAGGGAGAGTTCCTATCACAAGTCATTATGTAGTCGAAATATACGCGACACAACAAGGTAGGGAGAGTTCCTATCACAAGTCATTATGTAGTCGAAATATACGCGACATACCAAGGTAAGGAGAGTTCCTATTTTAATAATATGTAGTCTAAATATACGCGGTATTGCCGTTTACCCGACCACAGTCCGTGTAGTAAGTCAGATATTCAACGCTACGGCAAGTTTCTTATTCTTTAATATATATTTTATAAATATTTTTTCTACAAAGTCCTGTGACCAAAATATGTTCGGATTATTTGACTTTCCATCCAGTATTTACTGTGAAATCTCTCTCTTGATAAAATGTTTTAGAGTTACACCCCTCATATCATCATCACACTATGTCTGACCGCTGCCGGCATATGTATTTTCTTAACTAAATCCAACATGAAAGCTCAGAGTGATCAGATGTCGATTTTTGAAGTTTGTTATTTCTCGAGATGTGTAATAATATGTGCACAGAAACACGTGGTTAAACATGGTCAAAATTACGGAGGAAGATGGATAACTCTAAAATCATGCGGTAATGCGCTCAAATTTCGTGATATTTTAGTGATAATACGGCCATATTTTGTTGAAAAAAATGTTGATAAATAAAAAAAATTGGGAAAGTTGATACCATGACAGTGGTTAGCATTATTTTGTTGCAATAAATCGATTTTGAAAACAAAGCGTATTTTGAAGAAAAGCTGTTGTTGTTTCGGGAACTTTAAAGGCCCACTTAATTTTCGAATCACCAGATCACAATATATAAAATATATGCCATATTATATATTGTATTATTTAACTGATCCGGTCGAATAAACTGGGAACATGTTGTTTTTGTCGAGGTACCATGGTGTGGTCTGTATTTAATTCTGATCCGGACTGTACTATAAAGTATATTATACTCAATGGAAGGGGAATAACTATATCTCTTAGTTTGAATTCTGATTCATGGGAAGTCTTCAAATGAATCTCTATCACTTGGTGGACAGTCCCCGGCCATAGCTGCTTCGTATTCTGGTGGAATATATATATATTTTGGTCCCTCTTCCAAATGGTATATAATATAGAGTAATGTTATCTGTGGATTCGAAAATTAAGTGGGCCTTTAATTTAAGGTGGTAATTGTCGTAAAATGAACAGGTCATCCTGTTTTTTTGGGGCCCGGGGCTATTGCGGACCACTCTTATCGGCTGGAGCACCCCGAAAGAGGTGGTCAAATTGCCTGTCGGGGTAAGTCCCCGCTAGAAGCGGAAGTCCGTCAGTCAGTTACGACCATTCGCCCTCCTCAGGCTGCGAAACCACACCGTGGAAGCACCCGGCGTCAACTATTTACCTAAGACTTTAGTCGTCAAGAGTTTCGTTAAAAATAGCTTCTTCGATCTCAGATTAATTATATCACACCGTTACCAACAGTTCCCTCAGCCGTTGAGATGTGGAACACACTCCCAGACAATGTGCGGAAGTGTGAAACATTGTGTGACTTTAAGTCGGCAATAGGAAGCACGGATAATAACCGTAGAGAACCTTATATTTACCACTATTACTATTACTCACGCCCAGCGCAAATAAATCACTGCAGATTGCGACTTGGTTGTAGTTTTCTTAATAAAGACCTGTGTGAAAATTATCTCAGATCAAGTCCTCATTGTGTGTGTGGAAGTGATGAAACGGCGAATCATTTCTTATTCCACTGCCCAGTATAAAATAGACAAAGAAACGAATGTTTTTCTGGTAGTTTGGAAAGAACAACCATTGAGAGCGCACTGAACGGCACGATTTCAAATAGTCTGAGCGAAAATATTTTTACATTTAAAACAGTCCAGAAATTCATAATCATGACAGAAAAATCGTTCACTTTTGGATAAAGGCATGAAACTTTCAGGATTAGCTGGGTATGTGGTCCTCATCAACCAGTTAGCTGGTTCCAGGTTTCGTGTGACCCCTTGACCTTCAACTTGACCTTGTAATGTCGAGAATTTGAGATTTAGGGTTATCTATTTTGTATCGAATATAATGGCTATATTAAAGGATATATAGACATTGGAGATTGTCGAAACGATACCATGGATGTTCGCCTTTGTATCCACATTCAATTTGTCTATGATAATCCAAAATGGCCGCAATAATGGACGCCAAAATAAAACAATTTGACGTTTTTTCACTAATATCTTTCAAATCAGTTCCTGCTTTTTGGAACTGTTTGATAATTGCAACTTTATTTTGTATTATCATGTTAACTGAAATTGGAGCAATGAAATATGCCATTCGTGGGCTCCCTGCCAACTCCGATCCCTTAAAAATTCGATTTTACAGAAAGCGGTATAAAAATTCACACAATAATCACAATTGGGATCCTAGTCATATTTCGTCAAGAATATTCTAACTCAATTGTACCAAAATTGTCAATTTGGCTCAAAATGGCTGACAAAATGGCAGCCAGAATATGGAAAAATGTAAATATTGCTCTAGCGAGTCATGCAACCGCATACAAGTTGTGGTTGATGAAACAAATGACTATTCTGTCTTATAGATATGGAATACTACCATTTCTTATACACCCTGGTTGATTGTTACTACTTTAAACACTGAAATTACCAGAATTATTGGATTTTTCTATCACAAACTTGGCATCAAAATCGGCAACCATTCACCTTTCGGGTTAAGACAATTTTCTCAAGTAAAATGGTATCGAAGGTGTTTATTGTCTTTGATCTGTCTTAAATGGGTCACAATATTTTATCTGTTTTTGGACAAAATTACTCAAGATGGTTTGCAAAATGGCAACCAAATTTTGTAAAAAAAAATATTTTTCATGTATATCCGGAATATTATTCTCTGATGTCCCGAAAAGGTAGCAAATTTTGACTCACTTTGTATTAACCATGTTACTTATGAGGCTTGACAAATTAATTACAAAGATGCAGTACGGAATTTTGCCAAAAACTTCTTTTGGGAATCTGATCATGTTTTTGTACGGAAATGGACAGCACTTTGAAACTGAACTGAAAGGGGCATTATTATGAGGCTACGACAATAAATTTGTGGCTCATTGGCATCGAAATGACTAATTTCAGAAAACCCGTTTCCCCCATTGTGCATATAAACCACCATCAGGGTGTAGAACTCTCTGACGTTACCTCTATATCGATTAACATGTCCCTGAGTTGTTGTGTAAAGCGATACCCACCCAAATTTACACATGTACAACCCACCCATGACCATACATTCGCTCCATATATCCATAAACACCACATAAATGACTATGTAGCCACTCGTTTTTTACACACACACTTCATCCATGACCGTACATCCATATTTAGGTATAACCGCTCATGATTATATCACACCGTTTCCAACGATTTACATTGTTTTAAACTAGGAATGATTAAAGGCCCACTTAATTTTAGAAAACCCAGAAAACAGTATTCCATATTATATACCTTTTTGAAGAGAAACCAAAAAATATATATTCCAACAGAATAGGAAGCTGCTGTGGTCTATGACTGTCAGCCAAGTGATAGAGATCCATTCCAAGACCCCACCCCTACTCAACCCAGAATACAGGACACACCATGGTACCTCGACAAAAACAACATGTTCCCAGTTTATTCGACCGGATCAGTTAATAATACAATGTTGTGGAGCTTCCTCTTTCAAAAGTCTCAAATAAATAAATGTGACATCTCGTCACACTACGAGTAGGTGTGGGCAGCGGTAAGTCCTGCGTATGGGACTGAACTATGCATGGAGCTTGGGGGTAGGGTGGGCTCGACGTAAAATACTTAAAGGTACTCAATTTGTTCAGACGCTCCTAAATTACAATTTCTTTGGCTTCAGGGGGGGGGGTAAATATATTTTATTCGCGTCGAGTAACCCACCCATGAAAGCTCAGAGTGATCAGATGTCGATTTTTTTAAGTTTGTTATTTCTCGAGATGTGTAATAATATGTGGGCCAGAAACACGTGGTCAAACGTGGTCAAAATTACGGATGAAGATGGATAACTCTAAAATCAAGTGCTAATACGGTCAAATTTCGTGATATTTTAGTGATAATACGGCCATATTTTGTAGAAAAAATTTGATACCATGACAATGGTATTATTGCATTATTTTGTTGCAATAAATCAATTTAGATAACTAAAGCGTATTTTGAAGAGAAGCTGTTGTTGTTTCGGGAACTTTAAAGGTCCACTTAATTTTCGAATAACCAGATCACATTATATAAAATATATGCCATATTATATACCATTTGAAAGAGGAAGCTACAAAACATTGTATTATTTAACTGATCCGGTCGAATAAACTGGAAAAATGTTGTTTTTGTCGAGGTACCATGGTGTGTCCTGTATTTAATTCTGATCCGGACTGTACTATAAAGTCTATTATACTCAATGAAAGGGGAATAACTATATCACTTAGTTTGAATTCTGATTCATGGGAAGTCTTCAAATGAATCTCTATCACTTGGTGGACAGTCCCCGGCCATAGCTGCTTCGTGGTGGAATATATATATATATATATATATATATATATATTGGTCCCTCTTCCAAATGGTATATAATATAGAGTAATGTTATCCGTGCTGACCGTGCATCCAGAAATTAAGTGTGCCTTCAATTTAGCTGAATAAGTCACTCTCTCACTCTCACCGGTTTAATAAGTCACTTTCACCGGTTTTCTGTGATAAAGTTACCCAGGTTCCTAAATTTGTGATAAAGTTACCCAGGTTGGAGAGAATTGTGATAAAGTTACCCAGGTTGGAGAGAATTGTGATAAAGTTACCCAGGTTAAGCAAATCTCACAATATCAACTCGATTTAAAAGCGTCACTGTGTCAGAGGGAAATATTGTTCAGTTTTTGGCAAGTAATAGCCCTTATTAAGCATAAATTAAGACAAATTAGTACTGTATAGTTCGTCATTTTGATTGCAAAAATGAATAATTTGTTGCTAAACATGAAATGTTATCAACCTGGGCAACTTTATCACAATTTCGGGAACCTGTGTATCTAACATTATCACAGAAAACCGGTGAAAGTGACCTGTTCAGCTTTAATTTAAAGCGGTAATTGTCGTAAAAAAACTTCTTCTTTTTTCAAAATCGTAAAAAACGAACCGGTCATCCGGTGTCAAATATTTTAACTTTGACTTTTATAGTCTTCAAGAGTTTAGATAAAAAATAGCGTCTTCGATCTTAGATTATAGCACACAGTTTCCAACAGTTTACGGTGTTTTAACTAGCAATGACTAATTACCAGATTGGTGAATTTTACAAATACTAAACGCATCTCTATCCCACGGATCTTTATACCATTTTATCTGATCTCAATATATTCATTGGTTTTCTCTTCATTCTCTCAAAATCAAGAGTGGTTTTCGCTCTCTCTTAACAAAATTATTGATATCAAACCTGACAAAAACTGTTTTTAGAGTTATGCTTCTTAGATCGCTGGCAGGGCAAACTTGATTAAACGTGTAAACGTGATGTGAAACACTGCGGTATGGTGATCAAATAGAAATGGAGAATAATCTTGCTCAAAGTATTTTTTTTAGAAATATTATATTCAAATAGGCAACACACATCGTTATCCTTCTATTATTAATTAATTACAGTGATTCTCGAAGGTGAAATCGTTTTCGTTAGTTTATCGCAGATACTAGTTGCGTATCGAGAAGTAAATATTTACAATTGAGGGTGGTTCAGACGATGATTTCTATGGAGTAGTACGTCGATTTGCTTAAAATATTCGGCGATGTTTCTAAAATGCTACATTTCTCCAGTTGACATAGTGCCTGAAATGCCCTGAATACTAACTTATCAGTGTTACATACCCAGATAAGTCCATAATATGTCTTTACATAAAAAGTAGACCTATAATTTTTGCCTTAAAGTTATCGGTTCCCGGCGCAATGCTTTTATTTTCATTCGCAATTACATTAACCGGAAACTTATTCAAATATGTGCTATAACATTTCGATTAATTTTGTCTAAAAGCACATTAGTGCGACACATTTAAGACAGATCAAAATAATGAACATTTCTGATACTAAAGATAGTCCATTTACTTGAATAAATTGTCCAAACTTAAAATTAATTTTTGCAAATTTTGATGTAAAGTTTATGATAGAAAAAAATCCAATAAGGCAATAATTCTGGCAACGTCCGTGGTTACAATAGTAACACTTCACCGATGTGCATCAGAAATGTTAGAATTTGATGTATATAGCAGAATAGACAATTTTATTCACCCACCACAACTTGTAAGCGATTACATGGAATGCTGGGTCAATATTGACATTTTCCCAGGTTTTACTCGCCATTTTGGTGGCCAATTTCAGAACAAGTGACAATTTTGGTTCCATTGAGTAGAAATTATCATAAGTCATGGTATGCTTCACTTATTTTGCACAATTCTGTTCATTTCTTGTTAAAATATGACTAGAATGATGTGTAGAATCCTAACGGTGATGGTTGGTAAAATTTCATACCAAGTTCTGTAAAATATAATTGTTGAGGGATTTGAAGGGGCCTAATAAATGGCATAATTATATCATTGCTCCAATGATCAGTTAATATAAATAATTAAATAAAGTCACAAATCTGAACCAGTTCCATAGAGCAGAAACTGATCTAGATGATATTAATAATAAAAAAAGTAATATTCTCCACTTACGGCTACCATTTTAACGGCATCTTGGACGGGAGTTCCAATTTCGGCCTATAAATGTGGCTTTATATCTCGCAGAATCATACTTAATGTATATGCTAAATTTAAATAACATATTTCATGGTGAGATTAATTGCGACAAACGTATGTAATCGCGAAACGCTCTTTAATCAAATGTATGTAATCTTTAATAAAACGTATGTAATCTTTAATCAAATGTATGTAATCTTTAATAAAACGTATGTAATCTTTAATCAAACGTATGTAATCTTTAATCAAACGTATGTAATCGCGAAACGCTCTTTAATCAAATGTATGTAATCTTTAATCAAACGTATGTAATCTTTAATCAAACGTATGTAATCGCGAAACGGTCTTTAAATTTGGAATACCCCTTAAAAGAGGGGCTAAATTGAAATTAGTATGTGAATATGTACATACATGTGCAAAGTGTGATGCTTTAGTTACAAATTGAGCAATTGCCTTGGAAATTGGACTTAATCTACTCCACTAAAGATGCATAACTCTAAAATCAAATTGAAATATGGTCAAATTTCGTGAAATTTTAGTGATAATAAGGCCATATTTTGTTGTCCAAAATGTTGATAAATAACAAGTTTTGGAAAATTTGATACCATAGTTGACAGTGGTTAGGATTATTTTTGTTGCAATAAATCGATTCTGATGGGAAAAAATGCGTATTTTGAAGAAATGTTTCTGGACGGTGCGGGAGCGTCCGATCCGATTGTGTACCTTTAATTCAAGGCGGTCGCTCTCGTAATATTATTATTTTTTATAATATTAACCGGCTATATCCGGTGTCAAATATTATTCTTGAGACCGAAGTCTTCAAGAGTTATCGTTATACTCTTTATAATCTTCTTCGATTTCAGATTATATCACACAGTTTCCAACAGTTTACGGTGTTTTAACTAGGAATGACTAATCACCAGCTTCCTGAATTTTACACATACTAAACGCATCTCTGTCCCACGGATCTTTATACCATGTTATCTAATCTCAATATATTCGTTGGATTTCTCTTCATTCTTTCAAAAACAAGACTGGCTTTCGCTCTCTCTTAACTAAATTATTGATATTAAACATGATAAAAACTGTTTTTAGAGTTATGCTTCTTAGAAAGCTGGCAGGGCAAACTGTTTAAACTTTTGAATAAAAAGTAGACCTACAATTTTTGTCTTAAATGTGTCGGTTCCGCAATGCTTTGTTTTCATTCACAATAACATTAACCGGCATAATATACAAATATTGCTATAAAATTTCATAGTCTAGCTCACATGAGTCTGTTGAATACACGTCTTCATAAAAAAAATAAACAAACACTCGTCGATCGATCGTACGACTTATTAACCCTTTACCCAACAGAACCCAAATAAATCTTCAACAGCCTAACATATCTTCGGTCTGTCTCAATAGAACCATACAAATATGGATATCATTGGAACCGGTTCATTGACCACAGTGTGATAGTTACAGTTATGCCCTGTGCCAATGCATTCTCTTATATATCCGAGTCGACCATTGGTCGCCTCGCATATATAAGAGAATGCATTGGCCTAAAACACTTTTTACCATTTTTTCTTACATTCTTTAACAATTTAATAATTTTTAATGTGTTAAACCAATGCATTATCTTATATATGCGAGGCGACCTATGGTCGACTCGCATATATAAGAGAATGCATTGGCACAGGGCCCTTCTGTTGGGTAAAGGGTTAAGGGGATGGCAATGTCTGTTTCATAAAAAATGTCTGAAAACGGGCTGACGAAATTGGTATTTTTCACATAAAAGCAGACAGAAATAGAAATAACAACATAGAGATAATATATAGAGCATATATCGTTAAAGGAGGTGCCACGAATAGATGTGAGCTAAAAAGCTTTTTGTACCAGAAAAATGACTTTGAAACGGAGTATATCTGCAATATTATGGCATTGTTTTGGCATTCAAATGTGAAAAACTGTAACTTCAACAGTATCATTAGGCAGCCCATTGTGATAAGCGACATACCGTTAAGAGACAAGGAGCTATGCTTTAGATTAATGTTCATTATATATATATCGTTTGAAAAACGTCCGCTAAAACGTGTCAGTTTTTCTTGGGAGCCAGTCGCCATATTTCTATTGTAAACACATGTTCATGATGTTGTTGTCATTTTTTAATTCGCGGCAGGTACATGAAAATCGACCAGAAAAGCAATTCGATCCTGCAATCGGGCAAGTTTATGATATGAAATCGATGCTTTCAGTTTATTTAAGTTGTTGGAATTAATTTAGTTGCTTGATTACCCACGATTTATGAAGTTTTGTGCTGTTTACAGATGGAAATGTTGATATTTTATTTTTAGAATTACCAGTCTATAGTCGAAAGCGAGATTACAAGATGTCGTATTATTAGGCAAATCACATAAATAGAAAACTTACATGTTTCAGAATATTGTATTATTCTAAAATCAAATAGCCTATATAAAAACATATTTATGAATAGGAAAGTACCGTATTCCGACGAAATATGTCATATTTTACGACGGACTCCTTGTGCGAGTTCACTTCCGGTCAATTCTATTTTGGTGCACTGGGAGAAAAACATTGTGCAGAAAAATACGTTTAATAACATTTGAATGTAAATTAATCGAGAAATCGTCGGTTATCAGGTACAATCATATAGCTTATAACCCATATATATTGATGGGCATAATCAAAAGCTTGATCCCATGCGCGATTGTCTATACTGATCGATTTCCATTCGTAATCGTATTCTAGTATTGACGGATGGGTTTGTTTGTAATCATGGCCGCCCCGCCACATGGCATGTGTATCGGCTATCGCAAAATAATGTTAGGATATTATGGTCTCCCATACCAAGAAAAATACTTCCTAAGAATGTAAACAATGCAAATGGAGGACATTTTGCCATTATTCAGGATGACAGTACTATTTTCACAAGCAGGGTATTTGGGAAAGTTCTTGTTTTTCCTCAAAATGATGTCTCCTTGTCTCTAGCCAGATTCTTATAGGACCATTTTGACTGTTCAGTTTGTGCAAAAACTTACCCATTGGAACTGGATAAACGCCGTTTGGGGACATGATTTTTTGTCACTCTACCGCGAGTAAATTCTAACAGCTAAAATTTCTCTACTAATGACAAGATCTTTGTTTATTATTGATTATTATGTGTGAAAAATATGAAGTTTATCCATTCAATGGCCGGTGAGTAATTATTGATCATCTGGGGGTAGGGTGCAATCCGCGGTGGCCATCTTGACCAAACTTTGCCATCCCCTTAACCCTTTACCCAACAGAACCCAAATAAAGCTTCAACAGCCTAAAATATCTTCGGTCTGTCTCAATAACACCATACAAATATGGATATCATTGGAACCGGTTCATTGACCACATTGTGATGGTTACAGTTATGCCATGTGCCAATGCATTCTCTTATATACCTATGGTCGACTCGCATATATAAGAGAATGCATTGGCCTAAAAAAATCGTTTTTTTAACACTTTTTACCATTTTTTCTTACATTCTTTAACAATTTTATAATTTTTTCTTACATTTTTTAACAATTTTTATAATATTTTTCTACATTCTTTGACAATGTTATCATTTTTAATATGTGTTAAGCCAATGCATTCTCTTATATATGCGAGGGGACCTATGGCCGACTCGCATATATAAGAGAATGCATTGGTACAGGACCGTTCTGTTGGGTAAAGGGTTAACCCTAAAACATGCACGTAAAATTAACCGGCTGACCGGTGTCAAATATTATTTTTGTTTAAGTAACCCGGAGCTTTTACGGACCAGTCTTGTCGGCTGAGCACCCCGTCAGAGGTACCCACCCTTACGAGCATGGTCAAAGTGCTCCTCGGGGTCAGTCCCCGCCAAAGCGGACAGTCGGTCAGTCAGTCAGGTCCGCTTGTCGGCCAAAGGCTGCGAACCCAAACAGTGGAAGTCCCTTCAGGTGGGGAAAACCACCTTGGGGGACGTATCACACCGTAAGGGCTCGATCAAAGCATAGCGACCCTGCTCACGACCAGCGCGGAACAGATACTACACTTTGATCTTAGCCAAAAGGCCGAGAAGCGATCTGTGTCAAATATTTATGGTCGACTCGCATATATAAGAGAATGCATTGGTACAGGGCCGTTCTGTTGGGTAAAGGGTTAACCCTAAAACATGCACGTAAAATTAACCGGCTGACCGGTGTCAAATATTTATCGCCATTTTTTTTTTTTTTTAAAGTAACCCGGAGCTTTTACGGACCAGTCTTGTCGGCTGAGCACCCCGTCAGAGGTACACACCCTTACGAGCATGGTCAAATGCCCCTCGGGGTCAGTCCCCGCATTGCAGCGAACAGTCGGTCTGTCAGTCAGGTCCGCTTGTCGGCCACAGGCTGCGAACCCAAACAGTGGAAGTCCCTTCGGGTGGGAAAAACCACCTTGGGGGACGTATCACACCGTAAGGGCTCGATCAAAGCATAGCGACCCTGCTCACGGCCAGCGCGGAACAGATGCTCCACTTCGATCTTAGCCAAAAGGCCGAGAAGCGATCTGTGTCAAATATTTATGGTCGACTCGCATATATAAGAGAATGCATTTGTACAGGACCGTTCTGTTGGGTAAAGGGTTAACCCTAAAACATGCACGTAAAATTAACCGGCTGACCGGTGTCAAATATTTATCGCCATTTTAAATTCTTCTATTAAAACGTACAACATCTTCAACGCACTGTCTTAGAGCTCATGATTATATCACATCGTTTCCAACAATTTAAGGTGTTTTAAACTAGGTATGATTAATAACCAGTTTGATGAATTTTACAAATGCTAAACACTTTTCTATCCCACGAACATTTATACCATGTTATCTGATCTCAATATATTCTTTGGTTTTCTGTTCATTCTTTCAAAAACATGACTGGCTTTCACTCTCTCTTAGTCAAATTATTTATATCAAACCTAATCAAAACTGTTTTTAGAGTTATGCTTCTTAGATTGCTAGTGCGCAAAAAACTTGATTTAAAATAAAAAGTAGTATTGTTTTCCGCAATGCTTTGTTTTCAGGCCCGGGCGCAGAGGCGGCGGAAGCTACACAAAAGTGGGGGGGGGGGGCACCATTTAAAAAATATATACTCCATTTATGAATTGAAAACTGTTCCAATGTGCACCAGCGCAAAGATTGTTTAGTATGATGTTATTCGTGGCTACCAATATGAAGGTAGAAAATAAGAAAGAGTGTTCAACTCTTTCAGTGCCAAGAACCGATCTCATCGGCCATAATTTACGGTCTGTAGAGTGCCAGGGTCGATGAGATCGGCCCTAAAAACAATAATATGCCAAATGTTTTTAAAAATAGGAATTTCGAAATTTGTTATTTTTGGTAAAATTTCGTTTTTTGGGATGTAAAAGGGTTTTACATTGGTTTTACAAATGTAAACAGCAGGTATGTAGTCGTATAATTCTCATATGCTGCTTCAGTTGGCCCGAGGTAGTTAATGAATTCCTGTGTCGATTCTCATATGCTGCTTCAGTTGGCCCGATGTAGTTAATGAATTCCGGTGTCGATTCTCATATGCTGCTTCAGTTGGCCCGATGTAGTTAATGAATTCCGGTGTCGATTCTCATATGCTGCTTCAGTTGGCCCGATGTAGTTAATGAATTCCTGTGTCGATTCTCATATGCTGCTTCAGTTGGCCCGATGTAGTTAATGCATTCCTGTGTCGATTCTCATATGGGCATGCTTAAGCATGCTATAGCGAATTTAAAAACAAACTGGATAAGTCCTTAGGGGCATGTTAAAACTCAAAACTATCACCAAGTATTCATAGTAATAATTTTGATGCCCATGAAAAACGTAAGATTCCCTGGCACTAAACCTACAAAATAAGCCTGGCACTGAAAGAGTTAAATGATGCTACTCTGCTAATCACTTATTTTTGCAGCCAATGTGTGAAAGATGACCGATGACGTTGATACAACTTCTAAAACCTGCATCCTTTGTCATAAATGTTATGATGAAATTAGTATACACTATACTGAATAATCCAATTCACTGCACATACGACAACCGTTGATATCGAAGAAACAATAATCACAAGTAACTTTGAATATTAAATAACACTATAATATATATGTACACAGACACTAATGCATGTACACAGTAAACTTCCTGTTAAAAATAACTCTTCTTATTTCTCGTTAATAACGAATTAGCTGAGTTGATAAAAATCATAGTCAAGTTATTCCAATGAATACTCAGCATCAACTGATATTGCATATAGCAAGTTATCTCATATCAGGAGTTTGACCACCTTGGCATGAAATTATATACCTGCCAAGGCCCAGGTTTGCACTTTTATTGAAGACACTCAAATGTAAACCTTTGATTGGTATGATGAATGTGATTTTAATTAGACAAGTTGCTGGGTCCAAGACATGGCTATGGTGGTACCCCCAGAAGACACGAGCTCTACAAAGAACTCAAAGTCTGTAGTTAAATTCCCAGAGGGCAATTACTCAGACACAGTGTCAATCTATCTTGCTAACTAACAAGATTCATCACACTCATAACTAACCTTTTCCACGAAAGAGAGCGAGCAATACTTCGAGATTATTCCAATATTGTGCACCAGTCCACCACTTGATTAACGATAACCAAAGTGACAGTTATCTATTGTTATATTGTTATTTTTGTTCCTCATATTGTTATTTACTTGTACACTTGTCTTTTGTCATTATTTGTGTAAAGCGTTATGTACCATTGTGGTTTCTTATAACGATTAAATCTTATCTTATCTATCTTGCTAGCTATGCATAGCCATATTGGCATAACTGGTAAGATTAAACACATTTGTCTACTAATGGAATGTTTTCTTGGGAATAAACATTATTTTCTACAATGTATTTAGTATTGGAAGATTATGTACCCATAATTCATAATTGGGGAAAAAGTGGGGGCGGGGGCACGTGCCGTCTGTGCCCCCACCCCCCCCCCCCCCCCCCCGGCTCCGCGCCCCTGTCCGGGCGACGTTCGTTGCAGAACAGTTGAGAACTAATTCATTTTTGTTCAAATCGCCATCAACAGAAGTAATATTTAAATATATATACATTTTGTTCAGGGGATTTGGGGTGGGTTGTTGTTTTTTTTTTTAAAGTAACCCGGAGCTTTTACGGACCAGTCATCTCGGCTGAGCACCCCATCAGAGGTACACACCCTTACGAGCATGGTCAAAATGCCCCTCGGGTCAGTCCCCACATTGCAGCGGACAGTCGGTCAGGTCCGCTTGTCGGCCACAGGCTGCGAACCCAAACAGTGGAAGTCCTTTCGGTGGGAAAAACCACCTGTGGGGGACGTATCACACCGTAAGGGCTCGATCAAAGCATAGCGACCCTGCTCACGGCCAGCGCGGAACAGATACTACACTTTGATCTTAGCCAAAATCCCGAGAAGCGATGTTGGGGTGGGTTGGGCTCGACATAAAATACGATTAGACTTCAGTCTCCAAGAGTTAATTGGGATAAGTCTTCGACCTCAAATTATATCACATAGTTTCCAACAATTTACGGTGTTTTAACTCTTTACCCAACAAACCGGCCAAAACCGGCCAAATAAAGCTTCAACAGCCTAAAATATCTTCGGTCTGTCTCAATAGAACCATACACATATGGATATCATTGGAACCGGCTCCTTGGCCACATTGTGATAGTTACAGTTATACCCTGTGCCAATGCATTCTCTTATATATGCGAGTCGACCATAGGTCGCCTCGCATATATAAGAGAATGCATTGGCCTAAAAAAAATCTTTTTTTAACACTTTTTACCATTTTTTCTTACATTCTTTAACAATTTTATAATTTTTAATGTGTTAAGCCAATGCATTCTCTTATATATGCGAGGCGACCTATGGTCGACTCGCATATATAAGAGAATGCATTGGCACAGGGCCGTTCTGTTGGGTAATGGGTTAACTAGGATTTTAGGAACGACTAATTACCAGATTGCTCAAACTTACAAATAATAAACGCATCCCTACGGCCCTTTATACACTGTTATCTTATCTCAATATATTCATTGGTTTTCTCTTCATTATTTCAAAAACAAGAGTGGCTTTCCCTCTCTCTTCACTAAATTATTGATATCAAACCTGATAAAAACTGTTTTTTAGAGTTATGCTTCTTATATTGCTGGTGCGGCAAACTGTTGATTTAAATAAAAAGTAGTAATTTTGTCTTAAATTTGCCAGTTCCGCAATGCTTTCTTTTCATTCGCAATTACATTAACCGACATTCTGAATATACGTGCATAAAAAAAAATTTATTTAACACAAACGCGGCGTGTGTGTGCTGTCACTCTTCATAACATTTCATTTTATCAATACAATCTTTGGGTTTCTGTTCATTCTCTCAAAAACAAGAGTGGCTTTCGCTCTCTCTTCACTAACTTATTATGCCACCTAGTGTGGTGTTTCTAGCATTTGGTTTTTTTATATCGCATGGAGTACAGGGCGAATGTATTCTTGGAGATTGTTTGTACCTTACTCAATCGTACCGATATAATCACGTAGATGCCGAAATTGTAAAGTTAACGCCAGCGGTGTATAATACGTTTATGAAAATATGATAAATCCTATCGATAGAGTCAGGACAGGCTCAAATTGTAAACTTAAAGTCACCGGTGTAATAATATCTTGTTGAAAATATAAATAATCTGATAGGCTGAAAATATTGTATAACCTATTGGGAGCCCATAATAAATGGGAATAACCTATTGGGAGCCCCTGCATGTAGTGAACTGAATTGTGGGTATTTTATGGAGATTGTTTGTACCTTACTGAATCGTACCGATATAATCACGTAGATGCCGAAGTTGTAAAGTTAACGCCACTGGTGTATAATATGTTTATGATAAATCGTATCGATAGAGTGAGGACAGGCTCAAATTGTAAACTTAAAGTCGAAAATATAAATAATCTGATAGCCTGAAAATATTGTATAACCTGTTGGGAGCCCCTGGTGTAGTGAACTGAATTATGGGTAATTTTAATTGGAGTGCGCATGTCTGTTTTTTTTGTAGTAACCGCCATCTTTTATCTTTGGAATTATCGGCGTGTTTTATGAAAATGTCACCAAGATTTCTCCACTCGATTCTTTTAAAATGCACCCTAATCGGTCAAATTCTTTTGATAATTCTATCTAAATACATCTTAGCTACTATTCGGATCTGCTTTCCCGGTCGAAAAAGGTTTAGTTTGACCAAAACGGCTATTGACAAAAGTTTGTTTATAAAATAGCGTACTCGATAAACCCGGCCGTAGTACGGCCGTAGATGGTTATCGAAAACAAATTCAATTTCTTCCATCTAAAAGATAATTACGCGCTGGACTCTGTCATTTTAAGAATATATAAGTATTACACACAGACACACGAATTCTCAACTCAAAATTTTGAAAAATGACAGTTTTGTCAACATAAATCGATTTTATTTGCAAATCCCATGTTATTAAAATTTAACTTATTGTTAAATTTTATCATCGAAAAAAATTCATTTCTTCCACCTAAAACATAATTATGTGCTGTATCCTATCATTTTAGGAATATATACGTATCCCACTCAAACACACCAAGTCTCAGCTTAAAATTTAGAAAAATAAGAGATTTATCAACATAAATCGATTTGTATGGCAGATCCCATAAATTTTAGGGCCCTTCAAATGTTTTCTGAGCTGTTCCATATTGGCACCAGAGTCCATATTTGACTGGTTCTACATGATAATTGTGCAACAGTACAGTCGCGTTACTTTATACGTCAACATTGGTCATTATCACTCGACAAATTTATTTCGGTCTATCGTATCAACCCCTATTTCCCCCGCGTAGCTTGACTAAGTGTCAACATTGGTCTTTATCGCTCCACTAATTTGTATCATTTCATCGGTATGAATTCCATATCCAATTATCCACATATAACCAACCCAATCTCTAATCCCAGTCCAATTTATTTATTTTTTTCATCGCTATAGTCACGTTACGAAATATTTTATTGAGTGATACTTGTACTTATATGTCTATGGTATTACTATAGTATACCGTATACGTATATCAATTGCTATTCCTTTCTATATAATTCTGGTGCCATCTATAGATATAGAGATAATTTCCGACCCCCCCCCGGGGGCCCCCCCAATTTTATATCATTGCTGCTTTAGTACAGTCGCGATGCATTACATGGCAACATCGCTCCACTAATTTATGTCAGTTCATCGGTACGAACCCCTTTTTCTCCGAGTCCATATAACCAAACCAACATCTTATCCCGGCCTAAATTATTATTTTTACTTTCATCGGTATAGTTGTGTTACATACATATTTTTTATCATTTGATTCTAATTTGTATTGTACCACTATAGAAGTCCATAAATTACTATTCTGGCACTATATAGAGATGACTAAAATTCTGACACCCCCCCCCCCCTATTTTATAACCTTGTTGCAACAGTAGAGTTGAGATGCATAATATGTCAACATTGGTCGTTATCGCTCTACAGATTTATATCGGTTCAACCCTTAGTTCCCTGTAATGCCCACCCCTCCCTCAATTTATTTTTTCATTTGTATTATAGTCTCGTTACGTACACATTTTTCTTTTATAACTTTTGCTTCAACGCGCCGAGTTCTAGCTGCTGCAGAGAATACAAAACTGACAACATATTGAAATGTAAGCAGGCTTCAAACTAATATTATCCAATAAAAACTCTGGCTACATCAGAAATTTGTGTATAAGGTGTACTCGCATTTGTTGCGTTAAAAAAAAAAAGGTCCCAAGTCAAGGTCCAAATCCCCAACAAACTGATGTGAGGTTTAACTCCATCTACATACAGTAATGTCCAAAGTAATTGATCACTTAACCACAGCAGAATTATGGGTAATTTTTCAAGATTTTAAATCCTGAAAAATTACCCTTAATTCTGCTGTGGTTAATTGGTCAATTACTTTAGGCATTACTGTAGCCCATATAAGGATGTGAGGTCTAATGATAACTCCATCCACATACAGTAATGTCCAAAGTAATTGACCACTTAAGCACAGCAGATTGTGGGTAATTTTTCCGGATTTTAAATCCTGAAAAATTACCCATAATTCTGCTGTGGTTAAGTGGTCAATTACTTTGGGCATTACTGTATCCCAATTAAGGATGTGAGGTCTAATGATAACTCCATCTACATACAGTAATGTCCAAAGTAATTGACCACTTAACCACAGCAGAATTATGGCGTTCAATATGGTCTACCTAATTCTGCTCCAAAAACATGTATATTGAATATATGGATGTTTATTGGGGGGAAACCGATTATTTCAATGATATTTTCATTAACTGGCATTCAAAAACCGACCTACGGGAGCGCGCTTCGCACACGACTGTTTCTTAAGTATATGTGCATATTTAATAAGTCAACAATTCGAAGCACAACAAATAAGATTGGCGGGGTCCCTTGCGCTTGCGCGATCTGTCCATCAAAACATATTTAGACATCTCAAGACACGTAAGACCCAATAACTTAATATACAGAATAGATACATCTATTGCCTGAGTGACTAATATTTATATTTGTTACAATGGGGTCAAATAGTTGCGAAGCCAGCACCACAATTCTTTCCCTCCATAGTAAATATTAAAACAACTTATAAAGAATTATTTATTTACCTTATATTTGGTATGGAGCGTCCTTGGTTTACTGGAGTTCAGATTGTTAACATCACGTCACCAAGTCAATTACTCGCGAAGCCACAGCCATAACTATGTCCCTCCATAGTAATTCTCAAAACAACTTCTTAAGAACAATTGACCAGGTCAGTCGCGCAATTATTGGAAGAGCCACGGTCAATCATTTTTTTTTAAACCAAATTTTACATTTAAATTATTCCTTTATTTAACCAAAAAAAAAAATTAAATGATAAAATTAACTTTTACTACTTGCTAAATTTTATCTTTTAATTATTTCATTTAAATTTTAGACTAAAATTTAAAAATATACAGTCCCAGTATTTACAGTATACTAAGTCCAAGTCTTTATAATCTGTTGAGTGACCCCACAGTCATTTACTTGCTTTGTTAGTAATAATTTGAAGGATTACTTGTTTAAACGCAATTGTTATCAAAATATTTTATGTATTTTTTATAATTTCTATTTATATGTAATACTATAATCTTGGTGGCGTTACCATTTCTGACTATGGTTTTCTTGTTGGTAAACTGTTTTAGTGTTACGGCTCTTAGATCATCATGGGGTGGTGCAAGCTGCAAAACAGAGTTCAGTCCCCTGGCTACACTATGTCTGACCGCTGCCGCATCTGTAAAATCTAACAATTTTTATTTAATTGTTTTGTCAGTAACAATTCATTCGGGCTTGATCTAGACAATTTTCAAATGAATATGGACAGTTCAGTTTCGCAAAATAATGCAGAATGTATTGTAACCTACAAAAGTCTCAAATAAATAAATGAGTGCTTTATTCACATTATGCGGAGGTCCAGCGGTAATTCCTGCGTGGCAAGGGAGTAAACTCTGCATGGGGGTTGGGGTTGGGTGAGCTCGACATAAGAAACGTAATTGATGGTGTGCACTCTCGTAACATTAATGTTTTACTCGTTGCATTTAAAAAAATATTTTCGTTGCATTAAAGATAAGGGCGGCATTGTCGGTGGGTATGTTGTTAAAATATTCACCTCTGTCAAAACCGCCATAAAATGAAAGAATAGCAATATATAGACAAACCTTGTTCTTATACCAATCAGAAATATGGCATAAACAGTATGTTACAGAACCTGGCTTTTGTTTATATCCGGATATGGTAAACATAAAGAGCGCTATTTGTTACTGTTTTTCTGATATGGAAAAAATAAAGAGCGTTTATATCATTTGTGTGTGATTAACCAATATAATTGCGCTGTGTTATGTAAACAAAAGCAGAAATTATGTAACACGAGCAGGCTCTTGTTTACGTACACGATCGTCGACACGCCTTGACGACAATATACTATTTACGCGCTGATTATGTTTGGCTTATGAACAAAACTATATATATTTTAATATGCTATCTGTTGATGGCGATTTTTAACAAATATGAATATTTCTGCAACGAACGCCGCCCATTCTTTTAACCGTTGCATTTTTTTATATTTGTTGGCTATTTTTTTTAAACCTGCCCGGGGCCATTGCGGACCATTCTTGTCGGCTGAGCACCCCGTCAGAGGTGACCCACCCTATCCGGTGACAAATGTTTATGTCGATTAGACTTTAGTCTCCAAGAGTTAAAGGTACTCAACCCGATAAAACTCCTCTCAATTACTATTTCAATGGCTTCGGGGGTCAAAAATATTTGATTCGAGTCGAGGAAGTCACCCATCAAAGCTCAGATTTGTTAGATATCGATTTTAGAAATCTATTATTTTTCATTATCGGGAATACTATCTGGCCCAGAACTCAGTAAAAATTGCGTTAAAATTACCACTTGATTTTAGAGTTATTCATCCTTGTCTGTTTGAATAGATTTTGAGTACACATCCAGAGCAGATTACGACAGTTATTAGTACTAATCTCGAGAACATAACAAATTTGAAAAATCAATATCTAATAACTCTGAGCTTTGTTTGATGGGTTCCTTGACTCGAATCAAATATTTTTTACCCCCAAAGCCAAAGAAATAGTAATATAGGACCCTCTGATCGGATTGTTGTTGTTGGAATCTGTTGAGATGGGGACCCTCTTTACGGGTTGAGTACCTTTAATTGAGATAAGTCTTCGATCTCAGATTATATGGTGTTTACGGTGTTTTAACTAGGAACGACTAATTACCAGATTGGTGAATTTTACAAATACTCAACGCGTCTCTACACTACGGCCCTTTATACACTGTTATCTGATCTCAATATATTCTTTAGTTTTCTCTTCATTCTCTCAAAATCAAGAGTGGTTTTCGCTCTCTCTTAACAAAATTATTGATATCAAACCTGACAAAAACTGTTTTTAGAGTTATGCTTCTTAGATCGCTGGCAGGGCAAACTTGATTAAACGTGACACAAACGTGATGTGAAACACTGCGGTATGGTGATCAAATAGAAATGGAGAATAATCTTGCTCAAAGTATTTTTTTTAGAAATATTATATTCAAATAGGCAACACACATCGTTATCCTTCTATTATTAATTAAGTCTTCGATCTCAGATTATATGGTGTTTACGGTGTTTTAACTAGGAACGACTAATTACCAGATTGGTGAATTTTACAAATACTCAACGCGTCTCTACACTACGGCCCTTTATACACTGTTATCTGATCTCAATATATTCTTTAGTTTTCAAAAACAAAAGTGGCTTTCGCTCTCTCTCTTCACTAAATTATTGATATCAAACTGTTTTTAGAGTTACGCCCCTTAGATGCCGGGGGGGGGGGGTAATTTCTCTGCTTAAGATTCTGACCAGAACTCATGGGACCAGGGAGGACACTCTTGATGATCATGTTTTATTCTCAAACTGTTATATACAGCATTAGAGAACACAATAATGACGCATCCCGACCTGTTATATACAGCATTAGAGAACACAATAATGACGCCTCCCGACCTGTTATATACAGCATTAGAGAACACAATTATGACGCCTCCCGACCTGTTATATACAGCATTAGAGAACACAATAATGACGCCTCCCGACCTGTTATATACAGCATTAGAGAACACAATAATGACGCCTCCCGACCTGTTATATACAGCATTAGAGAACACAATAATGACGCCACCCGACCTGTTATATACAGCATTAGAGAACACAATAATGACGCCTCCCGACCTGTTATATACAGCATTAGAGAACACAATAATGACGCCTCCCGACCTGTTATATACAGCATTAGAGAACACAATAATGACGCCTCCCGACCTGTTATATACAGCATTAGAGAACACAATAATGACGCCTCCCGACCTGTTATATACAGCATTAGAGAACACAATAATGACGCCTCCCGAACTATTATATACAGCATTAGAGAACACAATAATGACGCATCCCGACCTGTTATATACAGCATTAGAGAACATAATAATGACGCCTCCCGAACTGTTATATACAGCATTAGAGAACACAATAATGACGCCTCCCGACCTGTTATATACAGCATTAGAGAACACAATAATGACGCCTCCCGACCTGTTATATACAGCATTAGAGAACACAATAATGACGCCTCCCGACCTGTTATATACAGCATTAGAGAACACAATAATGACGCCTCCCGACCTGTTATATACAGCATTAGAGAACACAATAATGACGCCTCCCGACCTGCCTCAGACAAACTGTTATATACAGCATTAGAGAACACAATAATGACGCCTCCCGAACTGTTATATACAGCATTAGAGAACACAATAATGACGCCTCCCGACCTGCCTCAGACAAACTGTTATATACAGCATTAGAGAACACAATAATGACGCCTCCCGAACTGTTATATACAGCATTAGAGAACACAATAATGACGCCTCCCGACCTGTTATATACAGCATTAGAGAACACAATAATGACGCCTCCCGACCTGTTATATACAGCATTAGAGAACACAATAATGACGCCTCCCGACCTGTTATATACAGCATTAGTGAACACAATAATGACGCCTCCCGACCTGTTATATACATCATTAGAGAACACAATAATGACGCCTCCCGACCTGTTATATACAGCATTAGTGAACACAATAATGACGCATCCCGACCTGTTATATACAGCATTAGAGAACACAATAATGACGCCTCCCGACCTGTTATATACAGCATTAGTGAACACAATAATGACGTCTCCCGACCTGTTATATACATCATAAGAGAACACAATATCGCCTCCCGACCTGCCTCAGACATTTTATTTGCGTACAAATATATATAAAAATAACACTTCCAGAAGATGCAAATAATAATAATAATCTTAGATTTATGGACAGGGCGAGAGAGCGCCTATTTATAAACACATCCGCCGAGCTATGCCGACTAGATTACATAATTTTACATGAATACATAGATAATCTGAAAGAAATATGCAACACTAAAGTCAGACACTCCATGGTTCGTTGCTGCACCCAAATATGAGGGGGTGGGCAACTAATTTAGTGATTGTAAGGTCGGGGGCTAATTTTTTATCTATTTATGTTTATATAACACACGAATCAGCATTTATTTAGTTTGTCTGCCACTAGTTTGGCGATATTGCGCATTATTTTCGGACTTGTTGTTCAATAATTGGTCCAGTTTAAGTAGTGATGGTCGATGACGATAGTACGGGCCCCGTGCCCACCCAAAAACTGCTAATTAGTCATCCGTTTGCAATTTCCCAACCTTAATGGGAGTGTCAGGTCGGAAATTTCCAACATATGGAAAGCTTGCATGAGGCCAGTCTATAAATACTATAGGATTTTGTGATTTTTATGTTAAGAATTCAAAATTTTCTCACACCGTGCCCAACAATGATCGGATTTTCAGGTTCAGATCTGTAATTTTTCTTACACTAGTAGAACCATGGTCCGCCCAGTGCATGGTCACAAGTCTACTCGGATCCATTCAGAATAGGATGTCATCCAAGCAATGGAGGGAAACCCGAGGCGGATGCAAATCGAATTATCCAAAGTTATGAGTCCCCCCCCCCCCTCTTCACAACGGAAACCCCCAAAAACTATACGTCCCTGTTCACCATGCATGTTTATTTTTAATATCACGAGGTGTTATATATATATAGGCCTATACTGACGCAATATAATGTTATCCCGGCCGCGTTGAATTCGACTATCAAATTGTTAAAAACTTAAAAAGGCACAACGCTCTCGTTTATAAAATAAACTGGACCTGATTTCTTTCAGACGTTCACAAGTTCAGAGCAAAATACCACATATAACATCAAATCGCTAATATTAACAAGGGCCTTTCGTCGCTTGGATGTCAAAAGCCATATCTTCTCACTAAATTTTACGTTTTAGAATTGATATCATATAGAGAAATTGATTTTATTTGAATAACCGTTCAATTGATATATATGTATTCTATTTCAGCCGTTTTGACAAAAACCCTCACGAACGCTCAAATGTGCCCTTTTACAAAATCATTTACATTCGTCTTGAATTAAATTCTACGTTTGTTTCAACGGACGAATTTAGAATTAAACTCGAGTTTAATTGGAATTGAAATCGAGTCGTCGGTATTGCGACGTTTGTTCCAAGGGTTATAGAACAAATTCCAAGCCGACCAGCCAGATCAGTCAGACAAATATATTTGTTTTCAATACCGCACAAAGTCACACCAGAAATATGTGCAACTGTCACGGTAACTTTTGCTGCGGTAATTATAATGGAAATGCCCATTCTAAATTACCGTAGTCACTTGTACATCTAGTCAATTGACCTATACTTATAGATATAAAATGTTTTATCCAAAATACCGTCGGATGGCAAACAGTTTATTTCACAAGAATCGTAATATTTCCCAGAAAGACGGACAATGCCGGTACTAATATTGTCAGGTAATTCAGGGTAATTGATCACATGCAGGCCATTCTTTGTGTGGCTGCGCCCAGTGACAACATATTTGTTCGTCATATCCATGGTGATTGCCAACTGAGTTTGATCATCAAAACAATCTCCACACAAATCGATTAAAACCCGCAAACAACAGCACCAAATTGTAAGCAGATAAGACGTATTCGCCAGTGTCTCATGTGTCCACAAGTGACGTCACGCACCAGAGTTGGCTGGGTTCGCCGTGACGCCGTTTTCGTTTCGGAACAGACTGGAAGGAATCAGGATATGCAGGTCCGCTCTGCGCATGCGTTCCTATATATGAACACGACGATGGTTCGAACACGCCCTATGGACAGATAAGATAAGAAATAGAATAGCGTTGGTTCGAACACACCTCATATCATCGAATTTTGGAAGCGCAATAATAATCTCAGAAGATATGGAAAATATTGTACATAATATACTGTAACTACGTCTATAAACAGAGTTGGTATGGTAAGTTGTAACCTGTATTTATTTTTGACAGTGTGACACAGCGCACACAATGAACAGATGAAGGTATATGAACAGTTGAAATTGATCAGATCAGTTGATGAAGTCAATGATTTGAATGAAGATGTCGCTGTGTCAGTGTGTGTGTGTGTGTGTCGATATTTCTACACTACATACAACAGTATTCCAATTTTGCCTTCTTTTTTTTCACTTGAAGTTGCACTAAGTGAACGTTCAGACGACCACTATTCAATCGTATAAGTGGAAAGAATTATGTCATAGGAAGTAACCGGTACTTAGTTGGTGTAAACAATACTTAATTGAAACTTAGTTGAACTGCGCATGCTCACGTCAATATCGAAAGTTAGAAAATAATATCAAGCACTGTTTGATTTCAGATGCGAAATCATGGCGTAATCTGGGAATAAGATTAGTTTAGTAAACTAGATCACTTAGATCGCTTTGTGTAAGGAAAATGGTCCATAGTCGATGATCATATTCATGTTGTCCCAACAACGTTCAAAACAGAAATGACGGCAATCGTATTTCCTGTACAATTGAAATGAAACGCACGGGCGCCGCTGAAAACACATCGTTTTTTAGCCAATCACAACGATTATTTCTAGAAGAGGTGCCTCGAAAAGTCAACGGGGGAATTTCATAACAAGACAAGACATTACCAGAGTACTCCATGCAAAGAAATCGAGTACGCCCAATACGAATTACACCAGAAATGTTTTCTCACCTGAGACCGAAAAAGCGCAGTATTTCGTTGACTATTCAGTCGAATTGTGACCATAAACTTTCAGTCGTATTACAAAAGAAATAAATACACGGTGTATCGGTGTGTATGGTCAAGTTGTACCACAACAAACTGATTGTAGGACTCCGCTACGCGTCGTCCTACAATCAGTTTTTTTTGTGGTACAACTTGACCATACACACCTCTACACCGTGTATTTATTTCTTAAATACTCATCATTAAATTAATTCGAGCCAGCGATGAGTAATATATAATTATATTGTCCCCTGTAGCGACGAACATGGGATATATCCCCCCCCCCCACACACACCCCAATGACCCCACATTTTACAAAATATATTCTTGACTCATTACATTATATTGTTTGGATTTTTACATCTATATTATATATATAGAGGATCTCACATGAGTTTCTATTTTATACGGAATTTATCAACCGAGTTCACTAAATTCAATTTGATCCGAGGTTTACCGAGGCTCAAATAGAATTTAGTGGACGAGGTTGATAAATTACGTATAAAATAGGACGAGTGTGAGATACTTTTTATCATATGATCAAATAAACGCGAAGCAATGCGAAATATCCATCGAAAACAACGATAAAAACCGCAGCGATCGCAAGTCATTTGAAGAACGATGTGACGTCATCGCACGCGCTGATATTAAACGTGTCTCTTATCGATAATTATGAAACTGCTTTTATGGGCAAATTATGTGATAAATATTATTTCTTGAAACCTCCAGTTCCAAGATATGGAAGGAGGGAAATAAAACATTGATTGAAACATTGATTGATTGATTGATTGCGATACCGATGTATACGTCTTACAACAGGGCGAGGAGAGCTGATGGTTGTGTTACTATGTATTGCACTAGCGTTCTTTAGTGGTCACTGATATGGACGACCTATTATTTTATCAGACACGAAAAACGTTATTTCGGTCTCACGTTCTTCACTGAGTTTAATTAAAATCATCTTAGTTTTACATGATAGTTTGTCTTGGCGAGATCATAACATGGCGTCGTCGACAGGATATCTTAACGGACCCCGCATAGATAATATGTAGATATCATAACCATGGCAACTTGATAGGATGAATTGGACAGGTTCAGATGTTTCCTTTGATTACCCAACAATGATTTCTTAAACGAAAATGTGGGAATCCATGACATCGAAACATTAATTAGAGTACCCAGGATCTCTTAGTGGTTTAGCAGAGCACCGAAGATCTCTAAAACGGCCATTAATAGTTATTGTTCCGCTGGTAAAACGACGATTAATAGTTATTGTTCTGCTGGTAAAATGGCGATTAATAGTTATTGTTCTGCTGGTAAAACGGCGATTAATAGTTTTTATTACCACTTATTATTGCCATATCGCCCCCCCCCCCGGCATCAAACCGGAAGTTATGCGTTAACGGTATTAATGGCCCGCTTCCGGCCATAACGCCCGGCATCAAACTGGAAGTTATGCGTTAACGATATTAATGGCACGTTTCCGGGTTGCGATTTGCTAGGAATATAATCGAACGCAACCTAATTTCTGAATTAGGAATTTCTGTTAAAACAAGATTATAGTATATTATTACGAATAAAACTGACATTTTACTGTAGTAGATATAATAACAGACCAACACGATATTCAAGGTGAGTAAGTGTTATCTAACAAATGGAATTAATTAGATTTCTGACTGAATTTTCCTTAGATATGGCCCTATGTTCGTGGTAAATAATATTAATTAGTCACGTGACAATTTGTTTGACAACACACAGACGACACATGGTTTGAATTGTTAAAAGAGTTATTATTTCAGTTGACATATTGCTGCTTACTCTTGTTCTAGTTGGGTTTTATTTCAGAGAGTTGTAATAATAGTAATAACATGATTTTGTCGGGTGTTAGGTTTATTAACGGCCCTCCAGAAATGATTAACAGCCCTCGGGCCATTAACGGACCTCGACTTCGTATCAGGCCTTTAATGAACCCCTCGGGCTGTTAATCATTGCTGTTGGGCCGTTAATAAACCATAACGCCCTCCAAAATCAAGTTACTGGTATATTGTTCCGCTGGTAAAACGGCGATTAATAGTTATTGTTCCGCTGGTAAAACGGCGATTAATAGTTGTTGTTCCGCTGGTAAATGCTCTGGATTGAAAAATTCCAGGCGGATGTGATTTCTGTGGACATTCTCGGGTTCATCCAAATCCTGAATACATCGAGACCAGTAGGTAATTATTACATATACAATACCACTCAGGCTCATCCAAATCATGAATACATCGAGACCAGTAGGTAATTATTACATATACAATACCACTCAGGCTCATACAACTCATGAATACATCGAGACCAGCAGGTAATTATTACATATACAATACCACTCAGGCTCATACAACTCATGAATACATCGAGACCAGCAGGTAATTATTACATATACAATACCACTCAGGCTCATACAACTCACGAATACATCGAGACCAGTAGGTAACTATTACATATAAAATATCAATCAGGTTCATACAACTCATGAATACATCGAGAGACCAGTGGGTAATTATCTATTATATATTTTGGAAGATCTGTGTGTGTGTGTGGGGGGGGGTGTGTGTGTGTTGTGTGTGTGTGTGTGTATCTGTCTGTCTGTCTGTAATCGATGGACTCGAAAACGGCCGAACCGATTTCGATGAAACTTGGTATGTGGGGGTATTTTCGGCCGGGGGGTGACATAGGCATATTAATTTTCAGATCCGAGGTCAACTTTTCACGTGCCGAGGTCAAATCTGTTTTTACGCTTTGTTGCGGGACTTTCATTTGAGTTCGGTGCTTACAAATCGATTCGAAACAGCGCGAATAATAAAATGCCAGTCATAATAATGACACTGTGAGAATCTTTCGTGTTTCCTCTTTCCAACGATATATAATGCGTATGTATCCGTTTTAGTTATTTGCCTCAATTATCAAGAAGAAGTGGTACTATCTTCCATCAGGATAAACACAATGCGTAACTTCTATGACGTCGTTAGAGGTTATAACGTTAGATCACGTTAACGCTTAACCGGCCGATGCATTTGACTGTTTCAGACGTCTTGGCGATATCTCGGGCACCGATGGTAATTTATCTTTACGTTGAAACTTGATAATTAATGAGCGTGTGTGTATGAGGCGCGTTTATATACTTGAGTGGAAATCAAATCGGGTTAAACTGGCGGATTTTTACGGACGAAATTTGATGCATAGGGTATCTCGGTATCCGCTGGGCCGATTTCCCGGTATCCGCTGGGCCGATTTCCACCATTTTTGGGGAGTTGGTGTTTGACCCCACCTGACCTTGACCTTCAAAATGGTCAATTCAAGGTCAACGCCCGGACGAAGTCGGGTCACCTTCTATCTATTATATATTTTTGGAAGATCTGTCTGTCTGTGTGTGTGTCTGTAATCGATGGACTCGAAAACGGCCGAGCCGATTTCGATGAAACTTGGTATGTGGGGGTATTTTCGGCCGGGGAGTGACATAGTCCTATTAATTTGCCCGTGCGACGTGACCTTGACCTTGAAATCGGGTCATTTCAATGTCAAACGCCCGAATATCACGGGATTTCGATGAAACTTGGTATGTGGGGATACTTTCGTATGGGGAGTCTCATAAGCCTATTCATTTGCCCGTGCGACGTGACCTTGACTTTTAAATCGGGTCAATTCACGGTCAAATCGCGAATTTTGATGGGATTTCCACGAAATTTGATACATAGGGTTACTTATGTCCACTGAGTATTTTGGACGGGTCAAATCGTGACCCTACCTGACATTGACCTTCTAAATGATCAATTCAAGGTCAAATCGGGTAAAACCGGATGGATTTCGACGGGCACGTTTGTCGGGTACTTTTGTCCGGGCAGTGTTTTGGACTGGTCAAATCGTGACCCCACTTGACCTTGACCTTCAAAATGGATAATTCAAGGTCAAAGCCCGGACGAAGTCGGGTCACCTTCTAGTCTATTATATATTTTGGAAGATCTGTCTGTCTGTGTGTGTGTCTGTGTGTGTGTCTGTAATCGATGGACTCGAAAACGGCCTATTAATTTTCCCGTGCGACGTGACCTTGACCTTGAAATCGGGTAATTTCAAGGTCAAACTCCCGAATATCACGGGAGTTCGATGAAACTTGGTATGTGGGGGTACCTTCGGTCGGGGAGTGGCATTAACCTATTAATTTGCCCGTGCGACGTGACATTGACCTTGAAATCGGGTCATTTCAAGGTCAAACGCCCGAATATCACGGGATTTCGATGAAACTTGGTATGTGGGCGTACGTTCGTATGGGGAGTCTCATAAGCATATTCATTTGTGCGACGTGACCTTGACCTTGAAATCGGGTCAATTCAAGGTCAAATCGCCAATTTTGATGGGATTTCGACGAACTTTTATACATAGGGTTACTATTGTCCACTGAGTGTTTTGGACGGGTCAAATCGTGACCCCGACCTGACCTTGACCTTCAAAATTATCAATTCGAGGTCAAATCTGGTAAAACCGGATGGATTTCGACGGGCACGTTTGTCTGGTACTTTTGTCCGGGCTGTGTTTTGGACTGGTCAAATCATGACCCCACTTGACCTTGACCTTCAAAATGGACAATTTAAGGTCAAAGCCCGGACGAAGTCGGGTCACCTTCTAGTTACATATAAAATTCGATTGTTTTAAATGTGGATTTACCGTCGCTAGTACACAGATCGATGTCAATCGACTTTTTGATATAAAACAAAGAGAATAATTATTGTGTATCGTCATGGAGCAGGTATGTCCAGCAAATGTTCAGTGGGTAGTTCCTTATCGGAAAAGTTCGAATAGTAATTTCTAACAAACGGACATGGGAACTTCTACTATCTGTTAATCTGTCTGTCATACATTTATATTTCCTGAACATCCCTCCAGATGAACAATAGACCATCCCGATACGGATCGATGCAGAATTGACTGAAAGTTTAATGTAACAACAACTGTTTGCTGTGAATATAAAACTAAGCATGCTCGCTGCTTACTCGCTTCAGTCGTCATTATCGTGCTCCAGTCGTCATTATCGTTCTCCAGTTGACCGAGAAGATGAGACTGACACTGGCTAGCATTCTCTATTTTATATACGTTGTTTGTGTGGCTGAGGCAGTGGCAACTCGATTTCAACTCGAACAGTTGTATGGTCTTAAAGGTGTATTCAGAGATGGTTTCTTCGAGAGCACGACATATTCTGTGACTGGAAATGACGTCATCTTGTGCGCGAGACGTTGCAGAACAAACGGATGTGTGGCATTTGTCCATAACTTCGGAAGGAAGACTTGTTACTATTATGACTGGCCTCTCGCTGCTTCCAGTCCAAGCTACTCATTTACCGAACAGAGTGCGGCGTACAGAGTCGCGGCTGACGGTAAGTAAAGTTGAAGGAATCATTCTCACATAAACAGTGCTGAAATGTACACAGGTTCGCTGAAATGTGCTGAAGGGTACACAAGTTTTGAAATCTCATTCGAATGAGGTCCGTCGTTTAGTTTTTTCGTCTCCCACAATTTCTGCCATAATAATTGTTTATACGCTCCAATGGAACTTATAATGAACTGAAAATAAATTGCCGGTGGCCGTCAGCCTTTTGACGAGTTAAAACCACAATACCACGAGTAGTGAAAATTGTGTACCCTCGGCTACTATGCGTTTATTTTATTTATGCCATAATTATATTTTATATTTGTTTCGTGAATTCAACTAGGCCTACTCCACTGTTTAGCCTACTTTGAATGTGTTTCCACACAGAGGGACACAAACACGACGCTTAATAGACCGTGAGCTACCATAATTATGGCCACCCCCCCCCCCCCCTGTGAAGATTTTTGCCGACTATGCTTTTCCGAGTATGTATTTCACACATTTTTCCACTAAGCCTTTAGACCGTGGGCTGATAATCGAAACCCTTCCCCCCTCTGCGGATTTTTGGGGACCCATTTCCTCTGACAGAGTACTCAATTGCACGTATTTTTCTGTTTGTTTGCCATTCGGGAAGTGTCGCTTTCTCTAGATATTGCCATTTTCGTGACGTCACTGTAATTTTACGACGTGAAAATCTCATTGGGGTGAGGGAAAATGCATATGTAAATATTACACTGAAAATAAAAGAGTTTCCCAAATGAAAACTGTTATGTAACAATGGGAATTGTCATTACTCCAGATTGGAGTGAGCAATCCACAGAATATCAAAAGTTTCGGGAAATTGGGGATTCATTTTTCAAAAGAATTGACCCCATATGATTTTCTTATATCACGGTTTATCATTAAATCCTTCTAAAAGATAAAACAAAAATCATCGGACAACCCCATGAACATCAACAAGCGGGCGCAAATTACGTTTACGTATTATCATATTATGTATACTTGTGTGATCTTTGTATACAATTTAAATTTAACATATATCACAACCAATAAATAAACTAATCTAATCTAATATAGCTAACAACTTGTGAATGTACTTTATAAACTAATCTAATCTAATATAGCAAACATCTTGTGAATGTACTTTATAAATATAATGGCTTCGAGCTTTGACAACATTCCTTCAATCTTATAGGCGAAAACGTCTATAGAAAATTAAAGACACGCTCCAAATGTCCAATAGGCAAACTTGAATTGTGTTTCGAGTCAATTTTTTGTAATAATTGAATGAAATATGTAGACAAAACTTTTTACAGTACAACTACAAAATGACTACAATTGCCGTTTCGAATTTTTCGTCTTTTGTAAGTTTTTGACGTTATTTGTGTAAAAATATCATCCACAAATGTACAATATGTTTCGCCTATCGGTATTTATAATGGAGTCTAACTCACCTTTGCTCCTGACCACTTTAATCTGTTATGTTAATTATTATGAACTTTGTTATGTTAATTATTATGAACTGGATACTGGAGTCTCTAAGTCAACCGGCGTAATTGATAAGTAGCGTTAATTTTGATTGGTAATTGATAAGTAACATTAATTTTGATAGGTCAGTCTCCGATATATATATTTAGTAATCAATTACTATATATAGTACTTTATTACTTTTTATAGATTTCCTGCCAAAACATCGAATAGTATAGCGTAGATCTCGCGTACACGTATATGCTTATCGCTCGCGAACGAGACCCCTGTGGGGTCTCGTTTCGAGCTCGCTATTAACTAGTACAATCTAATATAGCTAACAACTTGTGAATGTACTTTATAAACTAATCTAATCTAATATAGCATACAACTTGTGAATCTTTACTGAATAACAAATTTATCATTAATTTATACTACCTCTTTAGTTACATAGCTAGGGTGGAACTAGTTTCATGCAGGCTGTCAAAACGAGGAGTTTATTTCGTCAATGTGGGCGAAAACAAACCAAGGTCCCCTTGAAAATAAACAGGGATAATCGCCCCATCCGCGCACGTCAAGTCAGGGGTGTACGATATCGTGGTAGGGACAACATGCCCCCACTCTTTAGCGATAAAGTATTTTTTTAATTGTATTTTTAAAATGTAAATTCAAAATAACGTTCCAATTCACAATGACGTCATTTGGGCAGTTCGACGTTTTCCCCTAATGAACTGCCTAATTTGCATGTCTAATGAACTGCCTAATTTGCATCTAATTATGTCATGAAAGCAGCACTAACCTAATGAACTTACGAAATCTTTAACAAAATCGTTTCTCGATACCAATGATAGGGTGTAGACGCTGGGGGAGCTTGCAACTTATGTTGGTCTTTTAAACCAAGCTTCATAAAAGTCGTCACACTCTCGCGGGGGGGGGGGGTGGTGCTAAGAGAAAATTCTGGTACCCGGTATAAATTATCACCGGGAATCGAAGTTTTTGGTTGGCTGGGGATTCACGTCGAAATCCCACCGGAATCTCGTCGGGATTATCAACTAATCCAACAGAACAATCCCGGAATCCTAACAAAATCCAGTCTCAATCGAGTCCCACATTATTCTGGTTGTATTTTCCCTTAGTGATTACAATGAATTACATGAACAGGATATGCATATCATTCCGCTCAATCTCCGGTCGATATTTCATTTAAATCCTGTTCAGAAGTCTGGAGAAATCCCTGCCAAACTTTCCCTCAAACCCGTTGAGAATTTCGGACAAATCTCCGATTTAATTGTACCCTTAAAGTGATGTGAAACACTCCGGTAGGGTGATCAAATAGAACTGGAGAATAACCTTGCTCAAAGTAGTTATTTTAATAAATATTATATCCAAATTAACTATATACATCGTCATTCTTATCAATTAATTAAATAAAGTGATTTTCGATGGCGAAATCGTTTTCGTTCGTTTATCGCTGATAGATGCGTCCCGAATAGAGATGTAAATAGTTACAATTTAGCGTAGTTCACTCGATGTTTTCTATGGAGAGGTATGGTCAATTTGCTTGAGATTTTCAGCGATGCTAATGAAAAGCTACATTCCTCCAGTTGGCATAGCGCATGCGTACCAACTTATCAGTTTCACACACACGAACAAGTCCATAATGTCTTTAAAATAATTTTTCGATAAAGTCTCACTCAATATATCGTCTTTCCCGTTGTCCAGTGGTAAATGTGAATATGGTCGTGTACGGGAACAACGAAGAGTCCAGGGGTGCTATTCACCCGCTGGGTTTATAATATAGTCCAGGTAGTTTTACGAGGCGACGCTCAATGCGAAGCTATCTGTGGGAAGATGGGAAGAAATCGCCGCGCGGTATAGGATTATCCAATCAATGTGATTGGCGTCAATCATAGATTGACCACCGGTCACATAAACATGCTGCGCGTAACAGTACACGTTTCGGGTTCATTTCAACAATGAGCAACCGATGAAAAGTACGTGGGGCAAAATATACCACCGACGAGCGTTTTTGGGCATTGTGGAGAGAAGAATCAAAATATTAGAGAACAAAGAAACCGACACCATTCACCAGCGCCGGAAAAATGATGCTTGGAAATGGCATGGAAATTTCCAAACAGAACCAAATGACAAACAAAATTATTCTGAGACGTTATCTTCTTGGCTCTTCATTTTCACGCTGTGCTAATTAAAACACCTCAATAATATCATTGAAACTCATTCTGCAGATGTATAAACGCCAGCATGAGTCTCCACACAATTATACCAAAAAATTATACCGTTATACATGCCGATTGTGGCCGGTGAGTGTTCACGAATTAGTCGTGAGACGTTGTCAATTGACAAGTGACAAATCTGATAGATTGGATCAATCACATCATCGACAGCGTGTGTCGTTGGCGCTGAAGCAAAGATACCTTTGCGTTCAGCCACTACCAAATAAACTACCTGGTTTATAAAATAGTCTCGCTTGGTGAATACCACCCCAGAGGTTTTACACTTTTATGTTTCAATAACCTGTTCTGCCGGTAAGCATAATATAGATACATTAACAGAGGTATTGGTGATTGTGTGGTTTAAGCGGGGGTGAAGCTGTATCTCATAGACAGGAGTAGTTATTCCAAGAGTTGGGGTATTATGTGGCAAAATGTCTGAGATATCATGATACCCTCGTATAATAAGGTCTGAGATATCATGATGTATACCCTTGTTTATGGCGTGTATCATACTATTGTTTACTATAGGATGATACTGACTTGACCATCCCTCGAATATACAATGGTTACTACCAGTCATAACCAATTCAGAATATTATCTTGTTAATTATGGTTGTATGGTCTTTTACTATACCATTTATATATCCCATGTGTTATGCTTACTTATATACATTTAACCTTATCAGTTACAATCACTTGGGGAAAGGAAGATTATCCTAGATCCGAGAACACATCAAACTATATCTACTATCTTATGTACTATCGGACACCCTTCACATTCCGATACCCACAATTCAGTTCAATATACCAGATGACGCCTGGGAATAATTCCTCGATATTCCATGATAATCCCATATAATTAGGTGACTTGTTATTTAATCCTACAAAAAAGATGCATAATCCAAATTAACGCTCGCAAATTACTATTTGCTTGGCTTCAGGGGTAAAAGATATGTTATTAGAGTTCAGGAATCCCTCAATAAAGCTCAGAGTGATCAGATATTCATTTTTTAAATCTATTATTTTTCACCACCAATAATTTTTAGTGGCCCAGTATAAGTCGACGGAAAGACGGTCTCGGACCAAATTGCGGATGGAGATTGTTAAATCTAAAATCAAGTGGCTTTTTTGTGTCAGATATTTGACAAACTGGCAAAATTTTGCTGAACAAAATGTTGACAAATAACAGGTTTTGGGGAAGTTTATACTATAGTTGACTTAGCATTCTTTTTTTGGGCAATTAATCGATTCTGATAACCGAAGTGGCATTTCAAAAAATGTTGTTTACCTTTAAATAAAATTGTAATTAATTCCTCATAACAATTAATAATGTGTCGTTTGGAAAGAATTGTGCATAATGTGCTCTAACATTATATTTACCAGACAAAAAACACATACTTGAGGGTATCACCCCCCCCCCCCCCCCCCCCCCTCCATCCCGAATCCTGAATACCAGTTATTTTTGGGGGGTGAATTCTGAATACCAGTTAATTTTGGGGGTGAATCCTGAATACATGTTAAGAAATAATATGCGATAAATGACATACAAATTGACTGTTTTAATATCAGACAGATACAAGCAGAAGTTACATAACACATTATGATCCATTATGCCCGAAGAGACACCGGTCGCGTAGGCGTTATGAGGCCGTTATGATACGATTAATTAATGATACTTTATGATGGCATGGTGGTCGAATATGCCCAAGAAGCTATTCTACCCACTCATTCATACAGATAACTAGCACAAAATTTTATTTTGCGCCATCAAAACCTGCGTCAAAGATGTTTTGCTTGAACCCGAATACCAGTTAATTTGGGGGTATGAATCCCGCGTACGGCTTCAAAGCACCCTGAATCCCGCGTACCGAAAAGAAGGGGGTGATAACCTCTTACTTGGTCAACCCTTCCTGGATTCTCATTCAGTTATAACAATAAACATTGCTATGGTCTATGATCACATTTGATGGGATTATCAATAAATTTATGCAGGCGACAGGCACGTGAAAATGTGATACAAATGCAGAAGGATTCATTTTTATTTTCAATTTGTGTTAAAGGTACTCAATCCGTAAAGAGGGTCCCCATCTCAACAGATTCCAACAACAACAATCCGATCAGAGGGTCCTATATTACTATTTCTTTGGCTTTGGGTGTAAAAAATATTTGATTCGAGTCGAGGAACCCATCAAACAAAGCTCAGAGTTATTAGATATTGATTTTTGAAATTTGTTAACTGCTCGAGATGAGTACTAATAACTGTCGTCAATTTGGTAACCTGCTCGAGATTTTACGCCAAAACTCTATTCAAACAGACACGGATGGATAACTCTATAATCAAGTGGTAATAATAACGAAATTTTGACTGTCTTCTGGGCCAGAAAGAATTCCCGATAATGAAAAATAATAGATTTCTAAAATCGATATCTAACAAATCTGAGCTTTGATGGGTGACTTCCTCGACTCGAATCAAATATTTTTGACCACCGAAGCCATTGAAATAGTAATTGAGAGGAGCTTTATCGGATTGAGTACCATTAAACTTATTATCTGAACATTCCCTAAAGGATAACTACTCATCAGTGAGTATTTAGCATACAAAGGGTTAAACTTATTATCTAAATATTCCTTTAGGGATAACTACTCATCAGTGTGAATATTTAGTATACAAAGTGTTAAAATTATTATATTAACATTACATAAGGGTTAACTTCTCATCGGTGATTATTTAATATACAAAGGGTTAAACTTATTATCTAAACATTCCCAAATGGATAACTACTCATCAGTGATTATTTAATATACAAAGGGTTAAACTTATTATCTAAACATTCCTCAATGGATAACTACTCATCGGCGAGTATTTAGCATATAAATTGTTAAACGTAGTATCTGAACATTCCCTAAGGGGTAACTACTCATCAGTGAGTATTTAGTATTCAAAGGGTTAAACTTATTATCTGAACATTTCCTATTGGATAACTGCTCATCAATTATTCTTTAGCATACAAGGGGTTAAACTTATTATCTGAACGTTCCCTATAAGATAACTACTCATCAGTGAGTATTTAGTATCCAAAGGATTACACTTATTATCTGAACATTCACTGAGGGGTAACTACTCATCAGTGAGTATTTAATATACAAAGGATTAAACTTATTATCTGAACATTCCTCAATGGATAACTACTCATCGGTGAGTATTTAGCATATAAATTGTTAAACGTAGTATCTGAACATTCCCCAAGGGGTAACTACTCATCAGTGAGTATTTAGTATTCAAAGGTTTAAAATTATTATCTGAACATTCACTAAGGGATAACTACTCATCAGTGAGTATTTAGCATGCAAAGGGTTAAACTTATTATCTGAAACATTCCCAAAGGGATAACTACTCATCAGTGAGTATTTAGTATACAAAGGGTTAAACTTATTATCTGAACATTCCTCAAGGGATAACTACTCATCAGTGAATAGTTATCATATAAAGGGTTAAACTTATTATCTGAACATTCCCTAAGGAATAACTACTCATCAGTGAGAATTTAGTATGCAACGGGTTAAACTTATTATCTAAACATGCCCAAAGGGATAACTACTCACCAGTGAGTATTTAGTACGCAAAGGGTTAAACTTATTATCTGAACATTCCTCAATGGATAACTACTCATCAGTGAGTATTTAGTATACAAAGAGTTAAACTTATTATCTGTATATTCCCTAATTGATAACTACTCAACTACTTAGTATTTAGTATATAAAGGGTTAATTTAGTATTTAGTATATAAAGGGTTAATTTTTTATACATTTTCAATAAATCCTTTAGTTGAGAAATGCATCTTTATTTTTGGAAGATTTAAATTTTTTTAATTTAAATTTTAATGGCTGCAATAAGTGATCCATTTCTATACTGAATTTATTCTCCCAACGAAATGTTTGGAATGGTCTGTTGTTCACGTGGAGGGATGATTAGGTAATAAAAGCAGACGACAGACAGATGACGAGATCATAAAAGTGTTGATGTATTTCTATGCATTGGTGGGAAATGTTCAGAAAATAAGTTCAACAAACGACATATTATATTAAAGGTACTCAATCTGATTCGATAGTCCCCATATCATCAGATTCCAACAACAACAACATTTTTTTGAAATGCCGCTTCAGTTATCAAAATCGATTAATTGCCCAAAAATAATGCTAACCACAGACAACTATAGTATAAAATTGCCCAAAAACGTGTTATTTATCAACGTTTTGTTCTGACACAAAAAACAACTGGATTTTAGAGTTATCGATCTTCATCCGCTAACTGGTCAGATAAGTTCTTCTCGTCGACAGTTTACTGGGCCACCTCAAATTAAAATAATAGATTTCAAACATCGATATCTGTTCACTCTGAGCTTTGATGGGTGGGTTCCTCGACTCGAATCAGATATTTTTTACCCCCGAAGCCAAGAAAATAGCAATTTAGGAGGGTTAATTCGGATTGAGTACCTTTAACATTTCCTGAAGGAACGATACTCGTCAATGAGTATATAGTAAAGAAAGGGTTAAACTTATTATCTTATTTAGTAAAGAAAGGGTTAAACTTATTATCTTATTTAGTAAAGAAAGGGTTAAACTTATTATCTTATTTAGTAAAGAAAGGGTTAAACTTATTATCTTATTTAGTAAAGAAAGGGTTAAACTTATTATCTTATTTAGTAAAGAAAGGGTTAAACTTATTATCTTATTTAGTAAAGAAAGGGTTAAACTTATTATCTTATTTAGTAAAGAAAGGGTTAAACTTATTATCTTATTTAGTAAAGAAAGGGTTAAACTTATTATCTTATTTAGTAAAGAAAGGGTTAAACTTATTTAGTAAGGAAAGGGTTAAACTTATTATCTTATTTAGTAAAGAAAGGGTTAAACTTATTATCTTATTTAGTAAAGAAAGGGTTAAACTTATTATCTTATTTAGTAAAGAAAGGGTTAAACTTATTATCTTATTTAGTAAAGAAAGTGTTAAACTTATTATCCTATTTAGTAAAGAAAGGGTTAAACTTATTATCTTATTTAGTAAAGAAAGGGTTAAACTTATTATCTTAATTAATAAAGAAAGGGTTAAACTTATTATCTTATTTAGTAAAGAAAGGGTTAAACTTATTATCTTATTTAGTAAAGAAAGGGTTAAACTTATTATCTTATTTAGTAAAGAAAGGGTTAAACTTATTATCTTATTTAGTAAAGAAAGGGTTAAACTTATGATCTTATTTAGTAAAGAAAGGGTTAAACTTATTATCTTATTTAGTAAAGAAAGGGTTAAACTTATTATCTTATTTAGTAAAGAAAGGGTTAAACTTATTATCTTATTTAGTAAAGAAAGGGTTAAACTTATTATCTTATTTAGTAAAGAAAGGGTTAAACTTATTATCTTATTTAGTAAAGAAAGGGTTAAACTTATTATCTTATTTAGTAAAGAAAGGGATAAAATTAGTATCTTATTTAGTAAAGAAAGGGTTAAACTTATTATCTTATTTAGTAAATAATGGGTTAAACTTATTATCTTATTTAGTAAAGAAAGGGTTAAACTTATTATCTTATTTAGTAAAGAAAGGGTTATTCTACAACCGAGTGTACGATTCAAAAGTACTTCAATTACTGATTCTATTTTCATGTCCTTCCAGTGTTGTCACCAGGGAAACAGTTATACCACTATATCTCAGGATCAAACAAGGCATGGATAGTCACCCTTGATAGCTCAACAGCTGGAATGCGTTCGTGGCAGGGGTCCATAGACAAATGTGCGGAGCATGATGGAGAGTTGCTACCTATTACCGATATTACATCGTATAGCATTCTCGATGCCCTTGACGTGGCATATCCAGGTGATAATAATATAATAGTAAATTGTATTTAAAGGTACTCAATCCGATTTGATGGTCCCCATATCATCAGATTCCAACAACAACAACATTTTTACAAATGCCGCTTCGGTTTTCATAATTGATTAATTTCCCAAAAATAATGCTAAAACCACTGTCAACTCTAGTATACAATTTACCGAAATGTGTTATCTATCAACATGTTGTTCGACAAAATATGGCCTTATTGTCAACAGAAAGCATCTTGGTTTTAGAGTTATCCAACTTCATCCGCAATTTTGTCCGAGACCGTCGGCTCGTCGACTATTTACTTGGCCACTTATAATTCTCGATGGTGAAAAAAAAATAGATTTCAAAAATCGATATCTAATAACTCTTGAGCTTTGATGGGTGGGTTCCTCGACTCGAATCAAATATTTTATACCCGCGAATCCAAATAAATAGTAATTGAGGGGCGCTTAATCGGGTTATCTTTAAGTAATACTCTCTATTTCCTGATGCAATTACACATTTTAAATACATGCGACAGGGATATAAATACATGCGACAGGGGGGTATTAAATACATGTGAATCGATTTAGTAAGTGTGTGGTTAGGCAAATAGCCAACACTCAATCCACTTGTACCCAAATCACTCAAATGTATATGTCATTAACTTCGGTCAAAGGTGAAAGTTCATATTTACAGAATGGGATAAGGCACGTATACTGATTGGGCCTATTTTGCCAAGAGACAAAATACATGAACATTTTGGTACAGGACATGTGGGTACAAGCGCTTATAGATCTTTGTTTGTCGTCAATGTAATAGCATAGAGTCCCACACTGTGCAAATGTGTATATTTACATACTAAGTGTGATTATCAATAAATCCAGTATTCTGATTGGTCGGCGCCCACGTGGCTAGTTGCAATTATTTCTCGGTGAACGCGCAACAGCTCATAACTGCAGCCTCATAATTACATCGACGCGTCACCGGTTTCGGAAAGAAGAACGCGTAATGTTTTGGGCGCATTTGGACTCGCGCAGGATTTACTTAATAAATCATCATGTTTCAATATAAAGAGCCTCGTTGTTCCTGTTAACGTTGCCAAGGACGCTATGTGATATTTTGGGCTGGTTTTGTCACGATACACTTTTCGATTTAAATACATTTACAAAAGTGGCTTTTTCGCTAAATGTATATAAATATAAGAATTAACTGTCATGTGGACTGTATTTATGGAGATGTAACCGTGATGTAAGTGGTCATAACTTGTATGTAAAACCCTTCGGGTTTTACACAAGTTATAACCACTTACCTTACGGTTACATCTCCATAAAAACAGTCCACATGACAGTTAATCCTTATATCACAACACTAGTCGGGATGCGATTGCCCCGTCCTTCCTAGACATAAAACAGGCTCAGATGGCGTTATTCCCTGCATATTCATGTGAGAAAACTTGGTATCACAGCCTATATTAGTAACGCTCACCTCGGTGGACAAATCTTTTGTGTGAGTACTCGGAATTGGATAATTGGTCAATCAAGGCGTGTGACACTAATATAATATGCACATAGGCCTATTATAATTACGCCAGAACGTTTTACAGCGCAGGCGTCTACTTAAAACATATCTACAGTAAATAAAAGGGCGGTCACCGGACTTCATTAAATATTATAACTTTCATTGGTCGAGGGTTGAATGGTAGGATATAAGTCTGTTTATCGGCTATTATGCATTGCGTTTTCGTAATCTCTACCAGAGCGCACCTGTCAAACTTCCTTTCTGACTCTGTCACCGGCTCGGTACTTGTCTGTGCTTTCTATATTTAGCGCGGGATTTTCCAGCAAAAATGGCGAAAACCGATCGCCAGAAAGTCAAATTTCCTATGCGCGTTGAGAACAATTCCCGCACTAAAAACTTAATGGCAGAATGGAGGAACAGAGCGGTAATTTTGTTGACGATTTTAGCAAGCTACTCGTCAACATTGCAGCAAATTAGAACTCTTGTGTTTGACTTGCCACGCGTATTGTCGTGACATTGTCGTCCATGTGCATTCATACTTTTGTGTTGATAAAATAATCGGAGAACCAAATCACACCGTTTCGCAATATAGTTCTTTGCTTCTAGTGGGACTTTCGAAACTTAACCTATGAAATTACACAAATTTTAATCGATATTGTGTATGTTTAACAAGGGCAGCATGTTGCACAGCTCGCTTAGTATATATCTTAATATCGCGGAAGTCCACCAAATGTGGGTAAAATGTCGCCGGTGTGATGCACAATCGAGGTGACTAATAGGTGAAAATCACCAACTTCAAACTTCTCCTAGGTCTCCCATACCAGTTGAGGCCTAAGCACAATATGGTTACCAGAGGATTAATTTGGTGATGTCACTAAATTCAACCTCAAGGGAGTTAACCCTGCATGGAGTTTGGCGTTTTCGTTGTAAATCCACGGTCTATATTTTGACAGTTTTATGGTAGCTAGGTCATGTAGTTGTTGGTCGAATTACAAAACACTCGGTATCAAATGAGTTGCGGGTTAATATATGAGTTTCGTGGTTCATATATGAGTTGCGGGGTTAATATATGAGTTGCGTGGTTCATATATGAGTTGCGGGGTTAATATATGAATTTCGGTGTTAATATATGAGTTGCGGGGTTAATATATGAGTTACGGGCTTAATATATGAGTTGCAGGATTAATATATGCCGTTGGGGCGAATACCAAGCCTTTGTTTAACAACAAAACAAGTCTCCCACGGACGATATCGATGCATCGATCAAAGCATCGATCTCTTTCCATTGTTCTAATAAAGCCTGAGTGAACAGTGCTAATTTTAGAGTTAATTGTTGTTATTAGTCCTGTATTATACTGTGCACAAAAATTGTGGTACGTGTATTAATAATGCATATAATGATTTGGTTAGAATTTGAAAGCAATTCTAATGCAGCACGCGTCGTCCGGAATGTTTGTGAGTGATCGAATGTATCCCTTTTGTGTGTACTGGCGAATAGGTATGTGTGTATGGATTTCGACAGAGAAAGATGGTGTTGTATCTATGTACTGACGTAGGTATGATTGTGTGTATAGATTTCCAGATAGAGAAAGAGTGTGTGTCTTGTTGCTATGTACTGCGTAAATAATGTGTGTGTGTGTGTATGGACTTAGGGGGTGTTTATACATTACCCGGCGAAGATCGCATTCGCTTTAGCCGGCAGCGATAACAATAGAGTGTTTATACTTCGCCGGATAAGAATTACGGCTATCCGGATACTCAGCTATACGGTTTTCAACTTTTGGATAAAATGATTTAGTACAAGCACCTGATTGTCGTATGGATTCTAATTCGCTCTGCGGTTAAGTTAGATGTTTATCTGGGGTCATGCCGTCATGGGTGATTTCCTTTCAACAATTAACTCGAACAATATTATTGTGCAATCGCTGATAGACCAGCCCGCTTTTCACCTGTGTATATATTGGTCAGTGTGCCAGTTTGATTGTCTCTAATCAGCTGTCAGGTCGGTGGTCACGCACCTTGGTTATAAGCTATTATTATAAATACTAACCGATGATGGTACACGTACTCTGCATGTGCTTGGTACATTTGTTGCGCATTCGAGGGAATTAATTCATGTACATGTATGTCCATATATATATATGGAAGAAATGGGATGGCACGTTTCTGTGGATTCAAACTTAATGGACAATTAGTTCAATAATCTAAATCTGAGTGCGCCGTGGACATATTTACACAGGGACGGGTCTAGAGGGCCTGATTTGGAGGTGTGGGACTGTTCATCTTTGGAATTTATCGACCGACCGTGGTTATGGCCAGGTGTGAGAATTTTTTTTAATCTGAACCCTGAAAATTGCAAAATCCTAGCATCCAGCCTTAAGATTTCCAATTATTGGACATTTTCCAAACTTGACGCACCTCTAATAAGGTGATTTCAGTCCAACAATTTGGTAAAAAAATAAGCAAATGTTGCCTAAAGAAATCACCAATAACAAATTGTTGAAAATAAAACTACGAGAACAATTTCAACATATTGCTGATGTCAAATGTCCAACTATTGCCGTGTCAGGTATGAAATTTCCAGCTTTTGAATATTTTGATTAAAGTTGTGATGAGACCCCCCATCGCCACGGCCCTATATACATGGACATGGTGAACGCCCGAGTAAAATTAAAAACATATTTTATTGTATAATGTGCAAACGGAAAATGTGTCACATTTGATTCGCGATGTTGAAACTTATATATAAATATAAAATCCAATCCGAATGATTAGACACCAATTTGTAGATGTATGCGACGAAATGATCTCAAAACTGACAATGGCCATGCTTTTGGTGCGACACTCACTTCACAGGCTGTATGTGAACCCAAACAAACCATTAACAATGTTTTTTAAATATCTATAAAATTACCAATAGCAATACCTGAAAGTTTGAGTTGGATATTAATAATTTCGGCATTTCCATTTCTAAAAAGTTTCATTTCACTATAATGCCCAGCCATATCTCTAACAGGAAGCGGCTAGATGTTTACAGGGGTACAGCAATATCATATTGCAGTTCAGTGAGAACTAAAACGAAAACTATTAACAAGTAAAGGAGACACATGAATATATGCGTATCTTCGCCGGCGATGTGTAAACACGCTGCCCAACCTTCGCCGGCTAACGGGTTCGCCGGGTAACGGCTTCACCGGCTATGTGTAAACGTCACCATAGTAAAGCGGCCAAACAGAAAACGAGCTCTTGTTTTCGAAATACCCCTACTATTTTTGTTTGCTGAAAATTTGGCCCGGGACATTGTTTAAGTGATTAAAGGCGTGTTCGGGATTCCTGACCCCAGTTACAACAACATCAACAGATGTTATTGATAATAGCTACATAAATAAACATGCATCGACGTCGACTTTGTAGGACTGTTTCAAAAAGTGATATCAGCAGGGCAGTGTTAATTTCTTCTTGGAATGCAAACTTCAATTGGAATGTGATTCAGACTACCATGAAATGTGTGTAATCCCAAACCTATCAGCATATACAACATTATACACGGAAACAACCGATTACCACCTGTGCATAATGAAAGTCCGGTATGGCTTGCTGAGGAGTATTTGCATTTAGTGAATTATTAACGCATATATGGTACAATTGCGCATTGAGATAAACCACGTCACAGTGACACTTGGTGGTCATCTTATTCTAAATTTCAACTAATAACAGCTTGTTTAATATCAATCGTATCGGCATATACCAACTATGCACTGCCATGATTATTAGCATTTAGCGGATTATGCATGCACATATAATTGCACATGTACGTATAATCTGTCTCAATGACAATTATCTAAATATTAAACAAGAGATCATATATTTAGTACACATGTCACATCAAGATAGTTGACTTGTCACCCGAATATCCATGTCGAATATTCAATTATGTATAATCACCCTTTGAGCAATTGGTTAAAATACGAACCCTAGAGGGGAGTTGAACAACTAAAATTTGCTACACCTTTGACGATTTGCCATCTCATAAAGATTGTAGTACTACCCAGAGCTCTATACGGGTGCGATGTAACTCCTCTTGGCAATAAAACGTCCGTCGCCGTAATGGAGCGCTCACAGAGAACATGCACACAATTTTCTCAGTCACTACCCAGAAGAGCAAGCACCAAACTCACTCTTGGTCTAGTTGGACTCCTTCCAGTTCAGAGAGAGATTCACATACGTAAATTATGTTTTCTCGGAAGCTTGATTCATCTTCCACCGGAAAAACAAACTTCTTTGAAATTGTTCGTATTCAAGGCACACCTCCACAGACTGTTCCAGTGGCCAGCGAGTGGTTTTGTTGCGGAGATTTTTCCTATCCTTCAGGAATATGGCATCGAATCACATTTGGAAAACTTTTTGCTGAACGGTTGTTTCCCAGATCCTAATTCTTGGAAAACTATAGTCAAAAACGTTGTAAAAATTAAATACTCAGCACAGTGGAGACATTCAGTTTCTACTGATCAGAATTTATTGATCCTCGGAAATGTTGTTCGGGATCCATTGTCCGGCTGGAAATTTTGGAAGATGCTTCAATCGTTTCCACGCGCATCAACAAAATTAAAGAATCTCGCGATATTACCTAACAAAACAACGTATTACAACAATTTAACATGTCAGCTATGCTCTTCTGTATATAACAACGAAATCGATCATGCATTATATTCGTGCACATCGCTTCACATTCTAGCTATAAGGAACTGTTTATGGGACACAATACTCAGTCATCACGGAGTTACCGTGTCATTGTATCTAGACAGCCTCACAAGAAGCGATCTCTACGCCCTCCTCCTAGGTTCGGATGATCCACGCATTACGTGGGAGATCAGTCACTGCCAAGAACAGATAATAGACATATCAGCCTCATTCCTTCTGATTCTGACCAGGGCAATCAGAGGAACTTTTAGGAGATGACTTACCATGTATAAATTCACTTTGTACAAAGACCATACGCTTGCGACATGTACTATACATGACACTATTTGTTACTTTTACAGTATTTAATGTATTATTATATCAATCTCTCCGTAGACGGAGGTAATAAATAAATATATATTGATATGTAGTAATCACATCCGGGTACTTTGCTATCTTGTTAGTAAATCGATAGGCACCATTAGAGAGTGGATCTATTGACGTACGTTTGCCGCATCACGTTCATTGTGTTCATTTTCAACAGCTTTGGCAGTGTACCTTTCTACAGCGATGTGGACACCTCCGTCAATAAAATTAATTGAATCAATACCTATAGAGTTTGGTGGCATACATCAAGCGCCGTGATGATACGGTACTTGACAAAACTTTAGTTCAAGATGAATTCTTTCAATGCCGCGGCATACGTTCAGGTCGATGTAATGACGCCGGGCGACGAGAAAGATTAATCGAGTTAAGTAACGTGTGACTGTATAGTCCTACATTGTTCACAACACTAGTCGGGATGTGATTGCCCCGTCCTTCCTAGACATAAAACAGGCTCAGATGGCGTTATATCACTGCATATATATGCATGTGAGAAAACTTGGTATCACAGCCTATATTAGTAACGCTCACCTGGGTGGACCAATCTTTTGTGTGAGTGCTCGGAAGTCGATAATTTGTCAAGCAAGGCGTGTGACACTAATACAATGCACATATGCCTATTGCAATCACTACAGAACGTTTTACAGCGCAGGCGACTACTTAAAACATATTAACAGTCAGAGGCGGACTGGGCCAAGAAACCGGCCCGGGAAATTAATATAATACCGGCCCATCTGTTGGGGGGGGGCGTCCACAGTCCACCTTGGAAAATTCCAACTGCACCCCCCCCCCCCCCCTTGAATCAGAATCAGACCAAATACATGTTTTTGCATAATTCCATTTGCACCTCTGGTCTAATATCATATATATTCATAAACCATGGTTCTATATATTCCCGGTATGAGACCATTCAGATATTTTTACCTGAAAAATTGCATAAAATCTAACATCTAGCGGTCTAACTCCAGACAAATGCACACGGCTACGGACAAGAGACCATGCAGGACACACCGGGCTGTTCATGGTTGTTCGGCCCGGGGTGAGAACATTTTGAAAAATATACAAGAAAATCTCGAATCCGATAAACTAGACTGGCATCAACTGAAGCGTTCCTATTTTCTTGTAAATTTCAATTGGGGGAGGGGTGCGTAAGAATTTTTTTGGGATTTACAGCTGGGAGTTACCGTTAAAATCTCGAGATTAATGGGGTCTTTACGTGGTGTTATATGATGCCGACAAGTTCATTTAATGTCAAAATTACGATTAGCCAATTCGGCTGGTTAAACAACACATGTGGCGGCCCACGTCCGGAATTTTCCCGGTCTCCCGATCGGCCATGCAGTCCGCCTCTGCCCTCATGAATTTATTTGAGAAGAATATACCATCTTATTGGATACACGGCTGGTTAAACAACACATGTGGCGGCCCACGTCGGTTTCATTTGCGGCCCAAGTTGTGGTTCGGCGGCCCAACCACATATACCCCCACCCCCAAACCGTAAAAAAACCCTCGGATTCTCGCTTGATAGAAAATCACGTGGAATCAGAATTTTTCCGGCCTCCGGCCCATCGGGAAATTTCCCGGTCTCCCGATCGGCCAGTCCGCCTCTGTTAACAGTAAATAAAAGGTCGGTCACCGGACCTCATTGGATATTATAACGTTCATTGCTCGAGGCGAGTCGAGGGTTGATTGGTATGATATAAGTCTGTTTATCGGCTTCGTCGCCGGTCCACATGTAACCCATACACAGCAGGCAAACATCTACTTACTATTAAACACTCATAAACCCAAACCCAACAGACGCTCTTCAGCGGCATTATAGCATACAAACGTGGGTTGTAGGAAAGGGCTGTAACTCTTCCCGGGGATCATCCCAAACTCCAAACCAAGGCTATTAACCCTTTACCCAACAGAAGGGCCCTGTGCCAATGCATTCTCTTATATATGCGAGTCGACCATAGGTCGCCTCGCATATATAAGAGAATGCATTGGCTTAACACATTAAAAATTATAAAATTGTTAAAGAATGTAAGAAAAAATGGTAAAAAGTGTTAAAAAAAGATTTTTTTTAGGCCAATGCATTCTCTTATATATGCGAGGCGACCTATGGTCGACTCGCATATATAAGATAATGCATTGGCACAGGGCATAACTGTAACTATCACAATGTGGTCAAGGAGCCGGTTCCAATGATATCCATATTTGTATGGTTCTATTGAGACAGACCGAAGATATTTTAGGCTGTTGAAGCTTTATTTGGCCGGTTTTGGCCGGTTTTGGCCGGTTTGTTGGGTAAAGGGTTAATGCATTGCGTTTTCGCAATCTCTACCAGGGCGCACCTGTCAAACTTCCTTTCTGACTCTGTCACCGGCTCGGTACTAGTCTGTGGTTTCTATATTTAGCTCGGGATTTTCCAGCAAAAATGGCGAAAACCGATCGCCCGAAAGTCAAATTTCTTATGCGCGTTGAGAACAATTCCCGCACTAAAAACTTAATGACAGAATGGATGATCAGAGCGTTAGTTTTGTTGACGATTTTAGCAAGCTACTCGTCAACATTGCAGCAAATTAGAATTCTTGTGTTTGACTTGCCACGCGTGTTGTCTTGACATTATCGTCCATGTGCATTTATACTTTTATGTTGATAAAATAATCGGAGAACCAAATCACACCGTTTCGCAATATAGATCTTTGCTTCTAGTGGGACTTTCGAAACTTAACGTATGAAATTATACAAATTTTAATCGATATTGTGTGTCTTTAACAAGTGCAGCATGTTGCTCAGCTCGCTTAGTATATACATGCATCTTAATATCGCGGAAGTCCACCAAATGTGGCTAAAATATCGCCGGGGTAGCAGCGTCTTACCTATAGTCATCAAGGGAAGGTAACCCTTCATGGAGCTTGGCGTTTTCGTTGTAAATCCACGGTCAATATTTTGACAGTTTTATAGTAGGTCATGTAGTTGTCGGTCGAATTACAAAACACTCGGTATCAAATGAGTTACGGGGTTAATATATTAGTTGCGGGGTTAATATATTAGTTGCGGGGTTAATATATGACTTGCGGGGTTAATATATGAGTTGCGGGGTTAATATATGAGTTGTGAGTTGCGGGGTTAATATATGAGTTGAGGGGTTAATATATGAGTTGCGGGGTTAATATATGCCGTTGGGCGAATACCAAACATTTGTTTAACAACAAAACGAGTCTCCCACGGACGATATCGATGTTTAAAAGACATTATCAAAGCATCGATCGCTTTCCATTGTTCTAATGAAGCGAACAGTGCTAACTTTCGAGTTATTTTACCGTTATTAGTCCGCTATTGTACAATTGTAATGCAGCACGCGTTGCCCGGAATGTTTGTGAGTGATCGAATGTATTCCTTTTGTGTGTACTGGTGTATATAGGTATGTGTGTATGGATTTCGCCAAAGAGTGCGTGTTTTGTTTCTATGTACTGATATATGTATGTGTGTATGGATTTCGAGAGAGAAAGTCTGTTTGTCTTGCTTCTATTATGTACTGCGTAGGTAAATATGTGTGTATGGATTTAATGCAGAGGCCAAACCGAAAAAGAGCTCTAGTTTTCGAAATACCCCAACCCACTGTAGAACAAGTTGAAACCAACTTTTTTAAAGAAGAAATATATATTGTTCACGAAACTCATTGTGAAATCGGTGGTGACTATTGTCAAGTCGACGATGAACGATACCCGCCAGTGACTTTTTCCAGAAATTCAGATTTTGGTGAAGCGAGTCGGGTGGCTAAGTCCTAACATATTTGCCAACATTGTTGGTGTTAAAGTTACTACATCATACCATGATATCTACAGTGTTGGTTAATTTGGATTTTCCTGCCATTTGAAGCCGAAACATTTATTTTTTGTTGAAAAATCTCGCTTTTTTCAAACATCATTCAAACGATATTTCCAATAATGCTGAAATATTTAATCCTTATAGTGTAGCAGTTATCTGACAAGAATATGTAGAAAGAAGTTAAGAAAAATCATTTTAACGGTTTGTGAGATATAGGATCTTAGCTACCACTCCCCCAAACAATTTCACAAAATTTCATGAGACCCAACAGGACTCGTTTGCTGAAAATTGGGCCCGGGACCAATTATCTATTTATAAAATCCCCATGGGACCACAGATTTCTAAAATTTGTAGAACAGTATACACCGGTCGCGTTAATAAGATGTGTGTAATGCCAAACCTTTCAGCATATACGATATTGTACACAGAGACAACTAATTACCACCTGCGCATAATGAAAGTCCGGTACACCCTAAATCTAGTTGGGTAAGAAGTTATCCAACAGTCAATCAACCGTTGTATGCCCACAGCACCTATCTACGTTGTATGAGAAGTTGCATGACAATATTGTTGGATACACTTTTACACAACGTTGCATATATATTTACTACCAACGGTTTTATGTTAATTATACAACGTGTTGGATGAAATTTCACACAACACTCAATCAACATTAATTGCCCACAGCACCTATCTACGTTTATTGAACTGTTGGGTGTTGGGTAGAGTTGGATGACATTTGTTGATTGGAAAGTTTACCCAACGTTGATTGGAAAGTAAAATGGGGCAACAAGTCGTGGATAGCTTTCCGGGTATAGTATACCTTTGTTATAATTATTCTTCGTACGATACACTGATTATGTTGGCCTTATGTGTTGAGTGTATGAGTGTACTACTTTACTCAAATTAGTGCCGTCAGCAGTTGTGTAAATTTGTAAACTTCAAAATTTGGCAAATATAAATGAATATACACTCAATACATAAAGCCTACATAATCAGTGTATCGTACAAAGAATAATTATAACAAAGGTATACTATACCGGCAAAGCTATCCACGACGTCTTGTCCCATTTTCCAGTCGCTCAGGAGTTTTCTCCCACAGTCGTCCATCTTGTTTTGAAATATTTGGAGCCAAAAACTCGCATGCTCGCCCGCATCGGAAACGCGCTGCTATTGGATGACCCGGTCACGTGGCGGTTTTATCCAATGTGGTATGAAAGTAATACCACAGAAGACTGTTCACGCAATCAGTTGTGTACATCGTACTAAACTGTTGGATAATAAGTACACAACAAATTCGCACCCAACGAGTTGTATACAACTTTCATCCAACTAGATTTAGGGTGTATGGCTTGCTGGGGAGTATTTACATTTGGTGAATTATTAACCCTTTACCCAACAGAAGGGCCCTGTGCCAATGCATTCTCTTATATATGCGAGTCGACCATAGGTCGCCTCGCATATATAAGAGAATGCATTGGCTTAACACATTAAAAATTATAAAATTGTTAAAGAATGTAAGAAAAAATGGTAAAAAGTGTTAAAAATATTTTTTTTTAGGCCAATGCATTCTCTTATATATGCGAGGCGACCTATGGTCGACTCGCATATATAAGAGAATGCATTGGCACAGGGCATAACTGTAACTATCACAATGTGGTCAAGGAGCCGGTTCCAATGATATCCATATTTGTATGGTTTTATTGAGACAGACCCAAGATAATTTAGGTTGTTGAAGCTTTATTTGGCCGGTTTTGGCCGGTTTGTTGGGTAAAGGGTTAACGCATAGCAGAATTGCGCATTAAGATAAACCAAGTCACATTGACACCTGGTGGTCAGCTTGCGTAATGTCAATCGTATCAGCATAAACCAACTCTTCACTGCCATGATTGTTAGCATTTAGTGGATTATGCGTGTATATAGAACAAGAAAACCATAGTCAGGAATGGTAACGCGCTCAATATGATATATTATATACCCATGCTTGTAATTATAGAATATAAAATATATTGGTTTCGCGAATGACCAACTCAGAATTCCGTTAAAATAACAATAACAACCAGCAGCTAATTAACGAACCGGCGGCCGACTCGGCCGTCTCAGACCACAACCATCAGTGGGCTGCAGAACGAAACATATCTATAAAAGTTGAAATATAAGACTTACAAATTATCTTTGTCCACAATTGTTTCTCTCAATGAGAACAGAGAATGTCGGCGTCAGTAAAAACGAAGCACGCGCCTTTGATTGTCCGATCTCCTCTTTTAAAGCAGCGGGGTTTATCGGCGCCGATTTCTGATTAACCAATTCCTCTGAACATTGGCCCAATTTATTGATCTATTAGATCGGCCAACTTTGATAGCCATTGTATGATTCAGATCCCAATATGAACCTTTATGCACCGATTTGGGAATTTGCGTAGTTGGCGCTGGGATGTTCATATTGGATTGTGTTCTAGTGGAAAGAATGTTCGAAATATTCCTGTGCTGTTTTTCGTTTATATGGCTGTAGTTGTTGATCGACTGAATGTTTTTGTGGCCACTGATCTGCATAATTTGATTTGCGGGGACGTTATTTTCGGACACTGGGGGGTGCAGAGGTCGACCAATATCTCCTGGACTAATTATCTTATTTCATCTTCAGACAGCTTTAGACGAAGGAAAAGAAATAAGGTGCCTTTTCTGTGACATCAGCAAATCTTTTGATAAAGTTTGGCATAAGGGATTATTGTCCAAACTAAGTAACATAGTTGTGTGTGAAAACACATACGACATTTTGAAAAATTATTTGGAAAATCGACAACAAAGAGTCATTTTGGAAATCTGTAGAATCTGGTGTCCCCCAAGGAAAAATACTGGGTCCCCTACTATTCTTGATATGACACAATGCCGGAGATATAATCCATATAGTTCAGTGAAGGGCTTTCCTTGGCGGAAAAATCTGTTGTCTGCTTATTTTTCCTGAACATCCCTCCAGATGAATAATAGACCATTCCAATGTATAATTTTATAACTGAACAGGTGAATTCATTTAGAAAAGAGAGGGTTAATTGACTACATTAGTTTACCTCTTCCTCTAGATTTGGCACCAGGTTTAACAATCCATATATTCTTCACACCATCAATTTGGAATTTAATCGATATTGTGTATGTTTAACAAGGGCAGCATGTTGCACAGCTCGCTTAGTATATATCTTAATATCGCGGAAGTCCACCAAATGTGGGTAAAATGTCGCCGGTGTGATGCACAATCGAGGTGACTAATAGGTGAAAATCACCAACTTCAAACTTCTCCTAGGTCTCCCATACCAGTTGAGGCCTAAGCACAATATGGTTACCAGAGGATTAATTTGGTGATGTCACTAAATTCAACCTCAAGGGAGTTAACCCTGCATGGAGTTTGGCGTTTTCGTTGTAAATCCACGGTCTATATTTTGACAGTTTTATGGTAGCTAGGTCATGTAGTTGTTGGTCGAATTACAAAACACTCGGTATCAAATGAGTTGCGGGTTAATATATGAGTTGCGTGGTTCATATATGAGTTGCGGGGTTAATATATGAATTTCGGTGTTAATATATGAGTTGCGGGGTTAATATATGAGTTACGGGCTTAATATAGGAGTTGCAGGATTAATATATGCCGTTGGGGCGAATACCAAGCATTTGTTTAACAACAAAACGAGTCTCCCACGGACGATATCGATGCATCGATCAAAGCATCGATCTCTTTCCATTGTTCTAATAAAGCCTGAGTGAACAGTGCTAATTTTAGAGTTAATTGTTGTTATTAGTCCTGTATTATACTGTGCACAAAAATTGTGATACGTGTATTAATAATGCATATAATGATTTGGTTAGAATTTGAAAGCAATTCTAATGCAGCACGCGTCGTCCGGAATGTTTGTGAGTGATCGAATGTATCCCTTTTGTGTGTACTGGCGAATAGGTATGTGTGTATGGATTTCGACAGAGAAAGATGGTGTTGTATCTATGCACTGGCGTAGGTATGATTGTGTGTATAGATTTCCAGATAGAGAAAGAGTGTGTGTCTTGTTTCTATGTACTGCGTAAATAATGTGGGTGTGCATGGACTTAGTAAAGCGGCCAAACAGAGAACGAGCTCTTGTTTTCGAAATACCCCTACTATTTTTGTTTGCTGAAAATTTGGCCCGGGACATTGTTTAAGTGATTAAAGGCGTGTTCGGGCTTCCTGACCCCAGTTACAACAACATCAACAGATGTTATTGATAATAGCTACATAAATAAACATGCATCGACGTCGACTTTGTAGGACTGTTTCAAAAGTGATATCAGCAGGGCAGTGTTAATGTCTTCTTGGAATGCAAACTTCAATTGGAATGTGATTCAGACTACCATGAAATGTGTGTAATGCCAAACCTATCAGCATATACAACATTATACACGGAAACAACCGATTACCACCTGTGCATAATGAAAGTCCGGTATGGCTTGCTGAGGAGTATTTGCATTTAGTGAATTATTAACGCATATATGGTACAATTGCGCATTGAGATAAACCACGTCACAGTGACACTTGGTGGTCATCTTATTCTAAATTTCAACTATAATAACAGCTTGTTTAATATCAATCGTATATATCAGCATATACCAACTATGCACTGCCATGATTATTAGCATTTAGCGGATTATGCATGCACATATAATTGCACATGTGCGTATAATCTGTCTCAATGACAATTATCTAAATATGAAACAAGAGATCATATATTTAGTACACATGGCATGTTATCAAGATAATTGACTTGTCACCCGAATATCCATGTCGAATTGGCAATATGAAATTATGTATAATCACATTTTGAGCAATTGGTTTAAAATACGAACCTATAGAGGGGAGTTGAACTTTGAGAGAGGGAACTTGTGGATTGGAGTGGAGATAATTACGAATGATACCTATTGATATGTAGTAATCACATCCGGGTACTTTTCTATATTGTTAGTAAATCGATAGGCACCATTAGAGAGTGGATCTATTGACGTACGTTTGCCGCATCACTTTCATTGTGTTCATTTTCAACAGCTTTGACAGTGTACCTTTCTACAGCGATGTGGACACCTCCGTCAATACAATTAATTGAATCAATACCTATAGAGTTTGGTGGCATACATATCAAGCGCTGTGATGATACGGTACTTGACAAAACTTTAGTTCAAGATGAATTCTTTCAATGCCGCGGCATACGTTCAGGTCGATGTCATGACGCCGGGCGACGAGAAAGATTAATCGAGTTAAGTAACGTGTGACTGTATAGTAGTAAGGGAGCCCGCATATGTTCTATTTACACTTTTGCGTACAAAAGGTTTGACCCCCTAAAGTTGGTACCAATAATTAAACATTCTGAAAAACAGATTTCTTAAGTTGCGCATTCCTGGGTTTTAGGGGCTGCTGAACCCCAAAAAGTGCCAAAAATCACTTCTATTTACACTTCCGCGTACATCGATGAATTTTGGTTTGATGATACTCCTAAGTGTACTGATTAAGAAAACACAACTTAAGAAAGGGATATTCCTGGGGTTTTCAGATAAGAAAGGGGGTCTCATGCTGAACCTCAAAACGTGATTTTTCACTTTTGTTTACACTTTCGCGTACATCCATGATTTTTGGTCTCAAAGTACTTTGATATATACTAATTATAAAAACACAACTTAAGAAGCAACTTTTCCTGGGGTTTTAAGATAAGAAGGGGGTCATCGGGTCACCCCTCAAAACCTAAAAAATCACTTTTATTTACATGATTGCATTCGTCCAACGTGTGTGTATGTGCGTACACCCCTGGAACGTTGCACTATTACAACCAATACATCCCTAAATCGATACGATCAACTTAAGAAATATATATTCATGTCGTTTTCTGATAAGAACGAGACTTGTTACCCCCCCCCCCCCCCCCCCCCCCACAACCCGATCCTTTTTCTAGAACTATAAGTGAGCCAGTTTTATGAAAATTATAGCGAGAAAATCTAGTAAAATGTATACAAATGTATATATTTTCGTGAAGCTAAGACATAATGACACTTTTTTGGGCCAAAATTGAAACTCACCATCCAAGATGGCCGCCAAAATGGCCGCCGGAAGTTGAAAATATGACATTTTTTCACAAATATCTTCTAGATCAATTCATGCTGTTTGGAACTGGTTGAGTAATGCAACTTTATTTTGTGTTTTGTATATTAACTGATCATTGGAGCAATTAAATATGCAATTATTGGGGTCCTAACCCCTTCCGATCCCTCAAAAATTTGATTGTACAGAATGCGGTATAAAATTTCACCAAAAAAAAATCACAATTGGGATTCTAGTCATATTTCAACAAGAAATGAACAGAACTTTGTAATGTGAGTGAGGCATATCATTACCTATGCATATTCCAAATCACTGGAACCAAAATTCTTACTTTGGCTCAAAATGGCTGCCAATATGGCCACCAAAATATGGAAAATGGTAAATATTACACCAGCGTGTCCTGCAATCGCTTACAAGTTGTGTTGATGTGTTGATGTGTTGATGATAATTGTTACTATTTTCACCACTGACATCGTCAAAAATATTGGACTTTTCTCTAAAAAACTTGACATAAATATTGGCAAAATTTCAGTTTTCAGGTTTGAACCATTTTTTCAGGTAAAATATTACTATCTTTGGATTGAAAGGTGTTTATTGTTTTGGTCTATCTTAAATGTGTCTCACTACGGTGTTTATAGACCAAATTGCTCAAGATGGCTTCCAAAAATGGCAACCAAATTTGTAAAATGCTAATATTTTACATATATCCCGAACATTCTCTGCATTATCCGAAAAGGTAGCAAATTGTGACTCACTTGGTTATTATACGTGTTAGTTAATTACCTGACAACTACATGTTCTATTCCCAGTTGTCCCAGTTCCGTATGGGGCATGACAAATTCATTTTAAAGTATGTAATTTTGCCGAGAACCTCTTTTGTGATTTTGGCCATATTTATTGAAAGGAAATGGGCAGAACTTTGAGACAGAACTGAGATGGACCATAATCTTTGGCTATTCTGGTCCATTATGATAAAAAAAAATGTCTACAGGACACAGTGTGGATGCCAAGATCGTAGCCAGGGAGTTACTCTGTGATCATATGTGAGGTGAATATGTATACAGGGAGTTATTGTATGTCATGACTGATGTGAGTATGTATACAATGAGTGCCTATATGGTTATAAGTGGGTTGTCCATGGTAAGATGCATCTAGGTATACAGGGAGAGGTCATGGTCAGGTGTGAGGTGAATCGGTATGCATGGAGTGACTGTGTGGTGTATGATTGTGTATATCCAGTACGGGTGCATCCGGTGTGCCTGTATGGTCATTGGTGTGGTGTATGGATATAGCTACATGGTCATCTATGTGTTGATTATGTATATATGGAGTGACTGTAAGGTCATTGGTGGGATGTACATGTGTTGTCTGTATAATCATGGATGGGGTGTGTGGATAAATAGGTAGTGATTTTATGGTTACGGGTAATGTGTATAGGTATACATGGAATGACTGTACGGTCATGATTGAATATGAACACCTGGAGTAAGCTGGGTGGACATTATCGAGCGTGTGGGTACATAGGGAGTGTCCTTGTGGTAACGGGTGGGATGTATATTTATATATATCGTGGATGTATTATCATTGGTGGGTGTATAGGGCTTAGCTGTATTATCATGGATGGCGTGTATGATTATACAGTGAATTGCTGAATTGTCATGTGTGAGGTGTATATATGCAAGTATGGATTGTTTGAGTGGTCGTATGTGCGGGTATTTGGCATATCTGGAAGGGCTGAATGGCCATTAATGAGGGTTACATGCATACCTGGAGTGAATCTATGGTCCAGGGTGGGCTGCATATGTATATCGAGTGGTTATATGACTATGTGTGTCGAATAGGTATACATGTAGTGACTGTATGGTTAATGGTGTGATGAGTACATGTAGGTATACAAGTAGTGACTGTATGATCATACATGTAATGAACATCTATACAGTGGGTGACAGGCGTATGAGTATACATGTACCTGGTGTTCCTGTTTGGTGACTCGTGTCGGTATCGTCATCTGTAGGTTATACCAGTACACACAAGTGTTTGCTTTATTGTCATGTGCGAGGGATATGTGTATATAGCGAGTGGCTATATGGCAATGGATGAGGTGCATATGCATACATGGAGTGACTATACTGACATGGCTGGGGTGTATTAGTATATCTTGAGTGGCTATTCGGCTATGGTGTGACAAATAGGGATACAGGGATTGACATGGCCACTGTTGGGGTGAATATGAATACAAGGATTGACCATGATCATGTATGAAGGTTTTGAATAGGTACACACGGGGTGACTATATGGCCATAGGTCAGGTGAAGGAGTATACAGGTAACATGGGTGAGAGTATGTGTATGAAGCGAGTGGCTATATGGCCATTGGTGATGTGCATATGTATACCGGAATGACTTTATGGTCATTGTTGTGGTGTTGATGTATATATTGATTGTCCATTTGACCATGCGTTTGGAGAATAGGTATACAGGTGATGACCTTATGGCCAATGGTGAGATGAATGGGTATACATGGAGTGACTATATGGTTATGGGTCATGTTTAGGAGTATATCCGGTGTGCCTGTATTGTGACGCGTGGCTGTATGGTCATCCGTGGTCATGGGTCAGGTGTACATGTATACAGTGGGTAACTATATTGTTATGTCTGTGGTGTTTATGTATATATGTAATGACTGTGTGATAATGGGTGGCTATCGCTGTCCACGATATGACATGATCTCTCTATTGATTAACATATCCTTGAGTTATTGTGGAAAGCGATAGCCACCCAAGGTACACATGTACAACCCACCCAGTACCCCAGTCACTCCATATGTACATAAACACCACACAAATGACAACATAGTCACCCACTTTATACACGTACATGTACTAGTACACCTGAGCATACAGCCATACTTGGTTATACCCGTACATACCACAAATGGCGATACAGCCACGAGTCACCATGCATGAATACCAGGTATACACCTACACCCGACCATATAGTCACTCTATGTATACATATTCTCTACATTCACGATCATACAGTCACTCATTGTATACATATTCACCTCACCATGGACCATACAGCCACTACATGTATACCTATTCGCCATACCCATGACCATGGAGTCAATCCAGGTATACATATGCACATCACCAATGGTGAGCCCTTCCAGATATACCAATATCCGCACATACGACCACTAATAAGTTCCATACTTGCCATACTCATACACGCCATCCATGATAATAAATCTACTCCCCATACACCACCAATGATAACACATCCACAACATATATAAATATACGTCCCACCGTTACCAACAGGGCACTCCCTATATACCCACACATCATTCATGACCATACAATAACTCCCTGTATACCTATTATCCTCATATATGATCATAACTCCCTGGCTACCATCTTGGCTTCCATCCTGTATCTAGTTGATAAATTTTTATCATAATGGGCCAGAATACCCACATATCATGGTTCATCTCAGTTCAGTCTCAAAGTTCTGCCCATTTCCTTTCAATAATATGGTTCTCCGCAAAATTCCATACTGCAACTTTAAAATGAATTTGTCATGCCCCATACGGAACTGGGACAAACATAATAGAACGTAGTTGTCAGTTAATTTCATTGTAACTAACACGTACAATAACCAAGTGAGTCACAATTTGCCACTTTTTTTCGGATAACGCAGAGAATAATGTTCGGGATATGTTAACTTTTAACTTTTTACAAATTTGGTTGCCATTTTGGAAGCCATCTTGAGCAATTTAGTCTATAAACACCGTAGTGTGACACATTTAAGATAGACCAAAACAATAAACACCTTTCAATCCAAAGATAGTTACATTTTACTTGAACAAATGGTCGAACCCTGAAAAGTGAATTCTTGCCGATATTTATGTCCAATATTTCTGGTAAATGTCAGTGGTGACAATAGTAAACATGATCCATGGTGCATCAGACATGTTAGTATGCAATGTATAGAAAACAGATTAGCCAATTGTGTACATCAACCACAACTTGTAAGCGATTGCAGGACACCCTGGGGCAATATTTACCATTTTCCATATTTTAGCGGCCATTTTGAGCCAAGGTAAGATTTATGGTTCCAGAGATTTGGAATATTCATAGGTAATGATATGCCTCACTTACATTACAATGTTCTTTTCATTTCTTGTTGAAATATGACTAGAATCCCAATTGTGATTTTTTGTAAAATTTTGTACTGCGTTCTGTATAATCGAATTTTTGAGGGATCGGAAGGGGTTAGGACCCCAATAATTGCATATTTAATTGCTCCAATGATCAGTTAATATAAAAAACACAAAATAAAGTTGCATTACTCAATCAGTTCCAAACAGCATGAATTGATCTAGAAGATATTTGTGAAAAAATGTCATATTTTCAACTTCAGGCAGCCATTTTGGCGGCCATCTTGGATGGTGAGTTTCAATTTCGGCCCAAAAAGTGTCATTATGTCTTAGCTTCACGAAAATATATACATTTGTATACATTTTACTAGATTTTCCCGCTATAATTTTCATAAAACTGGCTCACTTATAGTTCTAGAAAATGGATCGTGTTGTGGGGGGGGGGGTAACAAGTCCCGTTCTTATCAGAAAACGACATGAATATATATTTCTTAAGTTGATCGTATCGATTTAGGGATGTATTGGTTGTAATAGTGCAACGTTCCAGGTGTGTACGCAAATACACACACATTGGACGAATGCAATCATGTAAATAAAAGTGATTTTTTTACGTTTTGAGGGGTGACCCGATGACCCCCTTCTTATCTTAAAACCCCAGGAAAAGTTGCTTCTTAAGTTGTGTTTTTATAATTAGTATATATCAAAGTACTTTGAGACAAAAAATTATAGATGTACGCGAAAGTGTAAAAAAAAATGAAAAATCACGTTTTGGGGTTCAGCATGGGACCCCCTTTCTTATCTGAAAACCCCAGGAATATCCCTTTCTTAAGTTGTGTTTTCTTAATCAGTACACTTAGGAGTATCATCAAACCAAAATTCATCGATGTACGCGGAAGTGTAAATAGAAGTGATTTTTGGCACTTTTTGGGGTTCAGCTGCCCCTAAACCCCAGGAATGCGCAACTTAAGAAATCGGTTTTTCAGAATGTTCCATTATTGGTACCAACTTAAGGGGGTCAAACCTTTTGTACGCAAAAGTGTAAATAGAACATATGCGGGCTCCCCAACTATAGTCCTACATTGTTCACAACACTAGTCGGGATGTGATTGCCCCGTCCTTCCTAGACATAAAACAGGCTCAGATGGCGTTATATCACTGCATATGCATGTGAGAAAACTTGGTATCACAGCCTATATTAGTAACGCTCACCTGGGTGGACCAATCTTTTGTGTGAGTGCTCGGAAGTCGATAATTGGTCAAGCAAGGCGTGTGACACTAATACAATGGACATAAGCCTATTGCAATCACTACAGAACGTTTTACAGCGCAGGCGACTACTTAAAACATATTAACAGTCAGAGGCGGACTGGGCCAAGAAACCGGCCCGGGAAATTAATATAATACCGGCCCATCTGTTGGGGGGGGGGCGTCCACAGTCCACCTTGGAAAATTCCAACTGCACCCCCCCCCCCTTGAATCAGAATCAGACCAAATACATATTTTTGCATAATTCCATTTGCACCCCCCCCCCCCTTGAATCAGATGCAGACCAAATACATGTTTTTGCATAATTTCATTTGCACCTCTGGTCTAATATCATATATATTCATAAACCATGGTTCTATATATTCCCGGTATGAGACCATTCAGATATTTTTACCTGAAAAATTGCATAAAATCTAACATCTAGCGGTCTAACTCCAGACAAATTCACACGGCTACGGACAAGAGACCAGGACACACCGGGCTGTTCATGGTTGTTCGGCCCGGGGTGAGAACATTTTGAAAACTATACAAGAAAATCTCGAATCCGATAAACTAGACTGGCATCAACTGAAGCGTTCCTATTTTCTTGTAAATTTCAATTGGGGGAGGGGTGCGTAAGAATTTTTTTGGGAGTTACCGTTAAAATCTCGAGATTAATGGGGTCTTTACGTGGTGTTATATGATGCCGACAAGTTCATTTAATGTCAAAATTACGATTAGCCAATTCGGCTGGTTAAACAACACATGTGGTGGCCCACGTCCGGAATTTTCCCGGTCTCCCGATCGGCCATGCAGTCCGCCTCTGCCCTCATGAATTTATTTGAGAAGAGTACCATCTTATTGGATACACGGCTGGTTAAACAACACATGTGGCGGCCCACGTCGGTTTCATTTGCGGCCCAAGTTGTGGCTGGGCGGCCCAACCACATATACCCCCCCCCCCCCCAAACCGTAAAAAAACCCTCGGATTCTCGCTTGATAGAAAATCACGTGGAATCAGAATTTTTCCGGCCTCCGGCCCATCGGGAAATTTCCCGGTCTCCCGATCGGCCAGTCCGCCTCTGTTAACAGTAAATAAAAGGTCGGTCACCGGACCTCATTGGATATTATAACGTTCATTGCTCGAGGCGAGTCGAGGGTTGATTGGTATGATATAAGTCTGTTTATCGGCTTCATCGCCGGTCCGCATGTAACCCATACACAGCAGCAAACATCTACTTACTATTAAACACTCACAAACCCAAACCCAACAAACGCTCTTCAGCGGCATTATAGCATACAAACGTGGGTTGTAGGAGAGGGCTGACACCCCTTTCAAATCTTCCCGGGGATCATCCCAAACTCCAAACCGAGGCTATTATGCATTGCGTTTTCGCAATCTCTACCAGAGCGCAACTGTCAAACTTCCTTTCTGACTCTGTCACCGGCTCGGTACTAGTCTATGGTTTCTATATTTAGCTCGGGATTTTCCAGCAAAAATGGCGAAAACCGATCGCCCGAAAGTCAAATTTCTTATGCGCGTTGAGAACAATTCCCGCACTAAAAACTTAATGACAGAATGGAGGATCAGAGCGTTAGTTTTGTTGACGATTTTAGCAAGCTACTCGTCAAATTGCAGCAAATTAGAATTCTTGTGTTTGACTTGCCACGCGTGTTGTCTTGATATTATCGTCCATGTGCATTTATACTTTTATGTTGATAAAATAATCGGAGAACCAAATCACACCGTTTCGCAATATAGATCTTTGCTTCTAGTAGGACTTTCGAAACTTAACGTATGAAATTATACAAATTTTAATCGATATTGTGTGTCTTTAACAAGTGCAGCATGTTGCTCAGCTCGCTTAGTATATACATGCATCTTAATATCGCGGAAGTCCACCAAATGTGGCTAAAATGTCGCCGGTGGCAGCGGTCTTACCTATAGTCATCAAGGGAAGGTAACCCTTCATGGAGCTTGGCGTTTTCGTTGTAAATCCACGGTCAATATTTTGACAGTTTTATAGTAGGTCATGTAGTTGTCGGTCGAATTACAAAACACTCGGTATCAAATGAGTTGCGGGGTTAATATATGAGTTGCGGTGTTAATATATTAGTTGCGGGGTTAATATATGACTTGCGGGGTTAATATATGAGTTGCGGGGTTAATATATGAGTTGTGAGTTGCGGGGTTAATATATGAGTTGATGGGTTAATATATGAGTTGCGGGGTTAATATAAGCCGTTGGGCGAATACAGAGCATTTGTTTAACAACAAAACGAGTCTCACACGGACGATATCGATGTTTAAAAGACATTATCAAAGCATCGATCGCTTTCCATTGTTCTAATGAAGCGAACAGTGCTAACTTTCGAGTTAATGTACCGTTATTAGTCCGCTATTGTACAATTGTAATGCAGCACGCGTTGCCCGGAATGTTTGTGAGTGATCGAATGTATTCCTTTTGTGTGTACTGGTGTATATAGGTATATGTGTGCATGGATTTCGACAAAGAGTGCGTGTCTTGTTTCTATGTACTGAAATATGTATGTGTGTATGGATTTCGAGAGAGAAAGCCTGTGTGTCTTGTTTCTAGTATGTACTGCGTAGGTAAATATGTGTGTATGGATTTAATGCAGAGGCCAAACCGAAAAAGAGCTCTAGTTTTCGAAATACCCCAACCCACGGTAGAACAAGTTGAAACCAACTTTTTTAAAGAAGAAATATATATTGTTCACGAAAATCATTGTGAAATCGGTGGTGACTATTGTCAAGTCGACGATGAACGATACCCGCCAGTGACTTTTTCCAGAAATTCAGATTTTGGTGAAGCGAGTCGGGTGGCTAAGTCCTAACATATTTGCCAACATTGTTGGTGTTAAAGTTACTACATCATACCATAATATCTACAGTGTTGGTTAATTTGGATTTTCCTGCCATTTGAAGCCGAAACATTTATGTTTTGCTGAAAAATCTCGCTTATTTCAAACATCATTCAAACGATATTTCCAATAATGCTGAAATATTTAATCCTTATAGTGTAGCAGTTATATGACAAGAATATGTAGAAAGAAGTTAAGAAAAATCATTTTAACGGTTTGTGAGATATAGGATCTTAGCTACCACTCCCCCAAACAACTTCACCAAATTTCATGAGACCCAACGGGACTCGTTTGCTGAAAATTGGGCCCGGGACCAATTATCTATTTATAAAATCCCCATGGGACCACAGATTTCTAAAATTTGTAGAACAGTATACACCGGTGGCATATACGATATTGTACACAGAGACCACTAATTACCACCTGCGCATAATGAAAGTCCGGTACACCCTAAATCTAGTTTGGTAAGAAGTTATCCAACAGTCAATCAACCGTTGTATGCCCACAGCACCTATCTACGTTGTATGAGAAGTTGCATGACAATATTGTTGGATACACTTTTACACAACGTTGCATATATATTTACTACCAACGGTTTTATGTTAATTATACAACGTGTTGGATGAAATTTCACACAACACTCAATCAACATTAATTGCACACAGCACCTATCTACGTTTATTGAACTGTTGGGTGTTGGGTAGAGTTGGATGACATTTGTTGATTGGAAAGTTTACCCAACGTTGATTGGAAAGTAAAATGGGGCAACAAGTCGTGGATAGCTTTCCGGGTATAGTATACCTTTGTTATAATTATTCTTCGTACGATACACTGATTATGTTGGCTTTATGTGTTGAGTGTATGAGTGTACTACTTTACTCAAATTAGTGCCGTCAGCAGTTGTGTAAATTTGTAAACTTCAAAATTTGGCAAATATAAATGAATATACACTCAATACATAAAGCCTACATAATCAGTGTATCGTACAAAGAATAATTATAACAAAGGTATACTATACCGGCAAAGCTATCCACGACGTCTTGTCCCATTTTCCAGTGGCTCAGGAGTTTTCTCACACAGTCGTCCATCTTGTTTTGAAATATTTGGAGCCAAAAACTCGCATGCTCGCCCGCGTCGGAAACGCGCTGCTATTGGATGACCCGGTCACGTGGCGGTTTTATCCAATGTGGTATGAAAGTAATACCACAGAAGACTGTTCACGCAATCAGTTGTGTACATCGTACTAAACTGTTGGATAATAAGTACACAACAAATTCGCACCCAACGAGTTGTATACAACTTTCATCCAACTAGATTTAGGGTGTATGGCTTGCTGGGGAGTATTTGCATTTGGTGAATTATTAACCCTTTACCCAACAAACCGGCCAAAACCGGCCAAATAAAGCTTCAACAGCCTAAAATATCTTCGGTCTGTCTCAATAGAACCATACACATATGGATATCATTGGAACCGGCTCCTTGACCACATTGTGATAGTTACAGTTATGCCCTGTGCCAATGCATTCTCTTATATATGCGAGTCGACCATAGGTCGCCTCGCATATATAAGAGAATGCATTGGCCTAAAAAAAATCTTTTTTTAACACTTTTTACCATTTTTTCTTACATTCTTTAACAATTTTATAATTTTTAATGTGTTAAGCCAATGCATTCTCTTATATATGCGAGGCGACCTATGGTCGACTCGCATATATAAGAGAATGCATTGGCACAGGGCCCTTCTGTTGGGTAAAGGGTTAACGCATAGCAGAATTGCGCATTAAGATAAACCAAGTCACATTGACACCTGGTGGTCAGCTTGCGTAATGTCAATCGTATCAGCATAAACCAACTCTTCACTGCCATGATTGTTAGCATTTAGTGGATTATGCGTGTATATAGAACAAGAAAACCATAGTCAGGAATGGTAACGCGCTCAATATGATATATTATATACCCATGCTTGTAATTATAGAATATAAAATATATTTGTTTCGCGAATGACCAACTCAGAATTCCGTTAAAATAACAATAACAACCAGCACCTAATTAACGAACCGGCGGCCGACTCGGCCGTCTCAGACCACAACCATCAGTGGGCTGCAGAACGAAACATATCTATAAAAGTTGAAATATAAGACTTACAAATTATCTTTTAAATTTCTTTTATTGGTAATAGACATAGCTTGTCACAAACCAAAAATCAACATTATTGACTTAATAATGTAAAGGACAACAAACGAAATTGAAATTCCCAACTACACCTTTTACCGGACTCGGCCTCCTGGTCGCGCAGTTCGACTTTTAAACCGGAAAAACCAATTATCTATAAATAAAATGCCCATCGGACCACATATTTCAATAATTTGTAGAACAGTATACAGGGCTAAACACGCGGCGCGCGCTAATGCCAATTATCTAAATATGAAACAAGAGATCATATGTTTGGTACACATGGCATGTTATCAAGATAATTGACTTGTCACCCCAATATCAATGTCGAATTGGCAATATGAAATTATGTATAATCACATTTTGAGCAATTGGTGTAAAATACGAACCCTAGAGGGGAGTTGAACTTTGATAGAGAGGTTGAACTTTGTGAGAGGGAACTTGTGGATTGGAGTGGAGATATATACGAATGATGCATATTGATATGTAGTAATCACATCCGGGTACTTTGCTATCTTGTTAGTAAATCGATAGGCACCATTAGAGAGTGGATCTATTGACGCCCGTTTAACGCATCACTTTCATTGCGTTCATTTTCAACAGCTTTGACAGTATACCTTTCTACAGCGATGTGGACACCTCCGTCAATAAAATTAACCGAATCGAGTTTGGTGGCATACATCAAGCGCCGTGATGATACTTGACAACACTTTAGTTCAAGATGAATTGTTTCAATGCCGCGGCATACGTTCAGGTCGATGTCATGATGGCGGGCGACGAGAAATATTAATCAACACGATAACAGGGCTCGATTTAACTCGATTGCTGCTAACAATTTACATTGAAAAAACATATATGTAGGGAATGCTATACAAAATCTACCCAGTGCTGCAAAATGCTATGCAATATTTTAAAAATTATATCGACCCCTGCACGATGAAGAAGAAAGTTAACCCTTTCAGTGCCAGGTCCGATTTTTGTATCAACCCATATACCCTGTGCCAATGCATTCTCTTATATATGCGAGTCGACCATAGGTCGCCTCGCATATATATAAGAGAATGCATGCGCATTGGCCTAACAATTTTTCATCATTTGTTATTATTTTTTACAATATTTTACAATTTTAATAATTTTTTCTTATATTCTTTAACAGACTTATTTTGTAGGTTTAGTGCCAGGGAATCTTACGTTTTTCATGGGCATCAAAATTATTACTATGAATACTTGGTGATAGTTTTGATTTGTAACATGCCCTTAAGGTTTTATCCAGTTTGTTTTTAAATTCGCTATAGCATGCTTAAGCATACCCAAAACAAATTCAACCCAAAAAAATCTAATAAAAAATTACTTTTTTATATTTTATTTTTTTAGGGCCGATTTTACAGACCGTAAATTAGGGCCGATGAGAAAGGGTTAAGTCGTGAGGTTCAGTTGTGCCGTTTCAGCACACGAACAAAGTGAGAGCAAGCACCATCCTCTTTAACATTTTGCGATACTAGCAATGCACCGATTGTCGCAATTTTCTTGTCGTCGGGGTTATAACCCTCTTTACTATTGACATATTCTAAATATCAAACTTCTACCTTACAGAAAGTCGATTTTAAAGTTTAGTTTTCATGCCGTACTTATGCAACCTATCAAATACTATTTTTAAGTGCTCTAAATGTTGAGATTCAGATACGCTCTGTATGCATATAAGTCATCAACAAAAACTTTGACAAAGTTTAGTCCTTCAAGGGCATTTGTAATGTCTTGGAGCCAGTTAATAGATGAATTTATGAATCCCATAGAGTATCCTGCATATGAATAAGTCCCCACAAAAGTTGATGTTCTTAGTTTTATTGTTCGTCCTCTGGTTTAACTTTTAGAGATAAATATGCAGATGATATTATATATCAAGGGTTGAAAAAATTGTAGATTTGTGCATTTCTGCGAATAATTCGGGAAGTTTTGGCATTTCAAATTTCATCGGTTGTGTAATATAAGTTATTGTAATTCAATTGAGTATTTGTCACTAAAAACAAGCATTCTGATTGGCCGAGAGCGAATAACTTTCGTTTTCGATTCACCGACATCGGCCGCTTCAGCGTGCATCAAATCTGAATGTAGCACGGTAAAATTTCATCGGCGCAGAGCGAGTAGCGAAACGAGCACACCCGCGCGTTGTTGTCTATAGATACCGTTCATCGGCCGCTTCAGCGTGCATCAAATCTGAATGTGGCACGGTACAATTTCATCGGCGCAGAACGGAGTAGCGAAACGAGCCAACCCGCGCCACAGGAAATGGTTACGGACCAGTGTACCGAGTAACGCAATGAACAAACCCAATGATTTGTGCACGGTGACAACGGCGAAATGAAAGTCTCGATTCGTGTCATGAAAATGACTAAATGATACTTTTTATACAGTTTGTTTGCAAATTCCTTGCTAGATTGAATTACAATGGAGATAAACGTACCCTGTTTCGTTGTACATTCTGGGATTCGAGCATGAAAACAGTTTGTGAACTCGCCGGCAAGCCCGCTCGTTCACAAACTGTTTTCATGCTCGAATCGCAGAATGTACAACTCAACAGGGTATGTTTATCTCCTAAGTAAACGAATGTCCGTACATATAGTCTGTATAGATAGTACTAACTTTCGAAGAAAAATCAAATATTATTTTAATGCCCAGAATAACCGCAAATCAAACAAACCAGTGAGTGTACTGAATACTCATTAGAATTCAGATATGAACAACTAGTGCCGATTTTAGCAGAAACGAGGCAATCACTTCCAAAAATAGGGACACTGTGGCTACTGAAAGTAGTATAATTGGGAATTTTCGTTAAAGTTCACCAGATTGTTTCCATTTAGAACGAAAAAACATGTAATGGCTAGCACAACAGTAAATGATGTCGGACCCTAATCCGATAATAATGAGCTATAATTATGTCGAGAATTTATCCCTAACAGTATCCCAAACTAAATCTTCTCATATCCGGTATCGAATATAATTTGATGAGTGTCCACAGCAACCAAACTAGTATCAAAATACATCTAATGGGTGTCAAAAACAACTTACCAAATTAATCTCATCCATATCATCAATTCTATTATCTGTAATTGTATTTTGTTCATTGACTGAGGGATAATAAAATATGTTTAAATCAATAGGTTAGTGTCCCAGTCCATAGAAAGGGCATTCCAAATCCGCCAACGACTGTCCCAAACCACATAATATGTAACACAGTCCACCCAAATAGTGTCACAAACCATCCAATTAGTGCCCAAACCAGTCCAATGTGTGTTCCATACCATCCAACGATTGCCATATGTCACCCATCGATTGTCCCAATTCATGTACGTGGTGTCCCAAACCACACAAGTGGGTGTCTCAAATTATCAAGTGTGTACCACAAACCATCCAATGGGTGTCCCGAGATGAGTGTCCATTATCATCCAGTGAGTGTCCCAAGCCACACGATGATTATCAAAACCATCAGGATTTTATAAAACGTCAAACTACTATCTCAAACAACCCACTGAATGTCCCAGTCAGTTAACCCTTTACCCAACAAAACGGCCAAAAACGGCCAAATAAAGTTTCAGCAGCCTAAAATATCTTCGGTATATCTCAATAACACCATACACATATGGATATCATTGGAACCGTTCATTGACCACATTGTGATGGTTACAGTTATGCCCTGTGCCAATGCATTCTCTTATATATGCGAGTCGACCATAGGTCGCCTCGCATATATAAGAGAATGCATTGGCCTAAAAAAAATCTTTAAAATTTTAAAACACTTTTTACCATTTTTTCTTACATTCTTTAACAATTTTACAATTTTTTCTCACATTTTTAAACAATTTTTATAATATTTTTCTACATTCTTTGACAATTTTATCATTTTTAATATGTGTTAAGCCAATGCATTCTCTTATATATGCGAGGCGACCTATGGTCGACTCGCATATATAAGAGAATGCATTGGCACAGGGTATATGGGTTGTTGGGTAAAGGGTTAATAGGTGTCCCAAACTAGTGTACAAAACCATCCATCAAATATATCAAATTATGTTTTGGTAAACTCATTGGATGGTTTGACAAACTCACTTGATCGTGGGAAATACTTGATGGAGGGTTTTGTACACTATTGTAGATGTATTGATATGACAGTTGGTTGTTGGTTCGTAACACCAGTCCTGTCCAGTTGGATGGATAGGGAACTTGTTGGATGGTTTATGATGCTAGTTTTATGGTTTGGGTCACCCGCTGGGTAATTTGTGACTTCAGTTGGATGCTTTTGGGACACCAATTGGGTGGACTGTTCACATTGAGTGGTTTGGGACACTCGATATAGATTTTAGATACTGGTTATGTGCATTGGGACACTGCGTGACATATTGGGTCACTGGTTGGGCCGTTTGGGACACTACATTTGAATGTATTGAGACGACCGTTGTATGTTGTATGACATATGGCATGGGCTACATATTGGATACCTGCCTCTCGTGTGGTTTCGAACACCCGATGGATTGTTTGGTAACCATGGTACACTCATTGTGTGGTTTGGGGCCCTGATTGTGTGGTTTGTGCTCATTGTATGTTTTACTCATCTGCATTCATTTCTTATATGTGACCCGCCATATCAAATCCAGTCGTAAGTCGGGATTTTTTTTACCCTGTACCAATGCATTCTCTTATATATGCGAGTCGACCATAGGTCGCCTCGCATGTATAAGAGAATGCATTGGCCTAACAATTTTTTATCATTTTTTTTTAAATAAATGTTTCTTACAATTTTTAGGACATAAGATAAAAAAACATCCATTACCATGCAGGGAGCCCCACACATATATAGAAGCATATAGAAGAGTGTCATCTGCTCATGTTTGTCTGGGGCTCTGTATGGGTGAAATTACAAAATTGTTAAAGAATACAAGAAAACATTATTAAAATTGTAAAAAAATGTTAGGTCAATGCATTCTCTTATATATGCGAGGCGACCTATGGTCGACTCGCATATATAAGAGAATGCATTGGCACAGGGTAAAACAATCCCGACTTACGACTTGATTTGATATGGCGGGTCACATATAAGAAATGAATGCATTTGATATTTCTGGAACCTACTGGATGAACTGGGACACACCTATTATGTTGTTTCGAACATAGGTTGCAACGTATGGAACACTACTGGTGTGGTTTGTGGACATTCGTTGAATGGATTGGGTCCTTAAAAATCAGGTCGATTTAGACACTCATTTAGTGTTTTGGGACACTCATTTTGGGTGAGTTGGAATACCAGATGCATTGTCTGGGGGAGTATATGTGTGGGTAATGACACCAGTTTAGTATCGTTTGGGGAGCTACCTACCTCAGTCTACATCAGTCTGGGTGGTTTTTGAAACTCGTTTGGTGGATTGGGACACCCCGTCGATGGTTTGGGACAACGTTTGGATTTGGGGCCCCCGTCGTATGGATTTGGATACTCACATGTTGGTTTTTTTGGATACCAGATGGGTTTTGTAACTCTGTATATGGTTTGGCGGACTCGTTGTGTGGTTTGGGACACTCATTTGATGTATTATGAAACTATTGGTGGCTTTGGAAACTCATATGGTGGCATATATGACTACACATTGGCTATACGATATCGTAAGATTTAGTAAAAGAATCAACAACAAAAAAGCACTTCAATTGTTCACTTCCGACTGCCATTTTCGCTGTCATTTTGAAAACTGTTTAGACACCGAATTGTCAAATCCTCGGGATATGACTTACTATAACGGATTAGGATTCGCCATTTTATAGTTTTAGGGTCAAATTATGCACGAAATAACAGGCATAATTATGCTATGGCAACAGAAATAGTGCGTTTTTTGTTGTTGCAGGTTTCTGTCACATTAATACATGTAGAGAATGGTAGTACACTCCAGGAAATTGCCGCCATATTGCCCCGTAACATTCACGACCACACGTTAGCGTCAAATTAGTTGGAGCAGTCATCCTTACGAAAAAGTGGATCAAGTTTAATACTGGGGCCCCAGTCTGGAGAAGCATTTTGGCCGACCTGGTTCCCAGACAAAAAATCCAATTTTCACCATTTTCTTACATATTTTCTTCATTTTTATCCAAAATTAACGACTCTCCCTTCATTAAACCCATGGCCATTTTTGATATGTTATTATATGGTCACATTTGGCAGTCATGGAACTCGACTGAGCGTTTATGGTTGGCAGATTTGTTTATTAAAAAAATTCCATTTTTCACCAATTTTGTTTACATATTCCAGTAATTTGACTCAAAAATTACGACTTTCCCATTCTGGTTCATGGGGATTTTGGATATGTTATTATATGAGTATAGTCACACTCAAAAAGACCAAAAGTCATTGCATAGTACATTTTTTCACGGTTGTGCGTTTTCTTCCATCCGTTTGACTGGATTAATAAGGAACTGCAAACTTAACACAAAAAAGCCATAAATAGGACCCTATTTCAAAGATATGTAGAAAATTTCCCCCAAAGCGATTTATTTTATATAATATTCTTTCCCAGATTCTGCCCGACAAAATAACACCAACAACAGCTTGTTACCAATTTAATATAGGTTCACCTTAAAATCTGAGTCTCAACCAGAAAATTACAATTTTCATCATTTTTGTTTACATATTCCTGTCTTTTGACCCACCTGGGATTCATGGGGATGTTGGTTATGTTATCATATGGATATAGTCACATTCAAACACACCAAAAGACATTGCATAGTAATTTGTTCACGGTTAGGTTTTTCTTTCCATCAGATTGACTAGACTAATAAGGAACAGCAAAATTTACACACAAAAAAGCCATAAATAGGACCCCATTTCAACGAGCTGTAGACAATTTTCCCCAAAGCGGATTTTGGATATATTGTTCCATAGATTCTGCCCGACAAAATGACACCAAATCAGCTTGTAACCAATTTGTTCTATGTTCACCTCAAAATCGAGTCTCAACGACCAGACTATGTGACCGGAGCTTGAGCCGAGAAATGGCATGGGTGTCTCATTTGAACCCACTGGACAGCGGCCATTTTGGATCGGGTGGGGTGAATATTTTGATTGGTTTGGTGGCCACCCTAAAACACCCTTAATTTTGCGTAAATTGGTCAATGGGCCGAAAAATGGCATGGGTGCCCTATTTGTACCCATCCGGGCGGTGGCCATTTTGGATCGGGTGGGGTGAATATTTAGATTGGTTTGGGACCACTCTACAACACCCTTTATTTGACCTAAATCGGTGAAGGGAACGATAAATGGCATGGGTGCCCTATTTTGAACCTTTCTGAACGCAGGCCATTTTTGGATCGGGGTGGGATGTTGGAAAGAGTGCTTTGTAGGCCACCCTATACAGCATCGTTTGTTTACTTTACTTTAAACATATTTTATTGTAATATAATTCATTACAACGGGATTGGGGTACAAGTTTTAACAACTTACAATGTCCCCGCTCCCAGATACAATATATATATATGAATTTAACAATCGTTTGTTTGACCTAAATATTCGAGTAAGGAATGGAAGTCACCTTCGTGAGATATCGTATATATGATGTAGTAATTTTAATACCAAAAACAGTTGACAAATCAACGTTATGATTTTAAGGGGATGGTAAAGTTTGGTCAAGATGGCCACCGCGGATTGCACCCTACATCCAGATGATCGACAATTACTCATCAGCCATAGAATGGATAAACTTCATATTTTTCAAACATAATAATCAATAATAAACAAAGATCTTGCCATTAGTAGATAAATTTCAGCTGTTATAATTTACTCGCCATAGAGTGACAAAAAATCATGTCCCCAAACGGCGTTTCTCCAGTTCCAATGGTTAACTTTTTGCACAAACTGAACAGTCAAAATGGTCCTATATGAATATGGCTAGAGCCAAGGAGACATCATTTTGAGGAGAAAAAAGAACTTTCCCAAATATCCTGCCTGTGAAAATAGTACTGTCATCCTGAATAATGAGAAAATGTCCTCCATTTGCATTGTTTACATTCTTAGGAACTATTTTTCTTGGTATGGGAGACCATAATAGCCAAAGTTGCTGCATCAATGATAGTGGATGTGGGTCTTCACATAGGCATTACATGTATAAGATCAAAATAGAAAACATAACTGGTAGTGCCGTGCTGTACATGAACACGAGAGAAATATAGCAACAGTGATGTATTATTACTATTAAGTCAGAATAATGATGCTTGCAAATGGCAAACTAACTGATGTACTGAAGAAGGCATAGATCTCCGAACCAGTGTGATTTCAGGTGTGGTATTGCAGTGGTAAGATAAACTCTGCCCATGTGTACAACTCTGCCCATGTGTACTGATTGTTTCACATCTGAATGGATAAAACGAATGCTACTGGTCAAATGTTAGTGATTCCAGTGGTCATCCATGCAATGTGTTAACCCACACTCTACCATTGTTTTAAGAATAAGATTTAATTATCTTTCAAATGTCTAATATTATATAACAACTCAATGTGACAAATTCCCTAAGAATATTTACCTGGGTGACTAACTCATAAAATAACTTGAGCAATAGTAAACAAAAAACACGCATTCTCGCGAACATTATTTTGCGATAGCCGATGCACATGCCATTGGGCGGCCATGGTTTACAAACAAACCCATCCGGCAACTTGGATATGATTACGAATGAAAATCGATCAGTACAGACAATCGCATGGCCGATCAAGCTTTTGATTATGCCAATCAATATATATATGGGTTATAAGCTATATGATTGTACCTGATAACCGACAATTTCTCGATTAATTAACATTCAAATTTTATTAAACGTATTTTTCTGCACACTGTTTTTCTTACAGTGCACCAAAATAGAATTGACCGGAAGTGAACTCGCGCAAGGAGTCTGTCGTAAAATATAACATAATTCGTCGGAATAGGGTACTTTCCTATTTATAAATTTGTTTTTATATAGGCTATTTGATTTTAGAATAATACAATATTCTGAAACATGTAATTTTTCTATTTATGTGATTTGCGTAATAATACGACATCTGTAATCTCGCTTTCGACCATAGTGCTAATTCTAAAAATAGAATATCAACATTTTCATCTGTAAACAGCACAAAACTTCATAAATCGTGGGTAATCAAGCAATGTAATTAATTCCAACAGCTTAAACAAACTGTAAGCATCGATTTCACGTCATAAAATTGCCCGATTGAAGGATCGAATTGCTTTCGTGGTTGATTTTCATGTACCTGCCACGAATTCAAAAATGACAACAACATCATGAACATGTGTTTACAATAGAAATATGGCGACTGGCTCCCAAGGAAAACTGACACGTTTTAGCGGACGTTTTTCAAACGATACCGCGAACATTAATCTAAAGCAATGCTCCTTGGCTCTTAATGGTATGTCACTTATCATAATGGGCTGCCTAATGATACTGTTTAAGTTATAGTTTTTCACATTTGAATGCTAAAACATTGCCATAATATTGCAGATATACTCTGTTTCAAAGTCACTTTTCTGGTACAAAAAGCTTTTTAGCTTACATCTATTGGTGGCACCCCCTTTAACGATATATGCTCTATATATTATCTCTATGTTGTTATATCTATTTCTGTCTGCTTTTATGTGAAAAATTCCAATTTTGTCAGCCCGTTTCCAGACATTTTTCATGAAATAGACTTTTCCATCCCCTTAAATAAGGTGCTGATCATGGATACTTCCGGCATGCACGGTAAGCAAACTCCATGCAGGGTTTACCTCCCTTGACGAGGGTCCGAACACAACCGAAGACAAGTCCAAATAATGGGAAATATAACAAATAAAGTTTATAGGCATATGTATTCATGTTTTCAGACTATTACCACACGAAGTTTGGGCCAATAATAAGTGTTTTATTTGATGTTTTGTAAAAGGCGTGTCGTGTTCGGCATATAAAAGTCGAACACAAGCTTCTGTTGGGTTCTACTAAATACCGACCGCACCTCCATTGGTCAAGGGTCCGAGCACGATGGGGTTTGCACTATCATGCAGAATAGACCTGTATATATACCAGAGTCCCAATGCCCAAGTCGATAGCTCAAGCGGACATGGCACTGTAACTGTTAACCCCTAACTTGCGACAGGTTCCGTCGGGTACGCAAATTCCAAAAGGGCACCGATCGCACCTCCCCTGTCTGTCTGACCACGGAAATGGACATTATATCACGCAGTGAATACCCCTATGCACACATGGGCGATCAAATCAAACAAGTCGCTAGATGCAGCGAAAGTGAATAAATTAACCCATACGCTGCTGCCGAATTCGCTATGAATGTGCGCAGAAACGCCGAAACTTACACTCTCCGTCCGCACCGTCCCCACGGGACCAAGCGAAATGGGGCATGCACTGTTGTGCAGAAGGGTCCCATATGTACCAAGTTTTAATCCCCAAGTCGATAGCTCGAGAGGACACGGCAATGTTAACCCCTAATTTTCACCCTCATCGCATATTTTTTTTGTGTGATAAAGTTACCAAGACTCCAGAAACAGTGGTGTAGATACACAATTTAAGCATATCTCACAAAGTGAACGGGATATTAATATTAAATTTTGGTAAGTTTTAGCCCTCATTGGGTGCGCATTGAGAACTATTAGTACCGGTACTGTTGGTAGTCTTTTTTGTCGCAAAATATATACTTGGTTGCTTCACATTAAATGTGGTGTATTCATTTACCACATTCGTAATGAAATAATGAGCAAATCAATATGAAATGTTACAGACATGATTGAGATGATAGCTATCGAATTGATATGCGTGTTGATGAGAAACATTGCCACCTACAGTCATCTTGGGTTTTTAATCTTTTCATCACTATAGTTGTATGCACGTACATGTATGCACACTTTACTGTTAAACCTTTCCGAAATTTTGTTGAAAAATCATGGTATACAATGTGTGAATGTAATTTATCTTAGCTGAAAAAACATGGCTGTTGGAAGGAATCTTGAAATTGATTATTTGGCTATCTATATCTAACAGCATGTTTATTGGCCATTAAAATTGAAGTTTATTATAACGCTATGAGCCGAAGTATCAGTGATATTTTGCATATGCAAAAAGAGTCAAATTAATGTATACTATACTGACAAAATCGACAAATTATAATGCCCGAGAAGCAGGTGTACGAGATCACAAACACAGAAACAAACTTATGTTGAGATATGTTCGAAGTTAGCACATTCAAGCAGGCTTTACTATGATAAGAACGCATATTTTCTCGCGTGATATCCCTCCGAAACATTGATATTTCTCTCGGTAATTTTCTCGGTGATCTCGTAAACATGCTTATCATTATTTTTCGATTTCTGAGATTGGGTGAATTAATATAGCCCCAACAGGCTCCAACAGTAATTTCAGTTAAACAATGAAAACGATATGCAGGTTAATGGTCCGAATGGTGACAATTTTCAACGTCAATCTTGGATGGACCGGAAATACTTTGCTCGGTTATCCGTTCATGTACATGCATTACAGATACCGGTTGTCTGTGCGACAAATTTGCCCCGGAGACTTGCCCCCTCCCACATATGGACACACCACCCTGGCACAATTTACACGAAAACTTTCCTACTATAGAATTCTCACTTTAATAGTTTGTTGAAAAGTGTCGTATTCCACACAGAAAGATAAATAAACGATGATTTTTATGAATATACCATACAGTGATATCAGTGGGAATGCTATAGTAATTATTAGAGCTAATGTCATGCATGTCCTGTTAATGGTTACAGTGATTCCGCTCGAGCTATCGACTTGGGAGTTGAAACTTTGGTACATATGGGACCCTTCTGCACAACAGTGCATGCCCCATTTCGCTTGGTCCCGTGGGGACGGTGCGGACGGAGAGTGTACTTTTCGGCGTTTCTGCGCACATTCAAAGCGAATTCGGCAGCAGCGTATGGGTTAATTTATTCACTTTCGCTGTATCTAGCGACTTGTCTGATCGCCCATGTGTGCATAGGGGTATTATCTGCGTGATATAATGTATATTTACGTGTCAGGCAGCCAGGGGAGGTGCGATCGGTGCCCTTTTGGAATTTGCGTACCCGACGGAACCTGCCGCAAGTTAGGGGTTATCAGTGCCATGTCCGCTCGAGCTATCGACTTGAGGATTGGGACTTTGGTATATACAGGTCTATTCTGCACGATAGTTCAAACCCCATCGGGCTCGGACCCATGGTGGAGGTGCGGTCGGTTTTTAGTAGAACCCAACATAAGCTTGTGTTCGGCTTTTCTATGCCGAACACAACACGCCTTTTACAAAACATCAAATAAAACACTTATTATTGGCCCAAACTTCGTGTGGTAATAGTCTGAAAACATGAATACATATGCCTATAAACTTTATTTGTTATATTTCCCATTATTTGGACTTGTCTTCGGTTGTGTTCGGACCCTCGTCAAGGGAGGTAAACCCTGCATGGAGTTTGCTTACCGTGCATGCCGGAAGTATCCATGATCAGCACCTTATTTAAAATCATAACGTTGATCAAATAAAACTATTCATCGTGGAATGATGGAATATGCAATATATGGAGCAATTATCGGACATTAATATGTTTACTCAAAGTAAGTAATCAAACATTTTGCCGTTTACCCGAATTAAATCGGTGCAGATTAACCCCCCGCAGGCCAAGTCGCCAAACCAAAATTTACTATGGCCGCCAGAATGGCAAACCTTATTTTTCTGTATAGTATGTTATAAAATATGTTTTACAGGTACCTGTGTGCATATATGGATTGTCACATGTCTATTTTCAGATGCAGTCTCAGTAGTGAGCTACACATCCTATTGGGCCGCTATCACTGACATACAGACCGAGGACATCTGGAAGAACGCTGACGGTTCATTGGTCGATCCTATCATGTGGATAGGTGTCCAGCCGGATCATGACGGTGACTGTGGATTATTGTGCAAAAACGAGGCGTTGCCTACACCGTCATTCGGGCTCGGGGATACCCAATGCTCAAGATTATTTCAATATATCTGCGTCTTTACTCAAATTACTGAAGGGCAGTGAATGCTGAGACAACAATCCGTGACGTGGATACAACAATGAGGGACCCGGGGACAGGGGGTGTCCCCAAATTTTGGTCAAATTTTCAACGGTCGGAAATCTCATGCTTCAAACACCATTTCAACGGTAGCATATTTTTCTATTATTAATGAAAAAAATTGGGTCAGTTTGAAAATACTAACGCTTAGGGGGTGTGGTGCAGTTGTAAATTTCACGGTGGGCACCCCTCAATTGAGACCCACTAGCCACGTCCCTGACGTGGCGACATGTGGGGCATCTGCTCTGAGATACATGTATTGGTATCGCTTGATTCGGCGCAGCATTTCCTATCGGAAAATCACAGATATGTCAAAAGGCCATTCCATCTCAAAAACTCACTTTTTTTGTCAGTGCTATATTGTTCTGTCTCCACTGTCTGACTTGATTTTGGCTTTGTACCAAGCGATCAAATAAATTTCATATATAATCTCCAACCTTCGGTGAAATACGCCTTGGAAAACGAATTTCACAGAGTGTCAGTGATACGACTGGTTGGAACGTGTGCGTAATTACTCATAGAAATGAAAATCTGTGTTCTATATATAGAGGGAATTCTTGGTTTAATTTGATGCAGAAAATGGCGTGCACAAACCGTTGATATACTCTTTCCTTAGCCTAGTATATACAAGAAAACCATAGTCAGAAATGGTAACACCACCAAGATCATATCATTAGCCACAAATATAAATTATAATATAAAATATATTGGTTACCACTTACATGAATTCACCGCCTCAGAATTCCGTTAAAACAACTTATCCTTCAAATTATTACCAAAAAACAACTACGGCTTATTACTGCAGGTTTCTCATTCACCACACCAGAGAGCTTCTAAATGCGGATAAAAAATCGGATGTATTGTGTTCCCGCCAAGAGTGCATGGCCCAGCCATTGTTCATACCTAAACGTCGAAAGCACTAACGCGGTCATAATGGTTACATACTGCAACTATAAGACATCCAGCGAATACACACCCCACGAAAACCCAAAATGTGTTGTCCTGCGAAATATCCCATCGCTATAGCTCAATTAGACACGGCCAGATTAGCTTTTCTACAATATCCTAAAACAATAAAGCTTCTCAAATCATCGGCATAGTTAATAGAACTTTCACGAACTTGGACATTCCAACTACAAATTTTACAGGACTCGCGGTACGGGGTCTCAGTACAACTTTAACGCGTCCCAAAATAAACGCATTCGGGTTAGCACTAGTGCAGCTTTTAAAGCGACCCAATCTATTTACAAGAAAACCATAATCAGAAATGGTAACGCCCTCAAGATCATATTATTAGCCATAACTATAAATTATAACATAAAATATATTGGTTACATTAATTCACCCCCTCAGAATTCCGTTAAAACAACTAATCCTTCGAATTATTACAAACAACTACGACTTATTACTGCAGGTTTCTCATTCACCACACCAGAAAGCTTCTAAATGCGGATCAAAAATCGGAGGTATTGTGTTCCCGGTGCATGGTCCAGCCATTGTTCATACCTAAGGAGCGAAAGCAATTAACGCGGTCATAATTATTACATATTGCAACTATAATACCATCACAACACAACCATCAGTGGGCTGCAGAACGAAAAATATCTATAAAAGTTTAAATATAAGACTTACAAATTATCTTTTAAATTTCTTTTATTGGTAATTGACATAGCTTGTCACAAACCAAAAATCAACATTATTGACATAATAATGTAAAGGACAATAAACGAAATTGAAATTCCCAAATACACCGTTTACCGGTGACCGGCCTCCTGTACGCGCAGTTCGATTTTTAAACTAATAAACCGGTGACCGGCCTCATGATCGCTCAGCTCGACTTTTAAACTAATAAACCGGAAAAACCATAAAACCTACATGCGACCACGGGATTTTATAATTTGGCCCACAGTATATATCTGATGGTGTTAATAATTCATCAAATCCATGCCATCCTTAAAATAGCATTCGATTTGTTTATATATTCGGGTTAACAGGCGAAGTTGCATATTTCCTATATACTTCACAAACAATATATATCTCAGTCACTATGTGGTATCCAAGTGTCTATTTGTTTTAACCCCGTGACAAGAATAGAGTGCATAGGGAATGTTCAGATAATAAGTTTAACCCTTTCTATACTAAAGCATCATTGATGGGTAGTTATACATAGGACATGTTAAGATAATAAGTTTAACCCTTTCTATACTAATGCATCATTGATGAGTAGCTATCCTATAGGGAATGTTCAGATAATAAGTTTAACTCTTTATATACTAAAGCATCATTGATTAGTAGTTATCCCATAGGACATGTTAAGATAATACGTTTAACCCTTTCTATACTAAGGCATAATTGATGAGTAGCTAGTCCATTGGAAATGTTCAGATAATAAGTTTAACCCTTTCTATACTAAAGCATCATTGATGAGTAGTTATCCCATAGGACATGTTCACATAATAAGTTTAACCCTTTCTATACTAAAGCATCATTGGTGAGTAGTTATCCCATAGGGAATGTTCAGATAATAAGTTTAGCACTTTCTAGTTTAACCCTTTATATACTAAAGAATCATTGGTGAGTAGTTGTCCCATAGGAAATGTTCATATAATAAGTTTAACCCTTTCTATACTAAAGCATCATTGATGAGTAGTTATCGTAGGACATGTTCAGATAATAAGTTTAACCCTTTCTATACTAAGCATCATTGATGAGTAGCCATCCCATAGGATATGTTCAGATAATATGTTTAACCCTTTCTATATCAAAGCATTATTGCTGAGTAGTTATCCCATAGGGAATGTTCAGATAATAAGTTTAACCCTTTCTATAATAAAGCAACATTGATGAGTAGCTAGTCCATTGGAAATGTTCAGATAATAAGTTTAACCCTTTCTATACTAAAGCATCATTGATGAGTAGTTATCCCATAGGACATGTTCACATAATAAGTTTAACCCTTTCTATACTAAAGCATCATTGGTGAGTAGTTATCCCACAGGGAATGTTCAGATAATAAGTTTAGCACTTTCTAGTTTAACCCTTTATATACTAAAGAATCATTGGTGAGTAGTTGTCCCATAGGAAATGTTCATATAATAAGTTTAACCCTTTCTATACTAAAGCATCATTGATGAGTAGTTATCGTAGGACATGTTCAGATAATAAGTTTAACCCTTTCTATACTAAGCATCATTGATGAGTAGCCATCCCATAGGATATGTTCAGATAATATGTTTAACCCTTTCTATATCAAAGCATTATTGCTGAGTAGTTATCCCATAGGGAATGTTCAGATAATAAGTTTAACCCTTTCTATAATAAAGCAACATTTATGAGTAGTTACCCCATAGGGAATTTTCAGATAATAAGTTTAACCCTTTCTATACTAAAGCAACATTGGTGAGTAGTTGTCCCATAGGAAATGTTCAGATAATAAATTTAACCCTTTCTATACTAAATCATCATTGATAAGTAGTTTTCATAGGACATGTTCGGATAATAATTTTAACCCTTTCTATACTAAATCATCATTGATAAGTAGTTTTCATAGGACATGTTCGGATAATAAATTTAACCCTTTCTATACTAAATCATCATTGATAAGTAGTTTTCATAGGACATGTTCGGATAATAATTTTAACCCTTTCTGTACTAAAGCATCATTGATGAGTAGCCATCCCATAGGAAATGTTCAGATCATAAGTTTAACCCTTTCTATACTAAAGCATTATTGATGAGTAGTTATCCCATAGGGAATGTTCAGATAATAAGTTTAACCCTTTGTATAATAAAGCAACATTGATGAGTAGTTATCCCATGGGGAATGTTCAGATAATAAGTTTAACCCTTTCTATACTAAAGCAACATTGATGAGTAGTTATCCCATAGGAAATGTTCAGATAATAAGTTTAACCCTTTCTATGATAAATCACATTGATGATCAGTTATCCCATAGGAAATGTTCAGATACTAAGTTTAACCCTTTCTATGCTAATAGCATCATTGTTGAGTAGTTATTCCATAGGAAATGTTCAGATAATAAGTTTAACCCTTTCTATGATAAATAATCGATGAGTAGTTATCCCATAGGAAATGTTCAGATAACAAGTTTAACACTTTCTGTGCTAAATCATCATTGATGAGTAGTTATCCCATATGAAATGGTTAGATAATAAGGTTAACCCTTTCTATGCTAAAGCATCATTGATGAGTAGTTATTCCATAAGGAATGGTTAGATTATAAGGATAACCCTTTCTAAACTAAAGCATCATTGACGAGTATTTTCTTGATATCATACGTGGTATAAATTATTGCTTGATAGATTGATGTAATTACATATATGTATTTTCGTTGTACCATACGTGGTATACACTATTGATTGCTTGATTGATGTAATTACATATATGTATTTTCTTTATACCATACGTGGTATAAACTATTGATTGATTGATGTAATTACATAAATGTATTTTCTTTATATCATATGTGGTATAAACTATTGATTGATAGATTGCTTGATTGATGTAATTACATATATGTATTTTCTTTATATCATGCGTGGTATAAACTATTGATTGCTTTATTGATTGATTGATGTAATTACATATATGTATTTTCTTTATACCATACGTGGTATAAACTATTGATTGATTTATTTATGTAATTACATATATGTATTTTCTTTTAAACTATTGATTAATTCAATTACAGGTGTAAGAAATCATCTCCTGATATGATTACCGTGGCAGTAAAACCATAATTGCAAAATTCTATAAAATTGCTTCACGATTTATAAGTTTGTTTTAACAAAATAAATAATTTTAATAATTTCTATCTTATACATGTATTACTAACTTATAAACCGCTAAGTTTGTGGTTAAGCAAACGTCTTTAACAATTAAGGTGCACAACTCTATTTGAATGCAATGACATTTTCTCTTAGCAGAATATTATTCAACACGAAATCTGAGAGTAATGACATCCAGCTGCTATTCTGGCTAGAGGAAAAGATCAACAGTGCTGGTATTGATATAGGGAGCCTTGCATATATAAGAGAATGCACTGGCTTGCACAGTTCATAATGGGAGCGGCGCTAGGGCAGAATTAAAGATCCTGTGACAATGCATTCTCTTAAAAATGCAAGTCTCCCATATGGAGGCTCGCATATATAAGAGAATGCACTGGCTTACAATGTGCATCATGGGAGTTGCGCTGGTGCAGCATTAAAGATCATGTGCCAGTGCATTCTCTTATATATCCGAGTCTCAAATAAGGATTCGTGCATATATAAGAGAATGCACTGGCTTACAAGGTCCATGATGGGAGCAGTGCTGGCGCAGCATTGAAGATCATGTGCCAGTGTATTCTCTTATATATGTGAGTCTCCCATTGGGAGGCTCACATATATAGGGGAATGCACTGGCTTACAAGGTCAAGGTAAATATTGTTAGGCCAATGTATATATTATATATGCGAGACTCCCTATGGGAGACTCACATATATATAAGAATGCATTGGCACATGGTTTTCTCAAAATTTCTGCAAGTTTCCCGAAGATCCAGTCATGGAAGGATTAGCAAAATGACAATTTTTGCCTATTATATATAGCTCTATAGTTTATGTGCCACGTTTGAGTTTCAGTGTCTTTATCAGTGGAATAAGCAAAACATTGTGTTAAATGTACATAAGGCCAGAGAAAAACGATACTATGTTTCCCGACCCTAAAAATAACCCGCCGACCCTAAACTTTTTATTGATATTTTGAGAAAAAGTCAAAATTTTCGCAATTTTAATTTCCTGAGAGTGGATCTCCTGCCTGCTTTATGTCTTGTTTGGGACTTATGGAACACTATCAACAGACATGGTGGGTGTGTATCTGTATATATACATGTAAAGAGGTTATCACTGCATATATTAGGGGTATACATGTACATGTAGCTACTGTTTCCAAAAACCAGGCATGCTCGGTGGGCGTACTGGCTACCCCCAGACAATGGGATGTTATCGTCACAATACATGTACGATATAATGGCGGTATTATTGGTAAAATTCTTATAAAAAGTTAGTGACATCAATTTTGTACCTAGTTTATAGCCAAATTTATGAAAATGTGGTATGTGAATAATAAAAAACATACGTAAGCATGAAGTAAGTTTGATTTTTTATCAATCTTAATGTATATTTCCACTGTGTTGATCAAGTAATACTTTCCCCATGGCACGGGTTGGCATTTTATGTCACCTTGGTTCCTCTAGTTCAATATTTTTGCAGCTGGATAAAAAATATCAAAATAAAATAAAATAAAACAAATTCCCTACCTACCTACCCTAATTTTTTCGCTATGTTACCGGAAACATACAATCTTTTTTCTTTGGCCTAATCCGATTCGATGGTCCACGTATCATCCAGTTACAGCAACAAGGGAATATCACCGAAAGTTACAGCAACAAGGGAATATCACCGAAAGTTACAGCAACAAGGGAATATCACCGAAAGCCGATTTAGTTATCAAAATTAGTTTATCACCAATAAATACTCACATCAAGATCAATTACGATATCATATTTGCCGAAAAACTCCTATAATTACATTTTTTTTCTTCAGGTTGGTGGATGGGCGAGTGTAGTTTACAACTTCTGTATATGGTGGTTCCTAGTTCAAATTGGAATTCACCAACGCATGTTATCGCAAATGTAAACACATAGCAAGCCCCAAGTGTAACCAGTGTGGTGTCATATAACATGTCCATTTGCATGAATAAAACCTGATTACCGATTTGTAAATAAGTATATGTATGCATCCGCACATCAACTATCACAACTTACCGTATTCTTGTTGATAGCAATACTTTTCATCATTTTCCGAAATTAATTATGTAACTTATGATCGCCACTGATAGTATAGCGAGTCACGACCTTGCGTGACCTCTAGTAACGGTGCCTGCGCATGTCTGTACTAATTTGAGAAAAAGTCAGCGGAATTTTTGCTTGGCCGCCAAATATATGAAGTGGTGAAAAATAACATATTTCAACAAGAGCCCTTTAGCCATTTCGAATTGTACTACCGCAAAATAAAACAATACTTTCAGCTTACATTTGAAGAATATCTGATATACGGTGACATCATCATATACCCCTAATTTCAAAGCCAAAATGTGGTCAAATTTTAAGACAAAAATGGCCATAACTCTTTCGAAATAATTAAACAGAACCTATATTACAAATTGGCCTGTAGTGTTAGCTGGGAAATACACATACCAGCTTTGGTTGAGATCAAATAATAAAAACTGGAGTTATCGGTCGGAAACCTAAATGTTATGAAATTGGTCAAATTCTAAGTCGAAAAGGGCCATAATTCATGTAAAAATAATTGGACGGAACCCATATTCGAACTTGTCCTGTATCGTTAGCTGCGAAATACACAAACAAAGTTAGATCAAATAATCGAAACTGGAGTTGTTGGTCGGAAACTAAAAATGTTATCAGATGGTCGAAAAAGGGCCGTAACTCATGTAAAATTAATTGGACGGAACCCACATTCCAACTTGGCCTGTATCTTTAGCCGAGTAATACACATACCAACTTTGGTTCAGACAAAATAATCAAAACTGGAGTTATCGATCGGACACCAAAAATGTTAACAGATGGACGGACAGATGGACGGACGGACAGGCTGATTACATAATACGACCTTTTTAATAAAAAAAAGGGCATATAAAAATCGAAATCTGTTAACTCAGCTTTGATGGGTGGGTTCCTCAACTCGATTCAAATATTTTTTACCCTGAAGCCAAAGAAATAGGAATTGAGGGGCATTAAATCAGATAATGCATCTTTAAATTGGATTTTTATATGTTGTTGTAACTGGAGTCCTGAAACTTGAATACATTTTTAAAGCAAAGCCATAAAACACTATTGTTTGCATCATTATAGCAACCACCAACGGTGCTTATACCTAAGGCCGGTGAATGACGTCATATATTTTTTTCTATATCCATCATTTATTTTTCAAGATAGCGGGTATAGATTTTGGAGACATTGTCATGTGACTTCCGGTTAGCAACTGTGTGGAGATCGCAAAAAAACGTGGAATTGGAAATGAAGCATCGCGATAAAATTGAAAGTAACTACTTCACAACTTACGAAGAATTCACATGTAATTTCGGTTTATTAATTTCATTTAGACCAATTTCGTTGGTTCGCTTAATGAATAAGCAAAATGAAGAAGTCATGACGAGAATCCAGACAAACTTTTACAATGCACGACATGTCTTGTCAAGTTGGTATGTCATCTCCGTCGTGACCACTGCATGATGTTACGTAAATTATTCTTAGCGTTATGTCGCCGAAAAAAGGCAAATTTGAGGCACATAATGTGTGGTTGCTGCACTACGGGTCACGTACGATTCATATTATCATTACAAATCTTGTTCTTATCAACATCAAACTGTCTGTTAAATTGTTATATATGATTCATTGATAATTTAATCATAAGCTGTCAATCCATGGTATACTATACAACCATTGGTTGTCATACATTTAGCCATGGAATACTATAAAACCATTGGTTGTCACACATTTAGCCATGGAATACTATAAAACCATTGGTTGTCATACATTTAGCCATGGAATACTATACAACCATTGGTTGTCACACATTTAGCCATGGAATACTATAAAACCATTGGTTGTCATACATTTAGCCATGGAATACTATACAACCATTGGTTGTCACACATTTAGCCACGGGATACTATAAAACCATTGGTTGTCACACATTTAGCCACGGAATACTATAAAACCATTGGTTGTCACACATTTAGCCACGGAATACTATAAAACCATTGGTTGTCACACATTTAGCCATGGAATACTATCAAACCATTGGTTGTCACACATTTAGCCATGGAATACTATAAAACCATTGGTTGTCACACATTTAGCCATGGAATACTATAAAACCATTGGTTTGTCACACATTTAGCCATGGAATACTATAAAACCATTGGTTGTCATACATTTAGCCATTGAATACTATAAAGCCATTGGTTGTCACACGGGGGGGGGGACTCCAACAAACGACAACCTATTTTATATATACATTTAAAAAATTGTTTCATTACTCTATATATTGCCTATTTCAAATATCTATATATTACCCTGTTCCAATAAAAAACTGTTGACTATGATTATCTAATTTACGATACTATATCCACAACCACCCCCCACCCCACCCGGGTATTACCCACTGTCCGCGTTTCATATACTTTAAAAAAGCTTTCTATGATATATTCACGGCACATGACATGTTCAAATTATAAACATTTCTTTGCTGACTTTCGTGTCTATACTCATCGTGACATCAATTACTATTCCTTGGTTTGGTATTTGAGTCAGGACTGGTGTGGAAATTTTAGCTACCCCCTCCTGTTTCATAACTCGTACCACGACAGTACAGTCATGGTACCATGCATGCTATGCCATGCATGCATAATATTACTGTTGAAACGATAATATTTTATATCAATCATGATCTAAGCGTCATGATACCTATCAGATTATAAAGAAATTAATTCTGTTTGTAACACGTTATATTAACAATATATTAATGCCTATTTACAAACGACAACCTATTCTATATATACATTGAAAAAGTTGTTTTGTTAACGATAACCTATTAATACCTATTCACAAACAACATTGTGTTTGCTTTATTAGGATTCATAGTCGTTCTAGCCACTGGGCCACGCGCGACATTGTCAATTTTAAGGGTGGAGTAAAGACCGCGCGGGTCTTGATTTCGCCGAGATATATAGTCCCGCTGCGTATGGGGGCCGCCGATCCCCGGAAAGCAACTCACAAACTTGCCCAGCAATCTACCGACTGGACCACCGGGGGGGGGGGGACTCCAACAAACGACAACCTATTTTATATATACATTTAAAAAATTGTTTCATTACTCTATATATTGCCTATTTCAAATATCTATATATTACCCTGTTCCAATAAGAAACTGTTGACTATGATTATCTAATTAACGATACTATATCCACAGCCACCCCCACCCACCCGGGTATTACCCACTTTCCGCGTTTCATATATCTTTAACAAGCTTTCTATGATATATTCACGGCACATGACATGTTCAAATTATAAACATTTCTTTGCTGACTTTCGTATCTATACTCATCGTGACATCAATTACTATTCCTTTGTTTGTATTTAAGTCAGGACTGGTGTGGAAATTTTAGCTACCCCCTCCTGTTTCATAACTCGTACCACGACAGTACAGTCATGGTACCATGCTATGCCATGCATGCATAATATTACTGTTGAAACGATAATATTTTATATCAATCATGATCTAAACGTCATGATACCTATCAGATTATAAAGAAATTTTAGCTACCCCTCCCGTTTCATAACTATTACCACGACAGTACAGTCATGGTACCATGCATTCAATGCCATGCATGCATAATAGTACCGTACTGTTGACAAGATAATTTATATCAATCATGGATATCTATCCTTGCTGAAGCCCCCTATGATCCCCCTCCCCACAGGCATATGTATACAGCCCTGCCACGCCAAGCACCTGTTGACTATGACGTCATTCAATCGCGCGACTTGCTTTACGTTCAACTACGTCATTACGTGCGTCAACAAGTATCGTTTGAAATCATTTGCTGCCATGGATCCGCGGAGTTGGGCTGCGTGTGTTCGTTGATTTCTGAATATTGTGCACATGTATATAAGATAGATACACAGAAATAATTCGAATGACAGGGATGACGGAATCTGCATTGTCTATATAATACTATGGCATGCATTCACATAAGGTAACTTAGAATTAGATTTATTCAATATCGCAATTCACACTTAAATTTCATTCATATATGAGATACCCTCGTCTACATCGGTTTTATTAAACGAGTAAACCTAAGTTAAGTAACTATAGTATAGTTATTATTAACATTTGAGAGACCATTTGATTGAATGTGCACCGCATTCAACGCAAATTACATGGAAATCAATACTAATCCACGGCCCTTCCATAACCCATCCCACCCTTATCCCCACTGTATAGTTATGTATATTTACCTAAGCTTTTCGTGACAGTATAGTTGCGTTTAATAACATATATATATATTATTGTTGCTTATCTATATCTGATCAGTAATTGATATTCCATACCATATAAACTGGTACCAAGTTGCCAACTTAGATATCTGGTTGGCTACAACACCCCCCCCCCCCCCCACCCCATTCAGGATTTTACAACATTACCGCGACAGTGTATAGCCATGTTTACGACATATATCCTTACTTCGTTACCACCACTCCAATAATGGTCATACCATCGACATTACTGTTACAGTTAATTGTTTACATGTACACCACTGGCTTCTAAATATAACAAATGATTTGATTGACTGCCCTTTGCCCCCCCCCCCCCCCCGTTCTGATTTTCATAACATAACCACGTGTTACGACATATGTTGTTACTTGATTACCACCACTCTAATAATGGTCTTGTCATAGACATATTGCCCACCCATATCTTCGCCCATGATGGCACAATGACTACATGTAAAAATATCTCCACTTCACTGACTTCACTTTATTTAATTATATTTATGTATGTGTATTACGTCTGTTTTTTAATCGCGCATCCGTCTACATCGCGTGCAGTGCACTGATATCGCGCGCGTTTTTCTTAGTATTCTGATCTGGTTGTCCTCAGCATAGAGTTGATTTTGGCCTGTTTTTGGGCTTGGTGGACGGGAAGGTGACTGGTCGTAATCACCTTTTCGTGACGAGTCATGAGGACCTAGGGTCAGGCGCTTACTCGTCGAAACCATATCAAACGAAATGAAATTTGCATCCTTCAGTAGTAATAGTAGAGGCATTGCGATTGGGTTCAAAAGCTCCTTTGAATATAAAATTCATAATTGCATCTCGGATGAAAATGGAAATTATCTTATAATAGATATAACAATAAAATATCAAAGATTTACGTTAGTAGCAATATATGGTCCGAATAAAGATAATATTACTTTTTTTGAGAAAGTGAAAGAATAGGTTATAGAACTCGGCAACTTATCTACTATCTGGGTTGGGGATTGGAATGTTGTGCAAAATTTTGAAATGGATAAATATAAATATAAGAAATTTAACAATCCAAAAAATCATTAAGAAGTGGAAAAAATAATTAAACAACTAGATTTAATAGACATATGGAGGAAAACTAATCCAGATAAAAAAAGATATACATGGTATGGTCCAAATAAAAAATGTAGCAGACTTGACTATTTCCTCATATCAAATGATTTAGAACCTCTGGTCACAGCCGTCAATATTGAAACAAAATATAGATCTGATCAGGCTTCTATAAATATTGAATTCACATTTGAAAAACAAAAGAGAGGAAATGGAACATGGAAATTTAACAATTCTCTTCTAAGAGAGGCACATTATGTGGAAAAGGTAAAAGAAATAATAATAAAGACAGTAGATCAATACACAGTAACAGGATACGAAACAAAGGAATCAAAATACAACATAGATGATCAAATGCTGTGGGAAATGATAAAGTTAAATATAAGAGGGAAAACAATAGCATATAGCTCAAATAGAAAGAAAAATATTATCCAAAAGCAAAGAGAACTAGAACAAAAGATAGAACAAAATCAAAAACTATTTGATGAAACAAAAATGGGAAATAACCAAAAAGAGGGAGAAGTTTTAGAGAATGAGTTATATACCTTAAGACAAACACGTGTAAAGAGACTGTTGACTAGGGCCAACGCACAATAGTATGCTGAAGGGGAAAAGAATACAAAATACTTCGCATATTTAGAAAAAAGAAACTACACGGAAAAACTTATCCCAAAAATAATACGCGGAGATGGTACTTCTACATCCGACATAGAAGAAATTTTGGAAGCACAAAGAAATTTTTATAGTGCTTTATACAGTGAAAATTAAGAAAAAGATATAAACTGTAATGAAACAAGCTATAACCAATCTATAGATTCTAACAACCCTTTTCAGGGTAACAAATCCTGGGATGAGACAAAAGCATGTGAAGGACTTATAACAAACATAGAATTGGTAAACGCCTTGAAAATGTCAAAAAACAACAAATCACCTGGGATTGATGGTTTTACAGCCGAGTTCTATTAAACATTTTGGAACGATATCTCAAATTATTTGTTGAACTCTATAAATGATGCATTTAAAAAAGGACATATGTCAATATCGCAATGCCAAGGAGTGATAACCTGCTTACCTAAGCCAGGAAAAAACAAATCATACATTATAAATCTTAGGCCTATCACTCTTTTGAATGTAGACTATAAACTGGCTTCAGCAGTAATAGCTAATAGAATAAAAACACAAATTAAAAAAATGATAATTGATACACAACAAGGGTTTCTGAAAGGCAGATATATAGGGGAATGTACACGCTTAACCTATGACTTGATAATAGACTGCCAAGAGCAAAATATCCCTGAATTAGTTCTACTATTAGATTGTGAAAAACCTTTTGATTCAATAAAATGGAAATTCATTCAGAAAACCTTACAATGTTTTGGTTTTGGGAAAAGCATATGTAAATGGGTGGCAACATTATACAATAAAACAAACAGTCTTGTTATCAATAACGGACATTTGTCACAGCGATTTAACCTCCAAAAGGGAGTTAGATAGGGAAACCCTTTGTCTCCCTATCTATTTATTCTTTGTATTGGATTATTTTCGGCAGCTTTAAAATATGATAATAATATAAAAGGGATAACAATAAACGATAAAGAAGTTAAAATAAGTCAGTATGCAGACGATTCAGTAATATGGCTAGATGGTAGTGAATCATCACTCAAAAGGGCAATTGATCTCATTAACGCGTTTGAAAAAATATCAGACTTGAAGGCAAACTTTGAAAAAACTGAAGCTATATGGTTTGGATCCAAAAGAGGATGCACACAACCCCTAAATAATAACACTAAAATAAAGTGGAACTACCAGGGAAAGTTTAAAACACTGGGGATTTTGTTCGACTTAGAAGATCCTCTTCTTGTGTCTGAAAATTGGAAAGAAAATAAAAATAAAATGGAAAACATTTTAAAACATTGGGCATTGAGGACACTGTCTCACGTTGGAAAAACTAATGTGATAAAAATGCTAATTTTACCAATTATTATACACCACCTGCACACATATTGAAGGAAAAGAAAGGCTTGCTGTTTCAGTTTTTTTGGAATGGAAAAAGAGCTAAAATAAAGAGACACACTAGTCCAAAATATTGAAAATGGTAGACTAAAAATTCCAGATATTAAAAGCTTTTCAAAATCTTTAAAAATAATATGGCTTAGAAAATTCCTAGATCCCTTTAACTATTCAGATTGGAAAATCATTTTAATAGATAAATTGCACATGTGTGGAGGCTAAGCTCTTCTAAATTTGAATAAATCCAGTCTGATGAGAAATGATAAGCGATTCAATCCATTCTGGAGAGATGTCTTAATAGCTTATGCAACATTATCCACAGACCCCCAATACAGAAGTAGAATATAAGAAACAGCCACTCTTCCATAACTTACACATTCAGAGAGAAAAGAAACCTTTAATTTTTAAAAGCTTGATAGAATAACAAATACTACATAGTAATGATATTTTGCGGGAAGATAGTTCTTTTATGGACACTGGAGAAATTCTCTCAAAATATGACCTTAAAAGTTAACTACTTAACTTTACAAGGAGTAATAGCCTCTATTCCTTTAAATTGGAAAAAAGAAATAAAGGCCTCACAAACAAATTGACTAAAAGCTCTAGAATTGATTTAATAGAAAATATAATTCATGAAAAGAATTTGAACAACCATCTGTACTGGAAAATTGTAACTCTCGTCATTCTAAATAAGCCATGCGCTCAGGTAAGATGGAGCATAAACTAAAACTAGAAACAAACGAAATTCGCTGGGATTCAATATATGAGCAAACATTTAAAACAACGAAAAACGCGAAACTGCAAGCCTTTCAATTCCAAATAAATCACAACACTTTACTCACAAATGTCTTCCTTGAAAAATGTAAGATTATAACTTTAATATGTAATTGAGACAGACTATGAAAATAAAAATAAATTATAAATTTAATATGACGTAAATAGATATGGTCTTCATCATGCATGGAGGAATACAGTAATATATAATATAAACAGTCTTGTTTGTAACAAACCAACTCTTGTCACTCCTTTATACAAACCTTGCTGCCCGCGACGTAAGCGAAGTGTATATCTTAATATACTAACATATATGTATCCATACTATCCAGGTTTATGCCATGTTTAGCCCAAACAAGAAATGCAGCTTAAAGCTGTGCAGTGCATTTTAGGCACTTTTATTAAAAAAATAATTTACTGGTCTACATTAAATTATCTATCGGCGTTCAATATATCTGCTCTTGAAACATAGGCCACTTAAGGGTGGATACACACATGCATGTAATCTCTGTATGTAAAATACATGTATTTTACATGGCCGCACCAATAATTGACAACATTGATCACCTGCGCGCGAGCGGTTCATTGTTAACAGGCCAGACAAGTGAGTAGTCATAAGCGAAGTCAAACTCTCTGTTATCAAGACATTTAAGGCCAGTCCAAAACAGGTCTTTTCTTACGGATGTGGAAATTAGTTAAGTCTGTGTGATATCTGGCATTTTATTAAGATACGAACACCAGAAGCGACACAGCTGGTATATACAGGCTTGATGTAGAACATTTTCGACTATGATGCTTGCTTGGAGTGGGGTTTCGAAAGCTTCAAGTCGCGAAGGGACTTAGTTGAATGTATCGGCCGGAATAATCTGGGCAAGAAGGTACAATATAATATGTTTTACTTAAATAGCTCAGAGTTAGTCACCCCGCCCGATGGTAGCTATCGGGATCATATATAGCCCCAAGTCGGGGATCATATAACCCCTGCTTAAGGAGATCCTGATAATATTGCCCCCCATGTTGGGGATCATAGCCCCTGCGTTGGGGAAATCATGTTGCCATCACCTGTATAAAATCAAGAGAAGACTGACAATGATTTAAACAGAAAGTCCAACATTTGGGTTATCGCGCGAACAATTATTTTAAGTGACCTGACGACTTCGTTCGGTCAACGGCTCTCTGCACGCTCAGAGCTTGACTCACTGTGGTCAAACATAGCCATAATGATTGGGTTGTCAACGGACACATATTACATGGTCTGTATGATCCATGTAAAACGACAAATACACGATAATTACAGAGATTACATGCATGTGTGTATCCACCATAAGGACAGGCATGGTTCGCGCTACCACTTGCCAAATTTGCCAATGGCAAAACTAATTCACATTTGGCAAAAAATATTTTCATTTGGCAAAAAGTTTTGGCAAGTCATTTCTTAATTCCTCAAGAAATTATGGTAGCCATATATATAGTCTTTAGGGATTACGATTTGCTCTTAGTCATAGTGACCAAAATTGGTACTAACCATTGTGACTAAACCTGGCCATAGTGACTAAGCTACACGAAGAATACCAAAGTCTGCTCGTACGTAAACAGCTAAGATATTGCGATAGCGGGATGCCGTTATTACGTACGAGAATGTTCCGATAGCAGTTCTATGACACGTTTTACGCCCAGACTTGGTGGCGGGAATTGAAGTCTATTTTACTCGATTTTACCTGACAATCAAAACCTGATGCTTATGGTTACAATGGTTTATATTAATCTAACTTTAATGTTAAATTACGCATATAATATTCCGGTTTATTAGCACTAACATCGATTTGTTTAAGTTTAAACTGAAAGCCGAAGTGTTCGGCAATGTTCTGCTTCTATGCCGACAACCGAGTACACCCATAAACACCCGAGTACATCCATACAAAACAGATCGCCGACAATGTGCGCTATTATTTTTTTCCAAAACGATGCATGCCCTGGAAATTTGGTCAACGAAGAGATACATGTAAATTATACTTGGATACTTAAATATAACGATGACTTGAAAAAAGTTACAACCACACGTTTTGCAAAGCTTATAGTTATTTACTATAGTCAGAGGTGTATATATATATATATATATATATTTACACACTAAGTGTTATTATCACTAAATCCAGCATTCTGATTGGTCGGCGCCCACGTGGCTAGTTGTAGTTATTTCTCGGTGAATGCGCAACAGCGTATAACTGCAAGCTCATAACAACATCGATACGTCATTTGTGTTTGGAAAGTCGAACGCGTAATGTTTTGGGCGGATTTGGATTCGCGCAGGATTGACTTAATAAATCGTCGGGTTTCAATTGTTCCTGTTATGCCAAGGGTGTGCTATGGGATATTTTGGGCTTGTTTTGTCAAGATACACTTTTCGATTTAAATACATTTACAAAAGTGGCCTTTTCGCTTCGGATTTTACACAAGTTATGACCACTTACCTCACGGTTACATCTCCATAAAAACAGTCCACATGACAGTTAATCCTTATATAAATACACAGCTTAGAATACAGATTTTGAAATGAGCGGTGTCTCGTGAAAATTCCACACATTTTGCCATATATAGGGACACGTGTATGGCATAAAGACATATAGAGTCGATTGGTCGGTGTGAAGTTTTATTGATCAGTTTCTACCACATAAATCGGATATAAAAAAACTTGTTACATCCGATTTCTATGGTTTCTACCATTATAGGTGAACTTAACTGTGCTGCAAACAGTTTGTGATACACGAGGTGATGTCCAGCCACGGTGGTGGTATACAGTACTACCAAGAACAAAGACACTTTACTGACCCCAATATGAACTTTATAGGTATAATTGGCATAATTGCATGTGCTCGCCAATCACTAAACGCACTCTATCGGGACATAGTTTGAGCTCTTAAAGGTACTCAATCCGATCAGATGCTCCTAAATTACTATTTCTTTGGCTTCGGGAGTAAAAAATATTTGCTTCGAGTCGAGGAACCCACCCATCAAAGCTCAGAGCGATCAGTTATCGACTTTTAAAGTTTGTTATTTCTCGAGATGTGTCATAATATGTGAACCAGAAACACGTGGTCAAACGGAGGGTCTCGGACAAAATTGCGGATGAAGGTGGATAGCTCTAAAATCAAGTGGCAATACGGTCAAATTTCGTGATACTTTAGTGATAATACGGCCATATTTTGTTGAACAAAATGTTGATAAATAACAAGTTTTAAGAGATTTGATACCAAAGTTGACAATGATTAGCATTATTTTGTTGCAATAAATCGATTCTGATAACTAAAGCGTATTTTGAAGAAATGTTGTTCTTGTTGTATCTTGAGGGTATGGGGATCGTCTGATCGGATTGAGTACCTTTAACTAACTAGAAACATCAAAGTTGTTAATACACTCAGCAATGCAATTAATTCCAAATGTTTATAGAGAGTGGTAACAGAAAAGTATCTTTATGTTTGATTTTTTGTGAATTTTCCTATACAATTTACTTGCAAAACCCTCATAACAGGTTGAATTTAGTTTCTGCATGTCTTGGTATGTGCATATAGCACAATTATAAGGTATATGATACATACTTGTGGGTCTCATTCTGCTCTAGTATCCCCTGACTGAACAACTATTAAAATTCGATTTTTATTAGGGAGTAACCATCTTCAAAGTAAGAATTTTTCCAGAACGCTACACTAAAAAATGTCCAGCATACCTTAAAAAGGCACTGCACACTAAATCCGACCATTTATAGAACCATCAGAATATATGCAATAAAAAAATGAATGAATTTTAGTCATGGGTTAGTGCAAAATACACCAAAAATACAAATAAAACAAAAAGCATGTGTAATTATAATGAAAATGAATTTATGAATCCAGCCATAAATTCATTTTCATTATAATTACAATGTTGTTTGCATCGTTCGTAGAGCAAATGGTTGTATTTTGCACTAATCCATGACTAAAATTCATTCATTTATTGCATATATTCTGTTGAGTATAAAAGGAGATGGTCCTATAAATGGTCGGATTTAGTGTACAGTACCCCGTTAACTTAAGCACAAACAACACGTCGGTACCTATAAACAAAAAACAAAAAACAACATGCTCACAGTTTATTACATCGGATAATTGATAATACAATGTTTTGGAACTCTCTCTCTCTCTCTCTCTCTCTCTCTCTCTCTCTCTCTCTCTCTCTCTCTCTCTCTCTCCATACCTAATTTACTGGACGAGTTTTGTAAATTCCGTTATAAACTTGGGACGAGTTGTAGATTCTATTTAATACATGATCCAAAAGCCTCGATAAAACATACTTAAATCAACAAATGTGACGTGAAACTCAAATCGGCTTCTGTAATGCATGCGATAACGTTTCACGTAACTGAAAGTTGTTTTCCCGTGTAAAGAAATAGTCCCAGATAAATAAAGACTATGTGACTATGTGACGTATTTAATGGTTTATATTTAATTAAATAACTTTTCAAACTCTTCATTCAGTAGAGTGTGTTGGAAAATATTGGAAGCTATAGTATTTTGAGACGTAGCGTACATGTAAACAGACGACAAACCGGAAGTCAAAGGTCACCTGTCACTATTTCATATTATTAAACGAACGTTTAATATCAAAAATTATATAATGGATTTATTTGATGGAATAAGGGTAGGATCATATAATAAATAGAGGATCTCACATGAGTTTCTATTTTATACGGAATTTATCAACCGAGTTCACTAAATTCGATTTGAGCCGAGGTTTACCGTGGCTCAAATAGAATTTAGAGGACGAGGTTGATAAATTACGTATAAAATAGGACGAGTGTGAGATACCTTTTATCACATGATCAAATAAACCCGAAGCAACGCGAAATATTCATCGAAAACAACAATCATAAACTACAGCGATCGCAAGTGATTTGAAGAACGCCGTGACGTCATCGCGCGCGCTGATATTAAACGTGTCTATTACCAATAAATTAATTATGAAACTGCTTTTATGGCCAAATTATGTGATAAAATGTGATATGGGGTTCTATATAATGTGATATGGGTTCTATATAATGTGATATGGGGTTCTATATAATGTGATATGGGGTTCTATATAATGTGATATGGGGTTCTATATAATGTGATATGGGGTTCTATATTATAAGTTACAGGGCGAGTTGTTGCCGAATACGGTGTCATATGAGGCGAAGTGAGATTAATATCGGGCGAGGCGCTAGCCGAGCCCGATATTAATCTCGCTGAGCCTCATATGTCACCGTAGCCGGCAACAACGAGCCCTGTAACGATTTTATCATGTCACCCACATATAATGTTTTCCGTGTGAGATTTTGAATTACTTATACGAAGTTCATTACCTGCTAGTAAGTAAATTTGTTGTCTATGGCTATTAACTTATGTAACGTCACAGTGACGCGTCATGGGCGTTGAACGTCAACGCATTGAGTCAATGGCTAATCACCAGAAGCAGGACAACAAACTTGAGTTTGATAGTTAATTTATGAGTGTTTAGAATTTCTCAAATATATCAAATGCAGGTTTTGGTATATGGTGCTAAGTGTTTAAATTAACAGAACTTGATTTCCGACATATATCCCTTTTCTTGGCGCCAAAATACACCGAAAATATACCCGAGGCGGCAGAGTTCCATGAAAAACAAAATGGCGACATCGACCCCATATGGGAACCTAGCCCGTCCCATATGGATTCCATATGGGACGGGCTACAAAGATGACGACACCATGTCTCCTGATATGCTTCTACCAACGGAGCGTCCTCATTGGTCGATCCAACAAGGTGACATGATAAAATGTGATATGGGGTTCTATATAATGTGATATGGGGTTCTATATAATGTGATATGGGGTTCTATATAATGTGATATGGGGTTCTATATAATGTGTTATCATGTCACCTGGTTGGATCGACCAATGAGGACGCTCCGTTGGTAGAAGCATATCAGGAGACATGGGGTCGTCATCTTTGTAGCCCGTCCCATATGGAATCCATATGGGACGGGCTAGGTTTCCATATGGGGTCGATGTCCGCCATTTTGTTTTTCATGGACTCTGCCGCCTCGGGTATATTTTCGGTGTATTTTGGCACAAAGAAAAGGGATATCTGTCGGAAATCAAGTTCTGTTAATTTAAAGACATAGTACCATATACCAAAACCTGCATGTGATATATTTGAGAAATTCTAAACACTCATAAATTAATTATCAAACTCAAGTTTGTTGTCCTGCTTCTGGTGATTAGCCATTGATTCAATGCGTTGACGTTCAACGCCCATGACGCGTCACTGTGACGTTAAACAAGTTACTAGCCATAGACAAAAAAATTACTTACTGGCAGGTAATCAACTTCGTATAAGTAATTCAAATTCTCACACGGAAAACATGATATGTGGGTGACATGATAAAATCGTTACAGGGCTCGTTGTTGCCGGCTACGGTGACATATGAGGCTCAGCGAGATTAATATCGGGCTCGGCTAGCGCCTCGCCCGATATTAATCTCACTTCGCCTCATATGACACCGTATCCGGCAACAACTCGCCCTGTAACTTAGAATATGGGGTTCTATATAATGTGATATGGGGTTCTATATAATGTGATATGGGGTTCGGACATTAAGTGGGCCTTTAAGACAACAAGTATGCAATAATTTGATACTTTTTATTCTCTTGAAGTTTCAGCACACTGTCGGTGGTATCGACATCTTTCATATGTCCTAGAACATCTTACAACAGACCAATTGTGCTTCCTGTCTATACGCTGCTGAACCCCAACATCGAGAATAATAGTTTCAGATTTCATCTTATTTGCCCTTGTAGTGTTGCCACAAACAATAGTGTTTCTCGCAACAACAGGTTGTTGGGAACCATCGCACCATCTTCCTCCAATTCCACTTCAGGTGTGGACAATAAGCATAGAAATAGACTGGCCTGTACCCGGATTTCACGCAGTAGCTGTAGCTCCACCAGTAGTTGTAACATTTCTTCCTGGGAATCGGTATAATATATATATGTAAGAAGATATGTTCATCTTTCTTGACTTGACAGGTTTTAGAACATTCACGCGTATTCTATATCAGATCCTCTTAAAGCAAACTGAAATCTGATATTTTATATAACGCAATTTCCACCATGACTCGCATTAAAGATGCATTCAGGGTTTCAGACCTCCAGTTACAACAACAACATAATAATGCATGCAGTCAAATTAGATAAAATACCAACAATTGGAACAAAATGACCCATTCTCAAAAGTACATACGAGAGACCCTTCATACGAGAGACCCTTCATACGAGAGACCCTTCTGTACTTTTGGTCGTGGGGTCATTTTGTTCCAGGTAATTGTGTCACAATTTTGATTTAAACGTTTTAATTAAATAAATACAAACAAACAAATACTCTCACTATCGTTCTATTTCAGCACCAGATGTATACGCCTTTTATAGCCGTGTTTTCACTGTGGCCCGCGCCATCCAACAGAATAACGGATATAAGTCCAATATGGGCTTATATCAGAACCAAATATGTCCAAATATGAACAAATGTCAATATTTAGGTCCAACATGAACCGGTTGCCCAATGATATATTGAAGTAGCATAATAACATCAAAATGCATAAAAGAGTAGGATATGTCTGTCATGTGTATGGGGCGCCATCCCTGCAAATATTCGTTTTTGGATATATCTCCTTGGATCCAAGCAGATATCTGCTCGCATTATGGAGATATCTCCTCGGTTTCAAGGAGATATCTGCTTGGAATATGGAGATATCTCCTCGGATTTCTCCTTGAAACCGAGTAGATATCTCCATAATGTGAGCAGATATCTGCTTGGATCCAAGGAGATATCTCCTTGGATCCAAGCAGATATCTGCTAGCATTATGGAGATATATCCTTGAAATATGTTCAAGGAGATATATCCTTGGATCCAAGCAGATATCTGCTCGGATTATGGAGATATCTGCTTGAAAAATATTTCAAGGAGATATCTCCATATTCCGAGCAGATATCTGCTTGGATGTATTTCGAAAAAATGGAAAAAAACGTATATGTACTGTGGAGAAATCATTAATATTTCATGGCCGCAGTTTTCCAAGGAGATATCTCCATAATCCAAGCAGATATCTGCTTGGAATATTTTCAAGGAGATATCTGCTTGGAATATGGAGATATCTCCATAATCCGAGCAGATATCTGCTTGGATTATGGAGATATCTCCTCGGTTTCAAGGAGATATCTTGTTGGAAATATTTCAAGCAGATATCTCGTAGTTGCGATGAGATATCTCCTAAATATCGTCGGCATTGATTGGGTTTTCAGTGGACACATATTACATTGCCTGTATGATCCATGTAAAACGCCAAATACACGATAATTACAGAGATTACATGCATGTGTGTATCCACCCTTAGTGTTTATTTTCCCCAAAATTTTGGTTTAAACAATTTAAAAATTAAAAATATGCTCACTACGGGCTTATTTCAGAATCAAGTAAGTCGAATATGAACCAATATGAATATTTAGCTTTAAATGTGCTACAGCGGCCTCTATCGCACCAAGGGGCCGTAGGCCTCTCCGACGCTGTATAGAGAATGTTTCAGCTAGTTAAATATAATTTAGTGTATATATACTTTTTAAATTTGCACTTGGGATTACAGGTCTGGGATTACAGGTCTGCTCAGTCTGTCGCAGCAGAAAGTTGTCTGCTGGTACTAAATTCCTGATAAACCGGGGGGGGGTAGTAAAAATTTGCAGTAAGGTATGCCGTTTTTTTGCATCTGGCATTTTCGGGGACCCACCATCCCCCAAACCTGCAAAAAGATTATTTTTTTACTGCCAATTTGTTTACACCCACCCCTAAAACCGCATAAAACTCTACTGATATCACTCATACCAATGGGAATTATCTCATTTTGTTCAAATAACAGTTTAAACTATTTCAGAAGCTGTTTTAATTGAAAAATAAAAACAGTTTTATAAATTGCTGATCGTCTATAAACCGAGGTCATTGTTCAGGATATACCAACAATTTCTATTTCCACGATTGGTATGTCAACCAGCCAATTATCTAACATATTACACCACTTATGTTAGTCTACGGGAGCAACTTACTACTATTATATATACTAAACTAGCTGAAACAGGCTGCATTCGGGAGCCTATATATTCAGCGTTGGAGATACCTGTGGCCCCTTTGTGGGACTTCGCGCACATTTTGATCTTAGACAGAGCCTCATGTAGCGGTGACCCCTTTGTGCGCTTCAAGTACATTTTGATCATTGAAACATTTTGATTTATATATATTGTTTTAATTTATTTTTTTTAGATTGAATTCATTGCTCATTTTAACACAACCGATTTTATTTTATTTTAATTCAAAATTTTAACAAACTAATATAATAACATCCGCCAGGGTACCCCGAGTTGGTTTAACTCGGTCCAGGGGTCTGAGAGAAAAAAATTAATGTTTGAGACAGTTGCTAGCTCTTCTTTCATGCACACCAAGTTTGGTATAGACTTTAGTTACATCAAGACAAAAAACCCCAGCGTAAACTCCAGCGTAAACTCCAACGCCCAGGCGAAACAAGAATTTGCACATTAGTATACACGTACGCGGCGCTCGCAATAAGCGTTCAGATATGTCCACACTAACCCCGGCATACTTTCCTGCAAATGTTGTATTACCCCCCTCCCGGATAAACATTAGTAATTCTACTCAAATTACGTTAGCTGTAAGACAATGTTTTCCTAATAACATCCATGGACACATTTGCACGAATATATATAGGAACATAAAGTGTAACGAAAGAATGTTTGCATTCCTGAATCAAATCCCCTTTATTTTGACATAATATGTGCAGTTATAAACCATTTATATAGTTACTGACATAATTCTGGGTATACTTCCTAGAAAATCGTCGGAGACCCTGCATGGGAGACCTGCGAAACGTGTGATTGGAGGACAAGTTCTCTATAATTAATCACGTCAAATACATTCTGGAACTAATACTGCTACAGATACTTATCTTTATATGATTATTTTGCTATTTTGATAAGAACTTCAAATGTTGCCCTCTAAGGCGAAAAGTTGGGCGAAAAAAATCGGCCGCTCGGTAAGTAAAAATTTGACATTTCGGCCTCTAAAGGCGAATATAGACTTACGTGGCACAGCCCGCGATGTGCACCTTCTGCCACTGTGGATGTGGCAGGTAGCACCATTTTCCGAAATATTTGACTGCCCAAAGACTGTAATAATATACTGGACATGGGTTTGGAAATGGCTTGAGCTGGGACGGGAGACTGTAAAAGACAATTAAAATAATTCACATATAGTCAATATCTACCTGATTCGAATTAATGATTTTTTATGTTCGTGTCATTTGCAATTTGTTAACTCATGTTTTTTCGCCACATACTTACATATACGCCCAATATACTTACATATACGCCCAATATATTTACATATACGCCCAATTACACGACTTTATATCGTATTAAAGGCCCACATAATTTTCGAATGCCCAGTTAACATTATTCCATATTATATACCATTTGGAAGAGGAACCAAAACAATATATATTCCACCAGAATACGAAGCATTCGCCCAACTGTCCACCAAGTGATAGAGATTCGTTCCAAGACTCCCCCTTGTCAACCCAGAATGCATCAGAATTTAAATTAAAAGATAGAGTTATTCCCCTTCCATTGAGTATAAAAGACTTTATAGTACAGTCCGAAACAAAATTAAATACAGGACACACATTTGTACCTCGACAAAAACAACATGTTCCCAGTTTATGGAATATGTTGTATATATGTTGTATATAATGTGATCTGGTGACTCGAAAATTAATTGGGCCTTTAAGTGTAAATATACGACAATCATTCGCTACTTTGGCCAATTGAATATATTGGACTGGCCATGTATGACGTTGACCCCCTTGTGTGAAACGTTTGGTTGACTTTGTTTGTGTATGAAACGCTATCGACACATGCACCCTTAATGATATTCCAAGTCTGTTCGTAGTAAAACCAGCTGATATATTGGATCGCGAGACGCTAGATTTAAACCTGGCATCTCGCTATCCCAATATCTTAGCTGCGTGGGTTTCAGTACGAGCAGACTTGGACTGCCCGAATGAGATACATTGGAATACATTTTTTTGCGATGTTGCACACACAATTCATTTCTTTGATACCCGTTACCATTAAAATAAAGGTTTTTAATTAAAGTTAATTTTCCGAAAAATAATCTCCAAAACATTATATATTATGAACTTATCCGGTGTAATGCACTGTGAACTTGTTGTTTTGTTAGGTATCGACTTCGTTTCTGTTTCATTATTTTCTATGGGTATCTTCTGAGACACAGACGTTTCACATTGTGATGAATTATAGTATTTTAATCATATTTATTGCATAGATTGTTATCAAAACCGTATATCAAGGCATTTAAAAAAATAATCAGTGACTCGAAAATTAAATGGGCCTTTAACGCATGACCTTGAACAGATATCTAGGTCCCTATTGATTTACCTTGAACAGATATCTAGGTCCCTATTGATTTACCTTGAACAGATATCTAGGTCCCTATTGATTTACCTTGAACAGATATCTAGGTCCCTATTGATTTACCTTGAACAGATATCTAGGTCCCTATTGATTTACCTTGAACAGATATCTAGGTCCCTATTGATTTACCTTGAACAGATATCTAGGTCCCTATTGATTTACCTTGAACAGATATCTAGGTCCCTATTGATTTACCTTGAACAGATATCTAGGTCCCTATTGATTTACCTTGAACAGATATCTAGGTCCCTATTGATTTACCTTGAACAGATATCTAGGTCCCTATTGATTTACCTTGAACAGATATCTAGGTCCCTATTGATTTACCTTGAACAGATATCTAGGTCCCTATTGATTTACCTTGAACAGATATCTAGGTCCCTATTGATTTACCTTGAACAGATATCTAGGTCCCTATTGATTTACCTTGAACAGATATCTAGGTCCCTATTGATTTACATTGAACAGATATCTAGGTCCCTATTGATTTACCTTGAACAGATATCTAGGTCCCTATTGATTTACCTTGAACAGATATCTAGGTCCCTATTGATTTACCTTGAACAGATATCTAGGTCCCTATTGATTTACCTTGAACAGATATCTAGGTCCCTATTGATTTACCTTGAACAGATATCTAGGTCCCTATTGATTTACCTTGAACAGATATCTAGGTCCCTATTGATTTACCTTGAACAGATATCTAGGTCCCTATTGATTTACCTTGAACAGATATCTAGGTCCCTATTGATTTACCTTGAACAGATATCTAGGTCCCTATTGATTTACCTTGAACAGATATCTAGGTCCCTATTGATTTACCTTGAACAGATATCTAGGTCCCTATTGATTTACCTTGAACAGATATCTAGGTCCCTATTGATTTACCTTGAACAGATATCTAGGTCCCTATTGATTTACCTTGAACAGATATCTAGGTCCCTATTGATTTACCTTGAACAGATATATAGGTCCCTATTGATTTACCTTGAACAGATATCCAGGTCTCTATTGATTTACCTTGAACAGATATCTAGGTCCCTATTGATTTACCTTGAACAGATATCTAGGTCCCTATTGATTTACCTTGAACAGATATCTAGGTCCCTATTGATTTACCTTGAACAGATATCTAGGTCCCTATTGATTTACCTTGAACAGATATCTAGGTCTCTATTGATTTACCTTGAACAGATATATAGGTCCCTATTGATTTACCTTGAACAGATATCCAGGTCTCTATTGATTTACCTTGAACAGATATCTAGGTCCCTATTGATTTACCTTGAACAGATATCTAGGTCCCTATTGATTTACCTTGAACAGATATCCAGGTCTCTATTGATTTACCTTGAACAGATATCTAGGTCTCTATTGATTTACCTTGAACAGATATCTAGGTCCCTATTGATTTACCTTGAACAGATATCTAGGTTCCTATTGATTTACCTTGAACAGATATCTAGGTCCCTATTGATTTACCTTGAACAGATATCTAGGTCCCTATTGATTTACCTTGAACAGATATCTAGATCCCTATTGATTTACCTTGAACAGATATCTAGATCCCTATTGATTTACCTTGAACAGATATCTAGGTCCCTATTGATTTACCTTGAACAGATATCTAGGTCCCTATTGATTTACCTTGAACAGATATCTAGGTCCCTATTGATTTACCTTGAACAGATATCTAGGTCCCTATTGATTTACCTTGAACAGATATCTAGGTCCCTATTGATTTACCTTGAACAGATATCTAGGTCCCTATTGATTTACCTTGAACAGATATCTAGGTCCCTATTGATTTACCTTGAACAGATATCTAGGTTCCTATTGATTTACCTTGAACAGATATCTAGGTCCCTATTGATTTACCTTGAACAGATATCTAGGTCCCTATTGATTTACCTTGAACAGATATCTAGGTCCCTATTGATTTACCTTGAACAGATATCTAGGTCCCTATTGATTTACCTTGAACAGATATCTAGGTCCCTATTGATTTACCTTGAACAGATATCTAGGTCCCTATTGATTTACCTTGAACAGATATCTAGGTCCCTATTGATTTACCTTGAACAGATATCTAGGTCCCTATTGATTTACCTTGAACAGATATCTAGGTCCCTATTGATTTACCTTGAACAGATATCTAGGTCCATATTGATGTTGTTGATATTTTAAACATGAGCCGTGAACAGATATCTAGGTCCCTATTAATGTTGTTGATATTTTAAACATGAGCCGTGAACAGATATCTAGGTCCCTATTAATGTTGTTGATATTTTAAACATGAGCCGTGAACAGATATCTAGGTCCCTATTAATGTTGTTGATATTTTAAACATGAGCCGTGAACAGATATCTAGGTCTCTATTGATGTTGTTGATATTTTAAACATGAGCCTTGAACAGATATCTAGGTCCCTATTGATGTTGTTGATATTTTAAACATGAGCCTTGAACAGATATCTAGGTCCCTATTGATGTTGTTGATATTTTAAACATGAGCCTTGAACAGATATCTAGGTCCCTATTGATGTTGTTGATATTTTAAACATTACCTTGAACAGATATCTAGGTCCCTATTGATGTTGTTGATATTTTAAACATGAGCCTTGCAGTTGAGTTACGGCCATTAAATAGATTTGGCTTTCTTAAAGATCAAACTGTGTAGTAGGAATACTATAATTATGTCGGTAAATACAAGAAAAACACCGATATATACATGGCTTAACACTTTACCCAACAGAAGGGCCCTGTGCCAATGCATTCTCTTATATATGCGAGTCGACCATAGGTCGCCTCGCATATATAAGAGAATGCATTGGCTTAACACATTAAAAATTATTAAAAAAAATTTAGGCCAATGCATTCTCTTATATATGCGAGGCGACCTATGGTCGTCTCGCATATATAAGAGAATGCATTGGCACAGGGCATAACTGTAACTATCACAATGTGGTCAAGGAGCCGGTTCCAATGATATCCATATTTGTATGGTTCTATTGAGACAGACCGAAGATATTTTAGGCTGTTGAAGCTTTATTTGGCCGGTTTTGGCCGGTTTGTTGGGTAAAGGCTTAAAGTCCCACTTAATTTCCGAACCACCAGATCACATGATATACATATGCCATATTATTTACCAATTGAAAGAGCAATCTCCAAAACATTGTATTATCAACTTATCAACTTATCCAGTGTAATAAACTGTGAACATGTTGTTTTTGTCGAGGTACCAATGTGTGTCCTGTATTTAATTTTGATCAGGACTGTACTATAAAGTCTATTATACTTAATGGAAGGGGAATAACTCTATCTCTTAGTTTATTTCTGATGCATTATGGGTTGATACGGGGGAGTCTTGTATAATGCATCTCTATCACTTGGTGGACAGTCCGAGGCCACAGCTGCTTCGTATTCTGGTGGAATATATATATTTGTTTTGTTTCTCTTCCAAATGGTATATAATATGGAATAATGTTATCTGGGCATTTGAAAATTAAATGGGCCTTTAATTACACAGCTCTTTTAAATTTTACTCTCAGAAGTGAAATATACGCTCTTTAATTGTTGCCATTCATGTCAGGAATTGCCTTGTGTAACAACGGACACGCTTTTTTTCATTCTGAATGACATCGCACGAACTATATAATATGAGTAAATTTGATTTTTGAGACAATGCAAATTTTTTGAGATTGGGTGGGATACGAACCCCGGCTTTCGCTTCGGTGGCCGTGTGGTATTGACGTCGGACTTTGAGTCGCAAGGCGCGCTCGCCGTCGGGCCGGGGTTCGTATCCCACCCAATCTCAAAAAATTTGCATTGTCTCAAAAATCAAATTTGCTTCTAAAAATAGGCGCCTGGTGTGTTGTATAGTCCCAAGCATGTTCTAAGAGCAATGCTCGCCATGTTTCGGAGGCATAAAATATATAACATTGGTGCTGTGCCGTACCTCCTATATACATATAATATGAGTGACTAGCAAAACGGAGCTTTAGAAATAGACGGTGTTCGCCCGGCTTTCCGTCCGCCCTGAACGTATGTTCACATGGCACTATCGAATGGTCAGACGATTCAGCGAACGATTTTGCGATTCAGTGGCATGACAACAAGGATTCAATGAGAATCAAACAATTCAACGACCAAATGTAGATGGTAGAAAATGTAATTTATATATAAAAATGAACGTTTCAAGAAACACGGACATTCTGCGATTGTGCGACCAGCAAAATTAAAATTTCATTCACGTGTGTTCACGAGAAGACGTTTCTAACGAAATCATTGGAGTCATACAAAATACAAAAAAAAGCAGTCATTTGCACGGCTTGGACCAGAGAAGAGCGTTCCATGTTAGTCTATTCCTGATATGGTAGAAATGAAGAGCGTTTGTTTAACTTCTAAAATTTGAAGAAAAAAAGCTGGAAAATGGAAAGTTTAATTTATGACACCGGTATCAACATTTCGTGTATTTGTCAATCTATATCTTATACCTCCTTTCAAATTATGTATATACATAATTTAGAAGCTCGAATGATTGAGTCATGTCCGTTTAAACGTATTTTAGCTGTCAAACCTGATCAAACGGTATATAAACCGATAAATGGTCATCGTGCATGGGTATATATATATAGGTGCTCACATAATTTTTGGCATTTCAACATCAGCCACCATTGCATTCTCTGCTTTACGCATATTGATATACGCCGTCACCGTCGTGTTGGCATCGCTTTCCATTTTCCTCCTACAGAAAATGTAGAAAAGAACAAAAAAATACTTAAATGGAAGAAAGGAATTAAATTATTTCCAACAATAACAACAAAAAAGATGTTCCGGTGTTGTACATGTTTGATGTCGTATAGTAGTCACATTTGACAATATAACAATAACATGGTTTTGATGGGTTTATGGTTTATTAACGGTCCTCTTGAATGATTAACAGCCCAATGGCATATTAGCGGCCGGAGACTGGCAATAAATACAAAAATGTACTATTTCTACATTGGACTAGACACTGGCTCTGTGAGGCTACGTCGTTACATTATGCACGCGTCGGAGCGTCATAGGGCCAGTGTATAGTCCACCACATCCCGATCCAAAATGGCCGCCGTCCAGAGGGGTTCAAATATGGCACCCATACAAATTATCGGCCCCTTTGATTGATTCAGGTCAACCAAATGGTGTTGTAGGGTGACCCTATTGCACGCCAATTTAAATATTCACCCGACACACCCCGCCCAGATCCATATAATGCCGCCGTCCAGATGGGTTCATTTTGGGTCGGGGTCGGTGTGTGTAAATAGTGTCTTGGGGACCACCCTACAAACACAATTTGTTTGCCCTAATCGGTCAATGGTTGAGAAATGGCATGGGTACCCTATTTGAACCCCTCTGGGAGGCAATCATTTTGGATCGGAGTGTGGTGTGTGGGTTTAATTCAGTAAAGAGTGTCTTCTGAGCCACCGATGTACGCCAGGCTTTGTTAGACCTAAATCGGTCAAGGGGCGACAAATGAAATGGGTGCCCTATTTGATCCCCTCGGGACGGCAACCAGTTTGGATTGGGTGGGGTGTGTTGATGAATATTTAGATTGGCTTGGGGCCAGCATACAACACCATTTGTTGACCTAAATTGGTAAAGGGGCCGATAAATGGCATGGTGCCCTATTTGAACACTGTTGTGCGGCGTGTGGGTGAATATTTAGAATGTCTTGGGAGTCGACCTACATTGGCATGGGTGTCATATTTGAACTCTCGATGGGGGCCATTTTAGATCGGGGTGGTCAAGGGGCCGAGAAATTACATATATAGTGCCCTATTTGAATCCCTGTGGACGGCGGCCATTTTGGATCGGGTGGGGTGTGTGGGGTAAATATTTAGAACGTATCGGACGTCACCCTACAACACCCATTGTTTGTTCTATACAGACCGGTCAAAGGATCAAGAAATGGCATGTGTGCCATATTCGAACCCCTCTGGACCGCGGCCATTTTGAATCGGGTGGGTGTGAGGGTTGAATATTTAGAATGCATTTGGACCCTTTATTTTACCTAAATCGGTCAATGGGTCGAGAAATGGCATGGGTACTCAATATTATTCTAGCAGTTTTATAGGTCTTTAGTTCTTTAGTTGACTAAAGGGCCAAAAAATAAATCACATTTTCAACCTCACAAATCTAATTAAAATCCATTGTTAATTGTCTTCTTAATAATTGTTCCGATTATATTATATACACAATGGAGATGAGGATATGTGAAATTCAATATTTTTCGTTGGATAGATCACGAGAAATTCTTTGTTGAAAATGTTTTGCATTTTTGTCTGGATTTATATATGCAAAACGCGCGTCTGGTCCTCACACTAAACACGGTCCTTTCTGGGACCATCTCCTTTTGTACTCAACAGAATATATGCAACAAATGAATGAATTTGAGCCACTGACAATGTAAGGGGGTGGTCCCATAAATGGCCGAATTATTGTACAGTACCCCGTTAACACATATGAATAGATTCTCCCATTGTTTCTAAAAAACAAAATATGCTGTTTTGTTGAACTTATATTGCATCGACACGACTAATAATATATATTCAGTAATTAAATGTTTAAATAGGTTTGGTACTAACGCGACATCCGGAGGTAAACGTCCAATTTTAGTTCCGGTGGTGACCTGGATGTCAGCCATCTCACTGATGTCGGTCCCAATGCTGGCCAGCGGGTAACACATCGGGGACTGGCCACCCGTCTGATCCCGGGCCATTTCATCGAGATTAGCCTCTAAATCCGGCACTTGTTTTTTTTGTGGTTCCTTCTGTGCATGGGCAAGGGCGATGCAGCCCACCGCCAATATTGCCACACAGACCTGAGGCGGTAAATATGAACTAGTGTAATATTCATATATATTATTGAGCAAACGTTGCAGCTTCGAACAGCATATATCAATCGAACAACATCTAATTCAATATCAAAAAGAATGTCAGAAAGGAGGGGGAATTAAGAAGAATTGAAATACAATGAGTAGAGTAACAGTTTGCATAGACATTATATATGAAATTCTAGCTGATGATGGACAATCTATATATTTCTTCTAACTTTTTTCGGATGTTAACAAGAAAAACAAAGTGGCTGCAGAGACTCCAGACAGGATGGCGTACATCATGACGACCATGTTGCTTGATATGCAACAAGTATCATTGGTCGTCATTATATAATACACATATATATAGTATACCATACGTGGTCTTGTTCTCAGAAAGTTTCGTTGTGCTAATATACCACCCTCAGATATTGGCCAAAAATACGACGCCAAAATCCAATATGGCGGCATATATATAATGTGAAATTCGGCTTTGACAGGATTATACCGACAATTGGAAAAAACGTGATATCGGGCAAAACTATCCGTCCGAGAATGAATATTATGGTCTCATCGGGTGTGCAAATGAATCTTCTACCTGATAAATCTATCCATACAATCACACCATGTTTTCACACAGAGACAAACTGAATGTGGTGAAATGTCGAAATTTAGCAACGTTTCAGTTTCACATCACGGCCGCCATATTGGATTTTGGTGTCTGATTTTTGACTAATTTCTAAGGGTGGTATATTAGCATAACGAATGGAGAACAAGACCGCATGTGATACGACCTTCACTCTAAACAATTAATGGCGACCAAAAACACCTGGTGCATATCAAGCAAAATGACCGGCGCCATCTGGTCTGTGGCACTTTTTTCTATAACATCCGAACAAAATTAAACGAGAAGAAATGAGTGGTATGTTCCGCATGTGATACGATCTTCACTCTCTATATATATATAATGATGACCAACGACACCTGGTGCATATATCCAGCAAAGTGACCACCATGATGGACGCCATCTTGTCTGCGGCCAATTTTTTTAATAACATCCTAAAACATTATAACAGAAGAAAATGGGTGATATGTTCCATATTTGTTATACTATCTTCACTCTATATGATGGCGACAAACGACACCTGGTATATATCAAGCAAAGTGCCCGCCATGATGGACGCCATAACTTCCGAAAAAAAAGTTAAGAGACATTAAGGAAGAAAATGAGTGGTATGTAGTTGAGTCGTGCTGTGGACTATATATGGAGTTTTCGTAAATCACACTCGAATGACATTTTTTTACACGCGGGCATATGCCCGTATGCTGAACTTAAACGGGTTGAACAGTGAACTAAGCTCATAATATAACACATTTACTATTAATCAATTTCAACGTATGACTACATGCGGAAATATCACATGACATATATACATACACTCAAAGAAATATTTGGAATCAAATGGTTTTACATCGATTCTTCACCTTCTCGTATATTGGTAAGTACCCACCCACCACCCCATCCCGCTTCCCATAGTATCTATGCGCCGCAGGCGCTCGTATATTGGTAAGTACAAACCCACCACCCCATCCCGCCACCATAGTATCTATGCGCCACAGGCGCTCGTATATTGGTAAGTACCCACCCACCACCCCATCCCGCCAACGATAGTATCTATGCGCCGAATGTGGAATAAAAGTAGAAAACCGCATGGTTCATGCATTAGCGAGAACAACAAAAAAAGTAAAAAAAAAAGAGGGAGGGTATGTGTGTGTGTGTGCACTGAGAAAAACTTAGTCACAATGACTAACATGTTCTTAGTCATCAGCTAAGTTAGTCATTCTGACTGTTGAAATTGATACGACTAACTTAGTTCCTAGTCAACACAATGTTAGTCATAATGACTAAGTTTAAATTGATACGACTAAGTTCTTAGTCAAGTAAATAGTCAAGTTTTTTAATTCACGCGCGATTTGTTAGTTCGAGGAAGAATGGATGAGAGAAGTGAGTTTAGTTACGGACACAAATCTGACTAATCAATCTTAGTCATAATGACTAAGGTTTTTTCTCAGTGTGTGTGAGAGAGAAAGAGATATATATATATAGAGAGAGAGAGAGAGAGAGAGAGAGAGAGAGAGAGAGAGAGAGAGAGAGAGAGAGAGAGAGAGAGAGAGAGAGAGAGAGAGAGAGAGAGATAGAGAGCGGGGGGGGGGGGTTGACACAACATATACATTAAACACAAAACAACAAAATCCGTATCACTTGCACGCACGCGTCACAACAGCGATGTATATATAATTTACGTCCATGGTCACAACCACGGAGGAGAGGAAGCGGTTCATCACACTGTTCATTCGTATAACGAGGACCAGGATGCGTAACGGCGGCCCCGAATAATCCCTCACCCTTTCGGCGAGCGATGAGTTCGTGTAGGGACATGTAAGTCGTTATTATAACGCCTTATCGGCGCCAGCAGACAATTTTGTTGCATGATTGTCGTTAAAATATATTATAGACGGTTCTCCAATTATAACTTGTTTTGCCATGTTCGATTAGACATTAATTTATAGTCATTTGTGACACTAAACTATGAGGTTTTGATTTATCGAAGAAATTATGTTCAAATAGCTAATGATAAGTCAGAAACATGAACCCCCTTTTAAATATATGTTATCGTGCCGGATAATGTGTATATACCGTTCACATATACACATGCACACACGTAGACATTTCAGGATCGCTATTAAAATGCAAATAAAATGGACTTTTAATCCAGCAACTTTGGTAGTAACGAGGACGCGTTTTTTTATGAGAGAGTAATTGACACTAAACTTTGGTTCTAGGTGACAGCAGAGAATCAAATTATTCTTCATTCGGAACCAAACATTTGGTTCTCGGCGGAGAACCAAGAGATATAAATCGATTCTTCATTTGCAAACCAGATCTCATAACTAAATCAGAATCAGTATAGGGTTCTATTCTCAATTGTTTTGTTCTTCATCGAAACAGAAAGGAATCAAATCCTAAAAAGTTGAAATAACTGAACAAATAATTGGCAAAATCAGCAGGATATGAACAATTATGGTGACCTTTACACACATATATACGTGCCTTTCATGTGCGGTAGATATAGAATCAAATTTCTGGGTTGTTTTTCTATATTTGATTTCCCGTTGTTACTGAAGGATAAAATCGCTGTGAAGAATCATATGATTCTGAATATTCCGTTTTAGTGAATCAGATCAACAGACAGTTATGCCACATACTAATGTATACTACCGTCAATTCTGGGATGTTTGGTTGTTTGATTTTAGTATCGTTTCTGTGGCTCTTGGTCGTATATCACGACATTGTCATTGTATTTGTGAAAGAAAGGCAGCATATGGATTAATTTCATTATGAATCTACGCCACTTTTGTGGACATAACCGACCGCCGACTGGCAATTAATTTGGAGAACTTGTCCACAGTTACCTGAGTCGGGTTATCTGTTCTAGGCATAATCGCCGTCATCAACATCATCATAATCGCCGTCATCGCCGCCATCATCATAATCGTCAAAGCAAATAATGAAACTTTGTTATCGTCACATAATAATGTCAAATGTGTTATCATCTTCAGCAGCGCTTGACCATACATAGGCTTATTGCAATTGGAACACTTTACGTAGATATTTTAACAATGGCTGGGCACATTATTGCAAACCCACTCCCACCTATATTGTCTTTCGATCGATTTGTAACAACGAACCCAGCCAGTATTGAACCTCATGCAAAATGAGAAATTCCGAACCCGCTCTTCAGGGTCTAATTGAGAGAATCAAGCACTACAAGAATATCGAGAATTATATTACATGTGATAATTCCAGTTCGGCAAATAGATATCTTTTAGAGAAAGATGGAATAAATTGACAACTTTATTTGAACCTTAGTCTAGTACCAACCATACACTCTTCCTGTTTGTAATTGAAATTTCCATACTTTAAATCCAATCGCATATTCCAAAATAAAAAAATGAAGAAGAAATTGTTGCAATTCCGTATAGTAGTTATGCCCACAACAAAATTTACAATACACTTTAGTGCAATATACGACATAGGCAGCCCATAAAGCCAAACATATATTATATATATACAAGAAAACTAAGATGCATGCATCAGGTCAGCCATGAACTATTTAGCATAGAATAATTCAGTTCGGTTGCAGTTTCACAACGTTACAACTGACATACGATTACACAAGACGAACCTTGAATGTGGAACTATGTAAGAGTGAATATTAATGTTCTAAATCCCATGTTTCACCTTTAGTGGTAATGGGGTCGTACTTTATTAACACGCAAGTAGTGTAATTAAGTACGGGTAATTAGAAGTAACAAATCGTTTAGTTTCTATCGTATCGGCTAAAAGGGGTGAGCAGATTGCTGATGATGAATGCTCTCGTTAGCTGCCAATATAATGTGCATATTTGCCCCGTTACGTTTATACACTGTAGCATTGGCGGGCCAGAGTGTGTTGACATGTTAAGTGTTTGGTTTATTAATAACAGATCAGCGGGGTATACGTGGAAATATGCTACCTAAACGGTTAAATTAACGGTTGATCTATTACACCACCGTGTATTATCGGTTTAAATAGGTATATTATATAGGGACGTGTGCTCAATTTTGGTGCGGACCGATGATCAAAAAAAAATCAGAGGTAAATGTCGGCGGGCGGGAGGGCCATTTTTTCAATAATTTTTAAAGAAATTGAACAGTTGCAGCAGCAGCAAAAAAAGGGTGTACAATTGGCAAATGATGAGGGGCGGCGTGACGTGTAACTAGGATTGAAATTAGATATGCAATTTGGAGATTATTGGATGAGGGATGTTATATTAATTATATTAAAGGGACGAGGGGGCTTAGTTGTCGAAAATATTCATATTCATAGATTTTGGTTCAAATATACGATCACTATCGCGTAAACATCATGCTCACATAAAGACCTACTAAATTTTACCTAAACAAGAGTCTGATTGTGTTATAGAAGGCAGCACAATGCTACTGGCTAATCACACACAAATGGTATAAACGCTCTTTATTATTTCCAAATAAGGAATTGAGCAACAAAGAACGCTCTTTATGTTTACCATCATAATATAAAGAAACACCAAGAAAGTAACTTTTTATGCTTTGTTTACATAACAATCGTCAAATTTACGACAATAACATACTGTTTATGAGATATTTCTCATTTGTATATTAACAAAGTATGTCTATATTTGAATATTATTTTCGTTTGTAGCGGTTTTTGACAGGTGGAAATATGTTCACAGGATACCCACCAAGGCCTTCCGTACCTTTAAGATATACTGCAACTTTTGTTCTTGTCAATAGCAGAATACATAATGCTATTAAGAAGTGACACAAAACACAGAACATTTTTTTTAATTATAAATATTGAGCAGTGAGAAATATTTGAGTCGAGGAAACCAGTAACGAAAGGCGATATTAACATGATTTCTGTCAGAGAATAATTGTTTACGTTCCAATGAATATTAAAATGTACTGAAAACAAACTGCTAATGGGTGCCAGACTTTCATAAACACAAATTATGTATTAATGGTGTAACGACATATTTCGTTCTTAATTGTCTAAAAAAATAGGGGATGGGGATGTTTGGACATTTTTCGGTCTTTGTAGTTTAACGACATTTTTCGGTCTTTAATAGTTTAATGACATTTTTCGGTCTTTATAATATCTCAATTTATAGGGGGTATTTGGATCTCTAGTTTAACGACATTTTTCGGTCTTTATAGTTTAACGACATTCTCGGTCTTTAATATTTCAAGATATAGGGGCCCTTAGTGGGTATTTGGATCTCTAGTTTAACGACATTTTTCGGTCTTTAATAGCAAAATGGAAGAAGTACATCTTTGGAAAGATGTGGTGGCCCTAAAAAGGAAAGTTGTTTGGTGATCTTGAAATGCAGTTTTTCTGAACAGTCTTCCTTGATTAAAGTGATGTGAAACACTCCGGCAGACAACGGGCAGAGTGATCAAATAGAAATTAAGAATAATCTTTCTCAAAGTAGTTATTTGTTACGAATATTAATCTAAATGGATGATACACAACGTCATTCTTATATATTAGTTAAATGCAATGACTCTCGATGGCGAAATCATTTTTGTATAATTATAGCCGATAGTTGCGCCCCGAATCGAGATGTAAATATTTACAATTTGGAGTAGTTCAGACGATGTTCTCTATGAAGTGGTGTGGTAGATTTTTTTGGAAATTTTCAGTGATGTTAGTAGAATGATAGCATTCCCCAGGTTGGCAAAGTGCCTGAGCACTAACTTATCAATTTCTCGCACCCGAAAAAGTCCATAATATGTCTTTAAGCATATATATAAATCTCCGAAAACCAAAATTCTAAAGCATTAAACGATTTCTTGAAATGCAGTTTTTCTGAACAGTCTTCCTTGATTAAAGTGATGTGAAACACTCCGGCAGACGTCACCATTCAACTGAATGTTGTTGAGCATATTTCAACCAATTTTGGAAGTTTAAATGAATATTTTCTTCACACGCAAAGTAAAATTGACAAATTTCAGGATTTTAGCCTGCTTCGTTGGGACCAAAATTTGTTGTGCACACTCAAGAAACGTCTACCGACACTCGCTAGGCCAAATTATGCCATGACCATGCTATAAACTAGCTTGAAATTGGCAAAACAATGAATTTTTTTTGGTTGAAATATTTACATGGGAATCTCCAGTCCATAGGCATAGAGAACGATTATTTTTCGATAAAAACGAAAATAATGCGAAATGAAAGTCGGCACTCGTCAGAATGGTGAAGAATAACATACGAGTCTTGTTATATGCGAAAATTTGACCTCATTCGATAAATTAGTCTCGTAATTAAGGAATCAATGGCGCTCGGACGTGTGATATGTGTTCACCTTGATAGGTGGCCATCGGTATCCGTTAACTAATCTCGCAGGGATATGATCGTAACAATGCAAGCGCTCGAGTTATGATCCATCAATAGTATCGTCTGTTTCAACATACCACGTATTTCCATTTTATATTGGTTGTCAGAATTGCTGATGTATTATATATACATGTATATACGTGTGTACAGATACGTGGCGACAGGGGAGCTTGGGTGTGTCTCACCCCCCCCCCCCCCACCCCCAACGTTGGTCAATATTTTCAACAGTTGGACATTTCATACCTACCAAAACATTAGTTGGATATTTCACACCAACAATAGGTTGAAAATATTCCTGTAGTTTGATTTTCAAAAAATTTCTTGGGGGAATTAATTGTTTTTGGACCAATATTTGCATATTTTTGGTAAAAAATTTGGTCTGAAATGGTCATCAGTTGGAAACTTTCCAACCTCAGGTGGGTGACAGGTTGGAAAATTCCAACACTTTGAAAGCTTGTGTCCTGGTCCCTCCCCCGTGGCCAGTCAAAAGTAAAAAAAACTGCTAGTTAATTTAAGAAAACAATATTGTCATACATTTGGTAAACATTGTCATTGGAATTGTCATCAGATGTAAATTTTCCAACCTAAGTGGGGTGTCAGGTTTGTAATTTCCAACTCTAGGAATGATTGAGGCTAGTCTAGATGGTAGGATTTTGCGATTTTCTTGTTCAGATTACAAAATTTTCGCACACCGGGCCGAACCATGGTCTAACATTAGGCCTAAGAGCACTGAGGTGCAAGGGGGTGCAAATGGAATTATGGAAAACTTGTGTTTGGTCTGATTCTGATCAAGGGGGTGCTGCAGTTAGAATTTCCCACGGTGTTGTTGGCGGCTCCTCGCATGTGGGATGTGGCCCAGGGCCGAACACCAACGTCTGTTTAGATGTCGTTTCGTGTGTTCACGAAGAACACACATCCCTACTCCAACGACGAGGACGCGTTCCCTTCTCGTTAAAATAGGTGGCATTTTAAATTTTCCATAACACTCTATAACTCTATGAATATTCGATATGGACTATAGGTTGTTTGTCCGCAGTAATTCACTTCAACAAACACGACTAACACTAGTCACATTGAGCTCAATCAACGTCAACTAACCCGCCGCTTTCTCACGGGCGTAATCTTTGCAGCAAGAAAATATCAGAGTACAATTGTACCTGATATTTTCTTGCAGATATTTTCTTGCAGCTTCATGTGTACGCGCCCTTAGTGTTACTGTACATGGCAGACGCAATTTTGAAATGTAAACACGCATCAAACACGCATCAAATTTACCTTTTGTGAGAATAACAAAAGCGCAACCTTGATCAAAGTAATACAATACACAACAACACATAGAATAAAACTGATATAAACACGGTATAAGTGAGAATAAGACGCGTATTCAGACGTGGAATTTGACAACATTTCTTCGCTTCGACGCTATAAATATATCTGATCCAGATAACCGAGATGCAGCTATCTGATTCGAAACAAATACCAAGCAATAATCTTAACGTTTCATAATCGAACTGCGGACCTGATAATTATCGAAATATGTAGGCGAAATAATTTTTAATTAGTTAATCACATGATAGAGACATCAACACACTCTTAAAGACGCAATACAGCGCCATTTAATGTCATTATTTAACTGGGTCGGTGTTTGTTGTTATCATTATTGCTTCGTTTTTAGTAAGACCATTGTATCTGTTTTGCGCACGTCACTTTCCATATTTGGAATTTCCATATATGGGATTTGTGTTAACCTCAATACCGATCAAGTTATCTTAGCATAAACATAAAATATATTGTAATTTATGCAACTACGACCCTGGTAACCCTGATAACTAATAAAATATACCGGCCAATTCATTTTAAGATCGTTATTTCACTTTGCTTTAGGCATACATACACTCTTAAACGCACATAAACGACCCATTGGCGTTAAATTAAATATACTCGGTATTTATTAATATTAGTTTTTTATTGCTCAGTATAGAGTTAGACCCTTGACACCTGTCAATATATTTGGGCTGAATTCATATGATGCGGTATTATTCCTCGAAATAAACAACAAAGCCGTCGTTACTTCGAAATGTAGTTTGGGCTAACTTTTACACAAATCCTCCATGTGTTCTCCTCAATTGACACACAGGTTCTCAGGCGACACACAGGTTATCCCAGAAACAGGTGTGAAATAAACAGCCAAGGTTTGGCTGAAATAACTTCTCTTGTCAAACATATTTGTGTCTTTTTCCATTTAATATAATGGATTTGTATCTTGTTATGATATGAATAGTGACCTGAATAAAAAGTTATTAAACAAAATGAATATAACATTATTAAATAATTCAAAATGTATGTATGTTCTTGTACGATGGCGTTTTCTTGAATTGTTCAGATGTGCGACATGTCGTTTTAAACCACCATCCAATATCATAGCTAAATCAGCATTGCCTCATCATAGTATTAACACATGCGATCATGCAGGTCCATGTAACCAGGTTGAGAATGTTTATGTTAAGTAGGACTACTTACCTTCATGTTGTGCTCTTGTCAAGATCCAACACCAACTGAGACGATGACTTCGTACTTGTGCATTTATACAAATTTTAATGCGATGTAAACATCCATTAAGGATGGCATCAAAGGTGGACTTATAAAGTATATTTTAATTAAGTCGCCGACAAAAAGCGCATGGTCTACATCATCGTTAGAAATGTTCAAAATTAGCTAATAAAACTGTTTACGAATTTGAACGCGCTCATGTGCAGAGTATACATGAACTTCATTTTCTCACGGTTAAAGGTATACTCAAACCTTCCGCAATATACCCCGATTTAATTATAAATTCCCTTAGTATATACAGCCAAACAAACTCCAAATATTTTAGAACGTTTGACCGTTGCATATTCATTCATATCCATTTATATCCAAACAACTACAAATATCTGTTTATTCACTGGTATCAATATCTATAATTAAATTCAATATAAATATTAATATAATCAGGAAACTATAGTGAAATACTTCAAGTCTTTATATAGCCATTACTGCTTGTATTCTGTCAGTCAGGGGTGCCGGGTAGACGGCCATCATTGGCCACGGCACTCCACACAATACATATACAAATTGACATGTATTATAATGTATAATGTATTGTATTGTATTGTATTGTGGAATAAAATATTATCCTATCCTAATGCGGAATCCCGCAGGTATCTATTTTTGGCCACCGTTCCAAATTGGAACTTCCAATCCGCGCGATCCGATTGGTCGTCGATCTTTCGTCACCAAGTTGAGACGTTTGCTCCCATTCTTACGAGGAAGAAAATGAGCTAAAACTTAAAGGTACTCAATCCGATTCGACGGTCCCCATATCATCAGATTCCAACAACAACAACATTTTTTTAAATGCCGCTTCAGTTATCAGAATCGATAAATTGCCCAAAAATAATGCTAACGACAGTATAAAATTGCCCAAAACCTGTTATTTATCAACGTTTTGTTCAGCGAAGTTTTGCCAGTTGTCAAATATCTGACACAAAAAAAGACACTGGATTTTAGAGTTATCGATTTTCATCCGCTATCTGGTCAGATAAGTTCTTCTCGTCGACAGTTTACTGAGCCACTTAAAATTAAAATAATACATTTCAAACATCGATATCTGATCACTCCTAGCTTTGATGGGTGGGTTCCTCGACTCGAATCAAATATCTTTTACCCCCGAAGCCAAGGAAATAGTAATTTGCGAGAGCTAATTCGGATTGAGTTAGAACGCATATTTGAATTCGATTTTCGGAGTTTTAACTCATTGTGATGAGGTGTTGACTGTTGAGTGGGAATGGTGCCCCCCCCCCCCCCCACCCATATGAATTCAACGATTATTTCCTGGAAAACTGGTCCAAGACTCGGTTCGAATTGAAGTTCGGGTGATCAGGCTATGTTGTTGACATTTTAATTGAATTTTGCCAATAGCGGGAACTCTCAGGCTGATGAGTTAGGAGAGTGACTCAGGTCTCAACGAGAACTATTGGAGAACCTATATATACAGTATATATGGATAGATAGCGGCATAAAAATGTACATGTAGCAAGCAGGAGGAATTGGAATTTGCCACTACAATTTACGGCATGTACATGTATTGCTTTGGACTGGACTGGCTGCAATAGGCCTACACTGCAGGCCATACAGATTCAAATTCAATGGAATTTATATGGATGCACAGCACTATATATGGGAGGTCAAATTCACATTAAATAATGAATTGCGCTTAATTGCAATTAATTGTGCTTAAGAGTAATTGTAGCTACTATCTAACACCCATACACTATTGTCATGACCTGATGTACAAGAGGAGCATTGGTCTAATTTTCACCTATTTTAATTAGCCTGAGTACGCAACAGTCAACTGTGAGTATGTGTACAATAATCCCTAATTACATAATATCAGCATCACTATATATCCCAATAATTTGTGTCTCCTTCCCGGAACTCTAGTATTTTTTATATATATTTTTTGTTTAAGTATTTTTGCACAGATTTGGGCCATTACTATGGCCATATATAGCATGCATGTTGTGTTACTGCATGAGGGCTTGCTTACCTCATACATGTATGGTTTACTCATTGACTTAAATCAGGGGGTGAACATATTTTCATGTTATCAGCATCCCTGTCCCAAAATTGGTGTCTCATTCCTGTTGCTTTGGTGTCTCAGTTCTCGGGCTCTAGTATTTTTTGTTAAATCAGCATCTCTTCCACATATAGATAGTATTTCCACGGTCATATAGCGCGAATGTCACTGACGGCTGCTTCCCTCATATGGTGTGCCTGTTTACTCGAAAATTGAAGAAAATCTAAGTCGCCCTGACTAATACAGAAGGTAATGATATCGCGAGTAGCCACAACTAATACAGAAGATAATATAATGCTATCACGCGTTGTCCCGACTAAAACAGACCGTAATACTATCGCGAGTCAGCCAGTTTGATAAAGAAGTTATGCTAGCCCCTACCCATCAAAACCAATGAAAACAGGAGGTGATATGTCAATAGGAGTTAAGGTTAAGTTATGGATAAACCTACTTATTCACATGGGGTGTTTATAGTTACATTTAACTATGAATTGCGCTTAAGCGCAATTGATTTCGCTTAAGCCAAATTGATTGTGCTTATAAGCACAATTCATTACGCTTAAGATAAACCAATTGCCCTCGATGGCGAAATCATTTCCGTAAGTCTATCGCCGATAGTTGCGTCCCGAATCTAGGAGTAAATATTTAAATTTGGGCTTATATGTATATATATATGCTTTATTCTCTGATCCAATGTGACATGAGAAAACGAAAATTATATACAAAATATGAATAGAACGAAGAAATTTTGAATGTACAAAATATACAACGACCTCTCGGGTGTCATAATCAGCATTGTCAACATCGCTTTCATCATCACCAGTTTCTTCCTCAAAATAATAGTCATCATCATCATCATCATCATCATCACCATAGTTCATGCAGAAGATGTTTTCTTTGTAGTGGTACGGATGATTTGGTTCGAGATTTCTTCGGCTATGTTAGTAGAGTGCTACTTTCCCGCGGTTGCTATGGTTCCTGGATACTAACTTACCAGTTTCATGTACCAGAACAAGTGCATGATGTATCTTTAAGTGCAATCAATTGAATTTGACCTCCCATATAACACTCAAGTCTCAACAGTGCATGACCATGCACTAGTATTAAAATGTCTAATTTCAAAAATGTGTAGCCTGGTATTAGATATGTTGGGGAGGGGGTGTATTCAATTTCAACTAGATAGCTCCAGACTGTTAACCCAACATTTGACAATAATTTAAACATGCACCAAATCATGCCAGAAATCGGGGTTTGTCCCACAAAAATATTCGTGATTACGAATTACTCAATTATTTAATTCGATTGCCTGTCTATCACAGATAGTGGCAGTCAATTGTGGTATTCAGTTATTAACAGACTTTGTGATTATATTATATTTAATTACATACTTAACAATCACTTGAAAAGTTGCTCAAAAGTATACATACTAACAGTTTGACTACATTTATATTCATTAGTGAAAATTCATACGTGCATTAAGGGCCATATAAATAAATCAATTTAAAATCAGTCTTCTTGAATATATCTCCTCATGATATCATTGAATGTGCCACCCTGTCCCTGGTAGACCCCAAAAACCCTGTGCCAATGCATTCTCTTATATATGATAGTCTCCAGTAGGTATCCTCGCACATATAAGAGCATGCATTACATTGGCCTAACAATATTTAAGCTTGTAAGCCAGTGCATTCTCTTATATATGTGAGGCTGCATATGGGACCTGTAAATATAAGGGAATGCACTGGCATTTGATTTAATGCTGCACAAGCGCAGCTCCCGTCACGAAAGGGTTATAGTTCGTGTGCCAATCTCTTATATATGCGAGTCTCCCAAGTCCTACCAATTGCATGTCCAATTACATGTCCATTTTGTAGATCTTATTTTCATGATTTTAGAGAAGAAATTTAAACATTTCCACTTTTCAAGATTCATTAAAGATGGATATAAAATAATAATAATTAGTTGAAGACACCTGTCCGGAAATGCTACTATCAATTAATATTGATTATATATAATTATTTATCATATAATATGCGAAAATCAAATGGGACATATATTTGTAACTAATTTTCAGAAAGAGTTCCAAATAAATGGAGCTGTAAATATCGGAAATTGATTGTATGCATATTATAATAATAATTGATACAAGTGTTTCTGGACAGGGGTCTCCGATTCATATTTATTATTTTATACACAGGAAACTATATTACACTTGTCATAGGAAGAGAGATAAACAGCTTTTTCATTGTTTTAGTAATTTTCTGACTAGATTGGGTACAAAACATTATTTCTTTATTAATCTATAATGAAGACAAAACTATTTTTTTTTTAAATCCGTGTTACGACTTACAACCTGTGAAGGAATATCCAAACACATTGTCATGGGCATAGCCAGCTAGGGTTCGATGGGTTCGGACGAACCCGCCCTTGAAAACAGAGGCGCCCTCGTTGCCTGACTTCCCGGGTTCGACCGGTCGTTGGCTTGGGCAACTTCGGTGGTTCGTTAAGTTAATGAATGATCCCCCGAAGTTGCCCGAGTGAAAGGACCGTCGAACCCTTGAAGTCAGGCGACGCGGGCACAGTCAGGAAAAGCATGATCGGCCTACACTAGATTATTTCACATTAAATTGAGGTCCGTATAATGTTTCAGTGAAATCCACATACACGCAGGTCGACAATTTGATTGTAATGTGAATCAAATCAATAGTCCCATGGCATGTCGGCATATGACGTTGCTAGTCTAAAGTGGACAGCATTGTGTTCAGTTTCTTTAAAGTGACGCTGTATGAATGTGTGCATGTCAAACTTGTCAATCATTGCCAATTATGAACGAACAGACACAGTGTATGCAACACTACATGTACATGTATATATAGGGTGGTCACGTGGTATATCGAGGACGATGCTTGCATTGCGAGGGTTCGAACATAGTTTCTAGACATGAAGTCCCCCCCCCCAATACAGGGTTGTAGTTGAAGTCGCACTCCTATCAACCAATAAGGAGCACATTTCTGTTGGTGGATGGGATGTTAATTAAAACATTGTTGTGTCGGACTGTATATACCCAGTAACACTTTTCGATAGATCCGATATAGCGCCAGGGTGGAAACAGATGGTTCGATTACAGGCCATACAGCGCTAGACCGATCCACTCCCAGAGTTCAATGGTCAAAGGGTTCAGTGGTCCGAGGATTCAATAGTCCGATGGTTCAAGGGTACGATACTCCGGTGTGGGACAGTCCGAGGGTTCAATATCCCGAGTGTCCATTAGCGGGACGTGGCGATGGGGATTTGTCTCCCCAACTTTGATAAAAATTCCAGTTGGCTTGTTATAGGTCGCGGGTTATAGATTACATTTATATAGAATAAGTCAAATACAGTTTATTCATGTATATATTATTGGAAAATAAATACGCAGGACATTCCAAGCTTTACATATCATGTTCTACAAGCGTATAGATCTAACGATAATGGGCTATATGCAATGAGTGATTGACTGTCGTTCAATTCCATATATAATATAAACATATTTAGTCAAAATATGGGACAACCTGGGTCGTGTGGTCACGCTTCCCGAGAACAACCGAGAACAAACGAGCATAAGGGTACGTTCATACACTCGCAAATTTGCCAGGCATTCATTTGCAGGAATTTCGGTGCAGCAAGCTATACAATGTTCCAGAAACAGAATGTATAAATGCTTATACAATGCATCTATCCCACAGCTAGTAAGAGAAGTAAAAACTGTATAGTTCCACTGGTAGTAAATATCATGCACTTATCTCGAAAGAATAAATCATACAGTTATTTTGAAGCAATGTGTTAACAGCACCGTGACATGTGGAACTACCAAACTTTTACTCCACATGTCGTTAGCTTTGGTAAACATGCTATTTATACGTATGTTACCGTTCATATTCTGGCATATTCTGAGAAAATGCATGAAAACAATTCCATGCAAACTTGCCAACGTAATGAACGAAACCTAATTGAGAAGCTCTTTATCGTCCACTGCTTTTGGGAAACGAAATCATGGACAATTTTTATCAGGTACGATCATTGTAATTTTGACTTGCCTGACAAACATCAAGAACATGTTAAAACTGCACCTTCATCTGCGTTGAGCTTTGTTCACTATTATTATAATGGCAGTATTATTACACTGACATTTATTAGAAAATTTGCATTAATAGATTTCACATGCTTGGAGCACTCAGACTAATTAAAAGATCGTCGAAGCATGTTCTTTAGAAATATACACACTCAAACGCAAATTAATTAACTAGGTAAAACTATTATATTTATTTTTAACAGAAACTGGGCGGCATGAAGTAATTCCATTAAAAACGTATTATAATTCATTAGTCGTAGTCAAACGAGTAAGTGTAATTTGTCCAAATTCGTACATTTTATCACCGAGATTATCAGATTCGGTGTATAATATATTGGAATTAAACTTACGGGAAATTATATACCGATAGCAGTCTACAGCGCAAATAAAGGTTTTGAATTTTATTCGGTGTTATAATAAACGAGACACTGGTAAGTGCGTATATATATATAGAAGCCAAACTTAAAGATGCAATGTCAAATTTGACACCATAAAACCATCCTCTGTTTGTTTTCCATACCACAACAAACATTAAACCGGACACAAGATCCCATGGATGAGGGGTTTTGATAGCCAAAAATAGTACAACTCCTGAGTTTATAGCGAACCACAGGGGAAAGCAGATGTATTATGTTGATGAGTTACATACATTACGGAAGGCTGGACTGAATATAGGCAACTAGACCTGTTTTATACGGATATATATTACATGCGGGTGACCAACATCAAAATCATTACTCATAATTATGCAAATCAACAAATTATTGTAACATCGACGGTGTTGAAATACTTGTAAGAAATATACATGTGCTAGGCCGAAGGCGCACGAAAGTACGCCCCCTGTTGTCAACGCTGCATGTAGTGACACCATGACCAAACAGACTGAATTATTTATGCCAACACAACCCTCAGCCAAGTGTTGCTTTTTCTGAAGCCAACTGACTGGTATGTGTCTGTGGTTTTACTTCATTCGAGTTTATTCCAATGCTGTCTTTAACTATTTCAATTGAGTATCTCTGATAAAAAATCCAAATCTTTCAGGAAAATGTTGTCAGTTTTGAATTCGGGCAGCTAGGTGCGCGAATTCAAACTGCGTGAATTCAAAACCAAGCGAAATATAGTACCGCGAATTTAAATAGGAGTAAGGTAGATGTTTTTGTTTATCGAGATGCTGTGCCGTGCGAATGGTGGTAGGTGGTGATTGGCTGTTTGCAGGTTTTCTTTTCAGTTTTCGTATGGTACAATTCTCGAATAGAAATTGTATGGTATTAAGCAGATAGTATGAAGATAACTAAACATTGGTTTTAAAATAATTATTCGAATTTAGAGAGCGTATATTGTTTAAACATGTGCCCACTATTTGCAGCTGCACGTTACTCTGGATCATAAATGCGTAATTTCACAGAAAGTATATATAGAAGGTCGGGGGTTATAGATTACATGTATATAGAATAAGTCAAATACAGTTTGTTAAAGGGGTACTGTACCCAAGATGTTGTTGTTGGTTTCTATAATCCCCGAGTAGGAGAATAAGGTAACAACTTTTCCATTCTTTGAAAGTCTGTTGAGTACGAAGTAGTGTTACGGATGGCAAATTTACCGGAATGCAAAAATACAAATTGTGGTTGTCGAGTAATTTTTGTACAGTTATCAACCAAATGAATCAAATAAAAATTATATTATATGCATAGTAGTTCCATATACGCATTTAAGTTATTGTATCGTCACTAGTCAATGAGTGGCTTGAGTTTTCTCCCCGTATAAGCATAATGTTTCAAACGATCATGTGTGCAATGGGTTTACTAATCCAGTATCCCTCAATTATAATTTGATTACGTTTTGTACACGGAAATTCGTATTTTAATTTACGCCACTTTATGGCTCCAGCCATAAATTCAATTTATATTAAATTATTAACTTTTAAATAATTAAATGTTAAGATAGCCTATTAACCTGAGCGTTTACAGAATACATCTTCGACTCAAATTACTTATGTTTCTATATAGTATCGATAATAGATCGTTGTTATCACCGGAAATTTATTGAAAATGGCGTACAGTACCCCTTTAATGTATATAGTATAGGAAATTAAATACGCAGAACATTCCAAGCTTTACATATCATGTTCTACATGCATATAGATCTAACGATAATGATGGCAATTAGTGATTGACTATCGTTCAATTCCATATATTATATGGCCCACTTAAGCCAATAACATAACAATTTTGAGTGTACGCCTTCATAAAATAACTTCATAATATCGCAAAGGGATATAATATGGGGATGGTTGGGTTTTGTCATCGTTCCTTATTACCCGAGTCGATACTACACGCGGTCACGGTCCCATACATGGAGACAACATTAGTACATAAAACTTGATGATGTATGAAGACAAACACAGCTATGTCATATGTTCTCACATAATCGGTATATCAAATCCAAAACAGTATTACCTCTCTAATATACGTGCAGATATTACACAAATAATCGTCAAATATGCTCCAGATTCGCACTCGATAGGTTCAATTTTAAAAAAACATTCCGGGGGAGGCCCCTCGGACCCCCACCTGCGGGAAAGTGACACCCCTCCTGCACCTTCACACGCGCCGCGGTCGGAGCTTTTCACCTCGGTCCTGTGCCCCACAAGTTAATATTCGAACCCGCCTTTTAAAAATGCTGGCTACGCCCATGCACATTATAATGCTATCTTTTCACAATCGAAAGTTGTAACAGAACGACGTGCACCCATATGCATGTGCCACATCCCTGGCTGCACTGTTGCATCAGGAATTATTTCATCACGAAAAATGGCCTGATTTGTTAGTCGGACAGTCGTGCTTAGGATGCTGAGGAGATCATTCGATGCTGGTTCTCATGGAAACACGCAGGCAAACCAGTGCAGTGATATAAAGTTTATATAGTTTGTTGTATTACACTGCACTGGTCATGGTATATGAAAACTACCTTTAGTGCCGAACCGTTGATAACCTGGCCAATAACATCGTCACATTATTTTGGAAAAGCAGGTCACCATGTTCCTTTATATAAGCAATGAGCGTTTTTCTCTCATCGTTCAGTCGTCTAAGTTCCAAAATGATTCCGCTCTTTTGATAACTAACTGATGCCAAATAAACTATACATGAGAAGCCAGCATCGATCGGCTATCTAGTAATAGCGAAGCTCAAACTCCAGGCAGAGTTATCGCTCATCGCTACGCTGAGATACTATTTCGCAGTGATAACGTAGAGGGCGCTGTATGGAGTTTGAGCGAAGCTATGTTCAAATAAAGAAAACAACAGATCTATGAGTCCATGGGTTGTCGTGACCAAACAAAAACAGTATACACAACGTGAAGCCCGGAGGACCTATCTCCAACGTGAAGCCCGGAGGACCTATCTCCAACGTGAAGCCCGGAGGACCTATCTCCAACGTGAAGCCTGGAGGACCTATCTCCAACGTGAAGCCTGGAGGACCTATCTCCAACGTGAAGCCCGGAGGACCTATCTCCAACGTGAAGCATGGAGGACCTATCTCCAACGTGAAGCCTGGAGGACCTATCTCCAACGTGAAGCCCGGAGGACCTATCTCCAACGTGAAGCCTGGAGGACCTATCTCCAACATGAAGCCTGGAGGACCTATCTCCAACTTGAAGCCCGGATGACCTATCTCCAACGTGAAGCCTGGAGGACCTATCTCCAATGTGAAGCCTGGATGACCTATCTCCAACGTGAAGCCCGGAGGACCTATCTCCAACGTGAAGCCTGGAGGACCTATCTCCAACGTGAAGCCTGGAGGACCTATCTCCAACGTGAAGCCCGGAGGACCTATCTCCAACGTGAAGCCTGGAGGACCTATCTCCAACGTGAAGCCCGGAGGATCTCCAACGTGAAGCCCGGAGAACCTATCTCCAATGTGAAGCCCGGAGGACCTATCTCCAACATGAAGCCTGGAGGACCTATCTCCAACGTGAAGCCCGGAGGACCTATCTCCAACGTGAAGCCCGGAGGACCTATCTCCAACGTGAAGCCCGGAGGACCTATCTCCAACGTGAAGCCTGGAGGACCTATCTCCAACGTGAAGTCTGGAGGACCTATCTCCAACGTGAAGCCTGGAGGACCTATCTCCAACGTGACGCCTGGAGGACCTATCTCCAACGTGAAGCCCGGAGGACCTATCTCCAACGTGAAGCCCGGAGGACCTATCTCCAACGTGAAGCCCGGAGAACCTATCTCCAACGTGAAGCCTGGATGACCTATCTCCAACGTGAAGCCCGGAGGACCTATCTCCAACGTGAAGCCCGGAGGACTTATCTCCAACGTGAAGCCCGGAGGACTTATCTCCAACGTGAAGCCCGGAGGACCTATCTCCAACGTGAAGCCTGGAGGACCTATCTCCAACGTGAAGCCCGGAGGACCTATTTCCAACGTGAAGCCCGGAGGACCTATCTCCAACGTGAAGCCTGGAGGAGAGGACCTATCTCCAACGTGAAGCCCGGAGGACCTATCTCCAACGTGAAGCCCGGAGGACCTATCTCCACCGTGAAGCCCGGAGGACCTATCTCCAACGTGAAGCCCGGAGGACCTATCTCCAACGTGAAGCCCGGAGGACCTATCTCAACGTGAAGCCTGGAGGACCTATCTCAACGTGAAGCCTGGATGACCTATCTCAACGTGAAGCCTGGAGGACCTATCGCCAACGTGAAGCCTGGAGGACCTATCTCCAACGTGAAGCCTGGAGGACCTATCTCCAACATGAAGCCCGGAGGACCTATCTCCAACGTAGGTTCTGCCACAAAAGTGTTGTAAGAGGAATGTTCACATAATTTTGCTCATTGACCATTTCATGATTGGAGCTTCTGAAATTTTGCGAAAACCCTGTGCCAATGGATTCTCTTATATATGCGAGTCTCCCATAAGCAGACTGGCATTTAGAAGAAAATTCTTTGACCTAACAATTTCCCGATTGTACCCGGAGTGCAAATGGATAATGGACTGGCCGGGTTGATGGCGGGTGCAGTTAGAAATGTAAAGGTGTGTATACCCCCTTAACAGAAACCATCTAGTCACGTATACCTGTCTAGAATATATAGGTTATATATCAAATCATGTTCTGCTTTGGTTGGTATAAGATCAACATACTTAATGGGTCTGATGAGATAACATATCTCATTATAGATCCATTTACAGCTTTGAATTATAAAATCTATGCCCGAGGGCTATCGTGATATAGCTCATTCAGACAATGTGATGTTGTTTAATCCGCCCAATTGTGTTTCGCACGAATTGCTATCAGAATTTGAAATAAATGTTCTATCAATGAATATAGTGTTTAGAAAATGATTCAAAACAAGAGGTTGCACCACGGGTACTGGGATACCCCCATGGTGAAAATTGAAATATGGGCATGTCGGAAACCAAACTGTGAGAAGAAAAAAATGTGACGAACGAACAAATCACTTGACAATTCTAACAAACGTCGAACGAAAATCCAACATTTTCAGATAAGAAAGAGGGATAACTCTTGAACGAAAAATGTAAAAAACGTCAATGAATCCACCTTTGAAAGCCCTCATGCATGATGCCAAATCTGCATACCAAATTTCATTGAGATCCAATAACCCGTGGTTGAGATATAAAAGCGGACGGATGGAAATCCAACATTTTCAGATAAACAAAGAGGGATACCTCTTGAACGGAAAATGTGAACAACATCACAGAAGCCTCTTTTGAAACCCCTACTGATGCCAAACCTGCATCGAGATCCGATAACCCACGTTTGAGATATATGAGCGGACCGTTCACTCTGCGGACGGACAGATCGATATCCAACATTTTCAGATAAACAAAGAGAGATAAATCTTGAACGGAAAAACGCACGGTGCGCGAGTTCAAAGTGCGTTCATTTTGTACGAACCGTATATCGTCCACCTGTCTGATATAGCATGGCATAGAACACTGTATTAAATATTTACAAGAAAACCATAATCAGAATTGGTATTACAATGTATTACCAATTTGGTAACGCCCTCAAGATCATATTATTAGCCATAAGTATAATTTATAATATAAAATATATTGGCTACATGAATTCAGAATTCCGTTAAAACAACTAATCCTTCAAATTATTACAAAAAGCTATGGCTTATTACTGCATATTTCTCATTCACCACACCAGAAAGCTTCTAAATGCGGATAAAAAATCGGAGGCATTGTGTTCCCGCCATAAAAAAAGAGTGCATGGCCCAGCAATAGTTCATACCTAAACATCGAAAGCAATTAACGCTGTCATAATAGTGCAACTTTTAGACATCCAGCGAATACATATCCCACGAAACCCGAAATGTGTTGTCCTGCGAGATATCCCATCCAGTGTTCACGCTGGCCCAGAAATTCCTTTAGCCATGTTTAGCCAAATGCCAAATTTGTTTAGCCACTTTGAATTTACTTGAGCCAATAGTTTAGGGAACATATTTTGAGATAACTTGAACGTTTATTACATTTTATTGACAAAATAAAACAATAACAATGTGATAAGAGCAACACTTGAAGAGTACATGTAAGTAACAATAACATCCTGCCAAACGATTCCATATACAATGAAAGTTTGTATTGACCATCGCAAATAAAAACAAATTGGGGTGTATTAACATATAGCGAAAATATGTAATACGATATCTGAACGCGACCTGAAGTTTTATTTATTCGCGAGTGCATGTGTGCATAGTTTTATCTATGCCTATGCGTATCTGGTGCATATCTGTTCAATCCGCGACGAAATAGTACTAATAGGGAATGCTCCAGACAGGAGACCAACCACACACCATAACAAACAAGAAAACCCGCGAAAACAAAACAAAATCACATTTAATGTTCTAAGTTAAGTTATTTCCTCCTGTATCTGTATCGGTATGCGCGCAGGATCAGTTCGGATGTGAGCGCACACTCCATAAAAAAGAATCTTTGTGATAATGAACCCTCTCAAATTAGTCTCAATATTTTAGAATATAGAATTAACCTAAAAATAACAAAAAAACCTTCGGAATAGAGAACCTTCGGTCAACGGAATAGCGGACCTTCGGGATAGCGAACCTTCATAATAGAAACATGTCCCCACAATTACACCCGTGACGTAAACACATGTGCTAATCTTTGTCGTACTATCGTGACTCTATCGGTGCGATTTATACTCAAGTACGAAATAACCATAATACATTCGCCCAGTGGATTATCGATCGACCACAGAATATGAAAAACTCTACACCAGCTTACACCACTGTGTGGCGTAATAAGCCATTGAGTACCTTTAACTTATTGTTTATAATTCAATATATACTCCATGGAACAGAAAATGATTTACTGTTTATTCATTTCATATTCACAACCCACGACACACTGCAGAGTGTAGCACTTGACTGGTGAGAGGATATGCTTCCAACTTTCCATCTATGAATTATGTTTCCTGTGATGGACAGATCAAGTTAAATATAATAATTATAATGCACCGTTAATAACGCCATTAACGGGGATTTGTTTTAGCATTCTCACATATTAAATATTTCATGATTTTAACACTGTGTTCTCAGTTTAAACCTTAAGCATTAAGCAGGAGCTTGGTCAGCATGGCTAGCATCTATAGAGGCTATTTGTGGAAAAATTATTAAATATAGCCCTGTGTACTTGCTATTGTCGTCTTGTATGGGAGGTCAAATTCACATTTATTAATAATTGCTCTTCAGCACAATTCAATTGCGCTTCATTATTGCGCAATTATTGTTATAATTCAAATATTTATTCACTCAAATCGTCAAATATGACACAATAGAGCTCGGTGGAATACAGTGCATATAATTTATGTGCAAATTACAAAAGTGGTGCGCGTTGAAAATTACACATATTATAATAATACAGTTGATGAGAACAGCCCATGGTTGTGCAAATGTCGGATTTTAATGTATTACGTATATAGTATGCCTCAGGAGTTTTTGAATAAAATCAGGACCCGTCTAATGAAAAGAGATAGGTTTTTCAAGGTTTTATGTCGTTTACAGTTAAAATGTTCACTTAATTTGATGGTATTTGGTCGACAATAATAATATTTGTGTATGTATTTGACTCGCAGGTCTTTTAAACACGGGCATTGCAATATTACGTGGAATTCGTCCCCTATATTTGTACCGCATAGAGTACATAGTCTATCGGAATAATCTGAGTTAATCCATGAACCAGATTCGATTGGTAAGTGGTGGTTGCGGGTACGAAATTTCAGAAGTATTTGGACGGTGTCGTTTTTCACGAAAGAGAGGAATTTCTCTTTGGTGAAGTCGTGTTTTATAATTCGGTAAAAGGTATACTTATTTGAATTACACATTGTACCTCTCCATTCTTGAATGAATTGGTCTTCCAGCCTACACTTGACCGACTTCTTAAATCTGTCGAGACTAGATAATGTGTGATTGATCCATGCATATACCCCCATTCCAAGTTCATTTAACAGTTTATGCACATTTGCAATCCATGGGTTGTTAACGTTAGATGAGTTGTAATAAGTGAGTAATATATAATACAGTATAAATGGTAGCCTGTTGCAGTTCATTTGTATAAGTTTTCCCCAGTACGTTAAATTTCTTAATTTGATTTTCATAGTGATGGGGAATATTCCCAGTTCCCCATAAACGAATGCTGAAGGCGTAGATTTTTTCAGATTAAGCAAACATTTTAGAAACCATAGTTCTATTTTCTGGAAGCAGGATTGGTTTTGGAATGACCAAATCTCTGCTCCGTATGTTAGAATCGGGACAATTGATTTTTCGTAAACTTCGAGTGTGCTCTCTACAGTTAAGCTATTGGATCTCTTCTTATTAAGTAATGCGTACATCGCTTTTTAGCTCTTTCGCAGCGCGTGTTTCTATCGAGAGAGAAGGAGCCATTTCTATGGAAGGTAGTTCCTAAGTATGTATAATTTTTCACTGTTTCAATGTTATTGTTGCCGATTTTAAAAATATTATTATGTTTTTTCTTGCAGTTTCTTCCAAATATTAGTACTTTAGTTTTTGTTACGTTGATATCTAGTTTCCACTGCTTACAGTAGTTAGAGAATTTGTGAAGGGCATAATGGAGATCGTCGGCTGAATGTGCCAGTAGGACAGTATCGTCCGCATATATCAGGATAAAGAGCTTTATGTAAAACTCGCTGTCGAATTCTGATATATCTATACCATTATAACCTGATTTTTTCAGTGAGCTTTCGATATCGTTGACGTATAGGGCGTATAGCAGAGGTGATAAGTTGTCTCCCTGTTTTAGGCCCGCACTATGCTGTTGATGAAGCTTGATTCGTGCGTTTCGTGCGAATACAGAGCTTCAGGTTATTATACAATGCTTTTATAACTGCAAGGATTTTCCCATCTATTTTATATTTAATCAATTTCTGCCATAAAGCTGCTCGCCATACCGAGTCAAAAGCTTTTGAAAAATCAATAAAAGCACAAAACAGACGTTCTTTCTTAGCTTTAAGTAACTCCCTTATGGTATACAGGGAGAAGATATGATCTGCTGTTGAGAAGCCTTTACGGAATCCGGCTGACATTCTGTTTGTATGTTATTCAAGTACAGGAATAAATTAAGTCGACTGTTCAGAATGCTCGAGAATAGTTTTGATAGACAGCTTAAGAGTGTAATCTTTCTGTAGTTATTTGGGTCTAAACAGTCGCCTTTATGTTTGTAAATTGGGTGGATTATCCCTTCTGTCCAGGTATGAGGTACTAATCCACAATCAAGGATAAGATTGAAAAACTCCACATAAGTATTTACAAATAGTGTTGCAGATTTTTCTATATAATCGTTCGTTATATTATCAATTCCGGGCGATTTGCCGATTTTCAATTTACTAACTGCGCTTCGCACCTCTTCGATTGATATGGGAATTGACAATGTAGAGTTATCTATCCCGACTAATTATTCTATGTCAGGGATATGCTCTTCGTGAGTGTCGTTTTCGGAGGCATTTTTTTCTTCAGATTCAAAGAAATCTTGGAATTCATCAATGTTTGGCATAGGCTTTTCTTTCCGATTAGGTTCGAGTTCGTTTATAAATTTCCAAAACTCCCTGGTGGAGGATACGCGGGCCTTATGTACTTTTGCTCTTATTTTATGATTGTGTTGTAACTTGCTATTTACTAGGGCAAGTTTGTACTGCTTTCGAGTTTGAATCACCAACTATTTATGTATAATAGTTGGATATCTCTTATACTTCTTTCGCCCTTTCCGGTAGGTTGTTCTGACTGACTGACAGTCCCTGGCAAACCAGGGTCTGTGCTTATTGTACTTATTCGTTTGGTTATTGTTTTGTCCATTTGATTTATTTTCTCTTCGAAATTTGTCCAGTGATTTGAAAAATTGATCTCCAATGCGATCTGAGATTATATCAACGTCAACCTGTTTTGTATTTTGTGAACGCAAATTATTAATTGTATTCGTTAACTGACAAATTTCACCTAAGTCTAAATTCTTTGTGAATTGCTCAGTCGTGTGTGCGTCCCATTTTCGAAAGGAGCTCCTGCTATTGGTCGCCTTTGCTTTTGTTTTGGTCACGTGATGTTTTGACGCGTATTGATTTCTACTACTGAGAATGGAATGTAGGTTACACTTTACTATGAGTCCGCTGTGTACATCAAAGTGAAGTGAGTTATACTCATCCACGATTAATTCACACACACGTGGTATCATATGCGGCGAAGCGATCACATAGTCAATTACGCTTACATTGTTACGGGTAAATTTGGACGACCTAGTCGGCCGTTTAAGATAAGCTGATTGGTTTCCCGGCACGCATGAATGAGCTTGACACCGCTTGCATTGGAAGTACTGTCTGGGTTCAGTCTGTCTACCGTAACGTTTGTCACATTGAACTTGTCTATTATCCCCTTTGCGTGTTCATTATCGGTCAGAGTACCCGTCCGGGCATTAAAGTCCCCGGCCACTAAAACGTTATCAAAGTTGATAGTTTTCTCAAGAATGGAAAGATGGAGGTTATCGAAGGTATTATCTTTAGAGTATTTAGAGTTATCCGGAGGCACGTATGTATTACCAAAGACATACGCATTTTTGTTGTATTTGTACAAACACCAGAGCACAGTTTCGCATTTTCGTCAAGGTGTGTGAAGTAATTGGCCAAAGTTTCCCTGACGGCTGTACAAATACCCCATGACCTATATCTTGCTGTTTTAAATCTGTTTTTCACACCTATTATTTTGAAACCGTCAATTATTATAGAGTCAATTTCGTCCGTTTTTGATTCCTGAAACAAAAGGATGTCATAGTTATTGATATAATCCAAGAATTCCGGATCGTTCAGTTTGGACATTAGTCCGCATACATTTAGAGACAAAATATTAAGTAAGCCAATTTGGGTCACTCCCGGGCAGTCCTATAAGTGCGTGTCGACTGAGTCGCGACTTTGTTTGGCAACTTGTCTCGTGTTAACGGTATTATTATTGTAATTATGTGTTGTCACAACATGATCAGTGTCATTACGTTCGTCTTGTCGATTGAATTGTCCACTGTTCTGTGTCGTTCTTCTACCAGTCAACACTCTGCGTCCGTAGGAATGTCCTCGCGAGTTATTTCCCCTAGGAAATGTTTTGGGTCGTGCTCCCCTTCCACTTCCACTGGGCGGTGGGTTTTGTCCGTCGCATGTATGCGAATTATATATATATATAATCCTTTGTTTCCTCCATGTAACTGAGAGCTTAGACTACGTTTATGCAAATAATGATACAAATGAACAATAACACAATAAAGAATACATCATGTAAGCATGTACAATAAGTCAATCACAGGAGGACATTCATGATGAATATGTATACGGTTTTCATTTGATCAATTATGTAATAAAGTAATGAGATAATTCAGACACAAGTGTATAGACGACATATCTGTTTAGCCCAAACATATGGGTTTCGAAATTTTGGGATAAGATGCAATAAGATGCTTTATACAAGGGTGACATAACTATATCGATAATACGCACCATATATAGTAGTGAGTTGGCATGTAAGATGAATTGTATAAGACTGACAATATGGTTATGATAATGTGGGTCCTGTCAGCTTTGCATATTGCTAGTGATGCTATATAATATATTGTGGTTGGGATACTCGGACGGGGTGAATACGTTATTTGCTATACTACAATGATGGAATAACAGGTATGACATCATCAGATTCCCGAAGCAGCTCGTGATAATTGTTCCACATGCGGAGTGTACTCCTTGTTATGAATATAATAAATTTGTTAATATCTGTTATTTTTCCCCGAACATGTGGGGGGATGCATGACAGAAATTTCGTTTGAGGATTTTATCAGGGATGTCCTACATAGACTTCCGAGTATCACGAGTTTGCGTTTGTCAATGAGGGCCGTAATGGGGAATGTACCTAGGAGGCCCAGTACAACATCATTTCGGGTCCTATATGGGAGCCCTTGAATTTGTTTTAGGCAAAATCGATGGGTTTTTTCCAATGAATTTTCGTTCGTTGTGGATATGCCGCAAAGAAATTCGCTCTCATATAGGCCTCTTGGTAAGACAATTGTGTTATATAACAGGGTTGAACTAAGTGGAGTTATTCCCCCAGCATACATGCCGGCATTGCTCAGCATGAAATATGATGCTCTAAGTTTCTGACAAATGTGATTAGTGAGGTTGTTCATCTGATCCTTGTTACTGAGGGGAATACCAAGATGCGTAACTTGGTTCGACTCATGAATAGGTTTTCCATTTATAAGCCACGATTTTGTACTTCTAGATGTTTGAACGGATGTGCGCTCATTGAACACTATTATTTTACATTTGTCTTGGTTATATTTGAATCTCCATTTTTGACTGAATGAACTACATATGTTACACAGTAGGTGTAGACCCGGAGCGGTTAAAGTCAGTAGAGTCATGTCATCTGCTTGGGTTGGTGATACACAAAATGAGGAGCCAAAGCGCAAGCCATATTTGCTCTGTTCAAGAGTGTGTATAAGGTCGTCAATGAATATCATGTAGAACAGAGGGGACAAGATACTACCCTGTCTGGTTCCCTGTTGTATTTCGAAACGGCGAGAAACACAGCCATTGAACCGGACAGAGCACTTTAATCCACATAAGAGGGAGTTGATGATGTGCCAAATTTTCCCTTGGAAGCCACGCTAATATAGTTTGAGAAGAAGTCCGTTAGTCCAAACCGTATCAAAGGCTTTATGGACATCTAAGAAACATGCACAAATAATTAAAAATAAGGTACTATGATTTTCGGCTGTGAACGATATTGATTCATGTATTATAAATGAGGAGTTTAAACAGCTAATTCCTTTTTGGAAACCACGTTGAAGAGGGTGCACTTTCATGAGTTGGGGGGTATTGGTTTCAAGGCGCACGAGAATTATTTTCTCAAATATCTTGTATAGGATAGGAAGCAATGTGATGGCGGTAACTGTCAAACTGATTTTTGGGTTTGTTTCCTCCTTTATATAGAGGAATTATCATGCCGACTTTTGCTTGTGCGGGTACGTGATTGAATTTTAGCATTTTCGACAAGAGCCTAACTATTGAGAGCTGGAGGAAATCACCACCATGTACAATGTGCTCATAACACAGTGAATCGAATCCGGGAGCTTTGCCTTTTTTGGCGGATTTCAGTACGTTTTTAAGTTCTTCTAAAGAAATTTCATAGCATAGTTCGGTATCAAGGTCTGATGTTTCGAGAAGCTGCGATAGTTCTTCGACTTTGTTATTGACATATGTATGGTGGTTTTCGTCGAAGTCATCGCTGACTAATGGGGAATAGAGGTTTTCAAAGTAAGATGCCCATGCTTGTATCACGTCACTTGGTTCTCTTAGTGTGGAACTATTTACTTCAAATAGATAATTTGACGTGATACCTCTATCGGAGCGTCTTTTATTGAAGATTCTAAAAAAAGGCGTTAATATCCATTTCTGCTAATCTATCGAGACGATCATCAAGTTGTTGGATGTGTTTTTCGTTTGATTTCCGAAATAAACCTTTAGATTCCTTGTTTGCTCGGTATGCAGGGTGTGACTGATCCCGAGGTCTGGCATAAGAAATCCACTCACGTCGCCTCAGGACCATTTCGTTGTGGAGCTCCTTCAGAACATCATTCCAAAATGGTCTGAGGTGACGATTGGATTTCTTGGGTGGAATTGATATGCGAGCTGCGTCTGATACAATTGTGACTATTTCGTTGTAATACGCATCTATTTCGTTTTTGTTATTAATTGTACGAAATTCTAAATTGTTGTGTATATAGAGCTGATATGCATCTATGGAATGAGCGGAATGTATGGCACGTTTCCAGTCTATCTTTGGCATGGGTGTAGTTCTACTAGTTGACGTTGCACTATCATATAGGATTTTCAAAAATATGGGGCGATGATTTGATACATTGGTGGCAGAGTCGTCCAGGACTTCAATGTGCTCAACTCTATGAAATTCCGCGGAGGGTATAAGGATATGATCAATGATCGTACCCGGGCCACCGTCCGCGGGGACAAATGTGGTCTTGACACCTATAGATTCTGATTTGCAGTGCACAGATGATAATTTTACCATATCTACACTGCTAAAAATTTGAAGATATATAAACGTGTCACATGTTTTATTAAAATTGGTAGTGTTTATAAATATACGGATCATGTGTTTATTTGTATAATATGAAATCGCTGGTGTTTATAATAAAACATTCGACATGTTTTAAACAGTTGCATTACTATCTTCGACAGTGCAGCACTGTAATTTAAAATCTGAATACAATTGTCCAATTTATTAATTCAACTACAAATTAACTTTAAAATAAATATATGTGGTAATAAATGTTTTAAACAAATATTTATGGCTAATTGCACTTGTTTCGTATGGTATAAAACGCCAGCGTTTATATATTGATGTATGTCTAAAACACCAGCGTTTATGACTACGCGCGAGCGACTTCCCCGACATGTATCATGCTGTGATTTGTCTATCAAATAGTCTGCTGGGTGTAATACAATACCATTGCTATGGTAGACTTAGGTGACTTTTGGATGGAATAACATCTGTGCTAAGTTACCACGCATGGAAAGCCAGTTAATTTTGGCCTCATTTAAATCACACTCTGCATTGTGTCTGTTTACTGTATCTATTTGTCTGTGATATTTATAACTCAATGTTCAATCAATTCTTCATAGAATAACAGTCTTCTTTGGATTTTGTGGTATCGTGAAATTGAGGTAAGTTTATATCTATGGTATTAGCAAGAACTAATGCAGATATAATCGATCTATATCGAAATGAAAAGGACATATTGTATATGTGCATGTCATCTGAAATGGATAGGGTGACACTATCTAAATCTCAAACTCTCTCAGTTACGCGTGTATCTTTTTGAGTTGCAAGAATATAGAATCCGTTTTGGGGGCTAGTCTCACCAGTGGTAAAACAAAATTTAAAGCGGCACATAAGTTTCAAACCCTTTATTCTAAGATCATTATTACTGACCGTATATTATGTATCTGTCTTGCACGTACGGGTTGGTGAATGTCCAAGCTCGCGATTGCATGATTTAAGAGACTTTGGTGAGCGATTTTGATTTGCGTCTCTTACAATGATGAAAATTTCCCGTGTATTAATCAATTCAATGGTTCCTGCATTAGTTTTTAATATTATAAAGTTCCCTGTCAACACAAGTCAGAATATCAACAAGTATCCGTATTAAACGGTTTATAATATGACCGCTATATATATACGAATGATCTAAGTTGCTGTTTGCTTTTCAGATATTTTCACTAAAGTTTAATTAATTAATTTTAAATCTTCATTGTTTCAGGATTCTGAATGACCAGGCAATATTACAGGAGACGGAAAAGTTAAGGAACTGGCAGGATATTACGCAGTTAGTGTACACAAATGGAGGACTGACGGAGCACACGAGTTGTATAACGGCACGAGCTGATATTTGAAACCATGATTTAAATTTTATGAAGAGCATGCCGTGATAAACTGAAACACAAGCTTTCCGTGCACAGAGATTCCATCAGTGATCTGATGATCAGTCATCTTGTACTCAAAACAGAGCCAGAAGATTAAACTACCACTTCTCTCCAAAACCTCGGAGATGGTCCCAAATATGGGACTCAGAGCCATTATACGGGATATACATGGATTCTACATACGACGAAATATAGGATATATATATATATAGAAGTTCAACATACAATATGGTCTATAGACTATACCGTATAACTAGATATACAGAATATGGAACTGCACGGCATTGGACTACACATAAAGAATCACTGGATTATATCAGGAACTATATACACATGATTTATCAGAACATTTTTTAATTCACAGCATTGGATTAAAAAAAACACGTGACTTTTAATATTCTCACAATGGATTTATCAGTAACCACGCGACTTTAAATATTATAATATGGATTTACAAGAAACCAAAGACTCGTACCATTATACGACATTTGAGTCATTTATGGTTTTTACCCTAATTCCATGACTGGAGCTTCCTGAAGTTTTGCGAAACCCATATTCCAATGCGTTCTCTTATATATGCGAGTCTCCCATAGAGAGCCTCGCATATACAAGATAATACATTGGTCAATCAATATTGATCTTGTAAGCCAATGCAATATCTTATATATGCGATGCTCCCCGTGAGAGACTCGCATAAGTAAGAGAATCAATGGCACATGATATTTAATGCTGCAACAGCGCAGCTCCCGTCATGAAAGTGTTAAGAAACAAGGTGGATTCAAAAATGACAATTAATAATAATTATAGTCAAATATAAAATAAATCTCAATCTCCGCAAACAAATCCATCTTTAATTATAAATGTATATAATATTCTACATTCATTCAACGTCGACCAGTTATTTGCTCGAGGATCACATCGAACTAGTTCGAAACAACCTAGTTCCATGAGTTTAAGAACATTTTGTGTTCTTATCAAATTGACGACCAATCGAAACACTAGTTAACCAATGAACATTTTGAAGATGATGTTGAACAATTTGTTGAATTGTACCGAAATTTGTTTTTGAGAATAAAATATTTATAAACACATCGGGTGTTTTATTTTCATAATAATAAACACGTCATAGTGTTTATAAAGTGTGTCTGGAAAATCAACACGTTGTGTGTTTATTATAAAACGCTATGACATGTTTTAATATAAACACTAGTGTTTATTCATAATCGGATAGAGTGTTGATTTTAAAACACTATGACGTGTTTTTATATAAACACTGGTGTTTATTCATAATTGGATGGAGTGCTTATTATAAAACACTGTGACATGTTTTTATATAAACACTGGTGCTTTAATTATAAAACACGTGTGTTTTTACTAAAACAGACCACATGTCTTATAAGTGTGTCTCTCAGGTGTTTTTAATCAAACGCGTTTATAGGAAATTATTTTTTGCAGTGTAGCAGTTATGCAAACGCTCTATTCCTCGCGTCGTGCTTTTCAAGGTTTCCATTGAAATCTCCCATCAGCATTAAATGGCCAAGGGATTTGAATATGGACATTAAATCATTCAGTTTTTGTATATATTCTTCATAATGTTTTGTCGTGTAATTTGTTGAGGGTAGGTTTACTTGAAAAATATATAAGAAGACGCCTGGTCCCAGTTGAAGTTGTATACCGCATATTCTATCGTCATCAATGTCAAGAACGGTTACTCTATCACTAATAGATTTCTTCCACATCAAGCATACACCGCCCTTGTATCTCCCCCTCTGAAATGGCAATCCGGCGTTGGGAGGAGTCACACACTGCATGATAAGTATACAAATCGTTTACAAGCTCAAGAAAGTGCACGTTATGTGAGTGAAGCCAATGTTCGGCTATTCCACATATATCGAGATCATGGTCAGACAATAATGTATTCAGGTATGCGCTACTAGACATCAGGCCGGTACAGTTCCACGTAGCTATGTTCAACATGGTTATCAGTATCAAGTGATTCAACGTTAGACATAGAATTCAGAAGAATAATACATATAGGAAAGAATTAATTCAACAGATAAAATTCGTATCCGGGGCAAGATACATTCACATACCAAATTTCAAGTCGATAGCTCCACCCGTTTCCGAGATCTCGTCTGCGCATGCGCGAAGCTGGCGTCACATGGGCTCGCCAATACGACAACAACGACCGCCTGGTCAAACTACACATACGTACCAAGTTTCGTCCCGATCGGTCGAGAATCGTAGATTTGTATCAATGACATACAGACAGACAGACAGACAGACAAACAGAAGTCTTCAAAATATATATGAAATATACGCATAGTGTTTCTGAATAACAAATTTAATCCACGAGTGGGATTGGCGATTTCACCACGAGCTTCAGCGAGTGGTGTAAATCGCCAATCCCACGAGTGGATTAAATTTGTTATTCAGAAACACTATGCGTATATTTTGTTTATGCCACGATCTTTACAATGCGATGGATAAACACTTTTCCGTTCAAATTGTATGGAGAAAGTTTAATCCACTCTGCGAAGTTTAATCAACAGTAGGCACGTTTAATCAACAGGTGTTGATTAAATGTAAAATTTAAACAGATGTCTTTATTTATATAGTAAGATGGCGATCGTGGTATAAATCATTACAAATCTTATCAACATCAAACTGTTTGGTAAATTGTGATATATGATTCATTGATAATTTAATCATAAGCTGTCAATCCATGGAATACTATAAAACCATTGGTTGTCATACATTTAGCCATGGAATACTATAAAACCATTGATTGTCATACATTTAGCCATTGAATACTATAAAACCATTGGTTGTCATACATTTAGCCATGGAATACTATAAAGCCATTGGTTGTCATACATTTAGCCATCAAAGTTATTTCTCGATAACATATATATATCGATTATTTTCTGCTATAGAAATGACAACAGCATCACGTGATCGTGATATGACCAAGCCTATACCGCGTGCCTAAAATTATGGCCCTGTGAATCGATTTGATTCGATGCGATTCAGAATCTTATATCTGATTCAAATTGTATCGAATCATTGGCACAAGTTGAATTCTCATTACTTCAATGGACTACATTGCTTTTTTGTGAAGATATATTATGATTCCAATGAAAGACCACACATACAAACACTGTTGTAGACTGAGCTATACTATATAGACCACCGAAGCATTGCACGACTGATGTAACTAATCTAGCAAAATTTCATATATACATGTATATTGAACTTCAGCTGTGTGAATTTTTATTTTATAGCAAAGATGGCCACAACGAATGCACACTTAATTGTTGAAATTGAGGTCCCTAAATGGTGAATTTGGTGATGCTAACATGCCATGTGGGATAGCGTCACTAAATTCACACTCTGTAGACCTTACGTAATTATCATAGTATTACATACCGACAATCACTTATCGTCGTTACGAAGTGAGCAAATTGATAACAGTACGGCCACTCAGTCAAGTGATATCTCCATCATCACTACTGATACATCTGAGGCAATGATTCGATACGATTCGAGATTCGATGCAATTCAGAATGATTTGGCTGATTCGAGATTCGATTTGAAATGAAAATGCCTGATTCGCAGGTCCTACCTAAAATGCACATGAAACCTATTCGATAATTCCTATGATATAAAATGGAATTCCGTTCTTGCATCTAAATTCCTTCAGGTAGGACCGCCCTGTCATTAACCATCAGTACGTCAGTGCAAAAGTATCTAGAGAAATCAACAAAACTCGTAAATCTACATTTGCAAAGAAAGGAAGTTTCAGAAACTAACAACTGGCGTCACAGCCGAAATATATCTGGAACATGTGCCCAGGGGCAGGGGTTGCTACAGAGCATGCACAATAGCCAATAAAAAGCGACAAAGTTATGAAGCCGCTTCATCACTCCATAATTGAATGTTTGATTGACAGCGTGTCAGTTTCAAATTTATGTTGTCCTTGTAGTCGGAAATAAGCTCCAAGTTTTAAGCTCATTTTACTTCTACCTTCTACTTACCGTCGTTCCCCTGTGAAATGACGGATTAAATTATAAGAAATAGCTCTTGTTTCGATTAAAGTGATGTGAAACACTCCGGTAGGGTGATCAAATAGATATGGAGAATAATCTTGTTCAAAGTAGTTATTTTTACAAATATTATATCTAAATTGACAACCCACACCTACGTCTTATATATTAATTAAATGCAGTGACTAGAGATGGCGATATCGTTTTCGTTAATTTATCGCCAATAGAAGCGTCCCGATTCGAGTAGTAAATATTTACAATTTAGCATAGTTCAGACAATGTTTTCTATGGAGTGGTACGGTCGATTTGCTTGAAATTTTCGGTGATGTTAGTAGAATCTTACATTCCTCCAGTTGGCAAAGCACCTGAGTACTAACTTATCAGTTTCACACACCCGAACAAGTACATATCAAAATATATTTTTGCGCTGTGACGTCATACTGCATGGATCGCATGTAGAAGTTATTTATAGCGATGGTAATGTGACACAGAGCTTAATTTTCCAGACTCTGTACTGCAAAGCTGGTTCAAGTCTGGTTTGAATTAGACTGGGTTCATAGAAAATTGTTCCATTACGAAACATGAAACCACAATAAAAGGTAATAAAGTCGCAAAATTCCATTATTAATTGATGCAACTTTAATAAACAAATATTATGTAAATATTATTTATATATAAATAACTATGCAAATGCATAGCTATTAAACAAACAAAAAGTTTAAAGACCTTGGTTGAATTCGGAACCAGACAGTTCGTTCAGATTGGAGAGTGAATCTGTTTATAGAGGGTCCGGTTTGGAGAGGTTTTACTGTATACTCTCAATTGACTAATGGCATGGAGAGGGAATCTGTTTATAGAGGGTCCGGTTTGGAGAGGTTTTACAGTATACTCTCAATTGATTAATGGCATGGAGAGGGAATCTGTTTATAGAGGGTCCAGTTTGGAGAGATTTTACTGTATACTCTCAATTGACTCATGGCATGGAGAGGGAATCTGTTTATAGAGGGTCCGGTTTGGTGAGGTTTTACAGTATACTCTCTATTGACTCATGGCATGGAGAGGGAATCTGTTTATAAAGGATCCGGTTTGGTGAGGTTTTACAGTATACTCTCAATTGACTCATGGCATGGAGAGTGAATCTGTTTATAGATGGTCCTGTTTGGAGATGTTTTACTGTATACACTAAATTGACCCATGGCATGGAGGGAGAATCTGTTTATAGAGGGTCCAGTTTGGAGAGGTTTTACAGTATACTCTAAATTGACTCATGGCATGGAGAGGGAATATGTTTATAGAGGGTCCGGTTTGGAGATGTTAAATATTAGTATACTCTCAATTGACTAATGGCATGGAGAGGGAATCTGTTTATAGAGGGTCCTGTTTGGAGATGTTTTACTGTATACTCTCAATTGACTCACGGCATGGAGGGAATCTGTTTATAGAGGGTCCGGTTTGGAGAGGTTTTACTGTATACTCTCAATTGACTCACGGCATGGAGGGAATATGTTTATAGAGGGTCCGGTTTGGAGAGGTTTTACAGTATACTCTCAATTGACCCATGTCATGGACAGGGAATCTGTCTATAGAGGGTCCAGTTTGGAGAGGTTTTACAGTATACTCTCAATTGACTCATGGTATGGAGAGGGAATCTGTTTATAGAGGGTCCAGTTTGGAGAGGTTTTACAGTATACTCTCGATTGACTCACAGCATGGACAGGGAATCTGTTTATAGAGGGTCCAGTTTGGAGAGGTTTACTCTATACTCTCAATTGACCCATGGCATGGAGGGGGAATCTGTTTATAGAGGGTCCAGTTTGGAGAGGTTTTACAGTATACTCTCGATTGACTCACAGCATGGACAGGGAATCTGTTTATATATAGAGGGTCCAGTTTGGAGAGGTTTACTCTATACTCTCAATTGACCCATGGCATGGAGGGGGAATCTGTTTATAGAGGGTCCAGTTTGGAGAGATTTTACAGTATACTCTCAATTGACCCATGGCATGGACAGGGAATCTGTTTATAGAGGGTCCGGTTTGGAGAGGTTTTACAGTATGCTCTCAATTGACCCATGGCATGGACAGGGAATCTGTTTAGAGGGTCCGATTTGGAGAGGTTTTACAGTATGCTCTCAATTGACTCATGACAATGCCAGGCCTGAGAATAAGGTGTCATTTGTACAATGAGGTCCCCAGAGCGTGAATTTAGTGATGCTATGCATCGTAGCAGGCTATCATCACTAAATTCACCCTCTGGGGACCTCATTCTGCTTAGGCCTCATCTTCTCTGGAAAGTTTCTTTATTATAAAATTTCTATAGAATATTCTTGACATAGATTCTATTTCTTTTTTAGTTTAGATTCTCTATATCCCCAAATAGACAGAGGACACATTGCATAATCAAGGTTCCCAATGGGTGTACATCACAATATTCACCATTTTGAAACTTCAGTCTGAGTCTATGTCTCCCGTAGCAGATGAGGCCATGCAGAATGAAGTCCCAAGAGGATGAATTTGGTTATGCTAACCTGCTGTGTGGGATAGCATCACTAAATTGACCCTCTGGAGACCTCAATCTGCAAATGACAGGCAGACTAAAATCAGGCTTGGGCATCAATATTGTTTATTGACAGTGACTTATGTATTTATATACTAGTACACACTGAAATACAGTAATGCCCTAAATAATTGACTCCTTAACCACAGCAGAATTATGGGTAATTTTTCAGGATTTAGTTGGAAATATGGCTTTTTGCCATTCATCGGAAAGCTCCCATATTTCCGACTAAATCCTGAAAACTATAATTCTGCTGTGGTTAAGGAGTCGATTATTTAGGGTATTACTGTACATGGTATATTCCTGTTTATTCATAAAGAGATTCCACTCACTCATTTCTTTGCCGGGAATAAGAGATTTCCACTCACTCATGGGATCCACGTATCTTTGCCGGGAATAAGATATTTCCTCTCACTCATGGGAGCCACGTATCTTTGCCAGGAATAAGAGATATCCACTCACTCATGGGAGCCATGTATCTTTGCCGGGAATAAGAGATTTCTACTCACTCATGGGAGCCATGTATCCTTGCCAGGAATAAGAGATTTCTACTCACTCATGGGAGCCATGTATCCTTGCCAGGAATAAGAGATTTCCACTCACTCATGGGAGCCATGTATCTTTGCCGGGAATAAGATATTTCCTCTCACTCATGGGAGCCATGTATCTCTGCCAGGAATAAGAGTTTCCACTCACTCATAGGAGCAACGTATCTTTGTCGGGAATAAGAGATTTCTACTCACTCATGGGAGCCACGTATGCAACCTTTTTATATGCGTTTGATATGTCAAAAAAAAATAAAAATCCGAATGGAATAACTGCAGTACGTTTTTATACAAACTGTACAGAACTAGGACCCGATTCCCTGATTCAAATCAAACCCCGAGCTAGCTGATGCGGAGGGAGGTGGAATGCTTCATTGGCCTGTGCCCCAGAAATAAAAAATTCAATTAAAAATCTCGCAGTCACATATAATATTGATTTTTGGCCTGACAAATGGAAAATTGACATTGTGTGGCCTTATCTTTATTAGATACAATCAAAAACACAATAACACAGTATAATTTAGAAAAATATATAAACAGTTTTATAAATATTAAGGCAATGTCGCTGAAGAATTAAAGGCCCATTTAATTTTCGAGTCACCGATTATTTTTTTTATAGTGCCTTGATATACGGTTTTATTAACAATCTATGACATAAAATATGATTGAAATACTAAAATTCATCACCATTTGGAATGTCTGTGTCTCAGAAGGTGTCCATAGAGTAATAGAAAATAGCTGAAATCATAGAAACATTTCTCCCGTCTCGCTCCCAGAAAGCAACAACATTCAAACTGAGATATAGAGTTATTCCCCTTCCATTGAATATAATTATCTTTGCAGTACGGTCCATATGAAACTTTAGCAGAGAAACACGTCAAGACTTCAACAAAAACAACATGTTTACAGTTTCTTACACCGGATAAGTTGATAATACAATGTGTTGGAGCTTCCTCTTTAAAATGGTAATAATATATTTTATTTAATGTGTTTGAAAATTAAGTGGACCTTTAACTGAAGCATACACAGTGTTCACTCATCCTTGTTACGCCTTTTGGAATATTGTGTTGTTTTGTTTTCCATTAAAACATAGCTTCCAATACATTTTATATTGGATTGTCCCCATATCTGGTTGTAACTAGCAATCTGATTGGCTACAACGCCACATTCAAATCACCATGACCCCATCACACTTGACAGCAGGGTTTAACCCCGCCTTCCATGAATGGAACTTCCTGAAATTGTGTTGAAAACCCTGCGCCAATGTATTCTCTTCTATATGTGTAAGTCTCCCACAGGGAGCCTCGCATATATAAGAGAATACATTGGCCTAAAAATATTTACTTTGACCTTGTAAGTCAGTGCATTCTCTTATATATGCGAGGCTCCCTATGGCATACTTGCATATATAAGAGAGTGCACTGGCACAGGATCTTTAATGCTGCACCAGCGCAGCTCCCTTCATGAAAGGGTTAAATGAACGTGCGCAAATCATCGGGGGTATGTTATTTTTATAAGTATAAGATATATTTCCTATATAAGACACTTACACACTGAACTCAATGGTTATTCATTTTGTGTGTATGTCCGATGTATAAGGCCATAAGGGAACCTCCCTTTAATAGACCATTAATGGCCACATAAAACCCACCTAGTACAAGAAAACCATAGTCAGAAATGGTAACTCACTCAAAATCATATATTATATACCCATGATTGTAATTATAGAATCTTTTTCATTTCTGTAATGGGCATAGCTTATCACAAACCAAAAATCAACATTATTCACATAATATAAACGTCAAAAACCGAAATTGAAGTTCCAACTACACCTTTTACCAGGCTCGGCCTCGGGATCGCACTACAAGATTAGAAAAAAGGCCACAGATATATCCTAGCTTGTGCGTGTGGTTTAGCTGTGGTTTGTTAATAAGCTAGCGTATGGTCATATTATATGCAAGGCACACTATGAGGACAGGGTTTTCGCAAAATTTCAGGAAGCTCCAGTCATAGAAGGGTTAATACTTGGTATTAATATATGATTTTCAAGTTTTTCCACAAAGATAAAATGTGAGCGTACCCAGCTCCGGATTTGTTAATTTATTTACACCTGTTCAGGCTGTTGTCCGGTGTGCACCGAACGCATGGAATATGCTCATCAAATTCAACGTTTTTGTGATGACAAAGTAAACAATTCATGATTTTAAATAAGAGATCTTCCCAGAATATCTGTTAGCACACCCGTAAGAGAAGAATACAGAAACTCACCTGACAAACCCATTTATACTAGGTGCATTTCACGTGGCCTGAGACTTCCGGTCATAATGGTCACTTTTTATTACTATCAAATTCCGTGCTTGAGAAATTTTTTACCGATTTGAAAATAAAGGAGCTATGGTAGGTTCCCTTATACAAAGCAAATAACTATATAGTTTAAGGCGTAACATGTCTGTAGGATATTTAACCATGTGAAACATCGTGATTAATGAATGACCCTTGAACTGGTAGTTAATTACCACCAATCGTGATGTTGTTATGTCAAAGTTTAATGGCAACTGAATCTGGATCCATAGGTCAGCTACAGTAATGCCCTAAGTAATCGACTCCATAACCACAGCAGAATTATGGGTAACTTTTTAGGATTTAGTCGGAAATATGGCTTGTTGCCATTCATCGGAAAGCTCTCGGGGAGAGCTTTCCAATGAATGGCAACAAGCCATATTTCCGACTGGGAGAGCTTTCCGATGAATGGCAACAAGCCATATTTCCGACTAAATCCTGAAAAGTTACCCATAATTCTGCTGTGGTTAAGGAGTCAATTACTTAGGGCATTACTGTACTCCATTCTCATTGGTATGAATTAATGTGGCACGTATGAAAACCGCAGTTAAACTGAGGCTGCTTGTCTATTGTTGTGGGGACAAAACCGGTATCTCCGGCAACATCGTGGGGTATATGGCGATTTAATACCTCATACATTGAACCCCTCGGCTAAAAATCAACATCCACGTATTAAATCTCCATGTACCCCACGATGATGCTGAAGATAATGAATAATATATATCTCTGATAATGGAGTTTTCAAATAATTAGTGTCCACCCATAGTTTCAGTGTTAAATTGCCAATTTTCAAACAACTTTTTGTTGTCAAATCATAATGTACTGATATACTATTTTACAATTTGCATGACACATTATTCACAATTAATGACGAAAATAATGTATGTTCTCAGATGTATTGTAGCATATAGATCGTTATCTTCGGCAACATCGTGGGGTACATGGAGATTTAATACCTGGATGTCTCTTTTTGAACCCCTCGGCTCCGCCTCGGGGTTCAAAATTGACATCCAGGTATTAAATCTCCATGTACCCCGATGTTGCCGAAGATAACTAATATTATATAATACAAGGTGATTTAGATTATCCAATATGATCAAAATCGACTTGATTAATGGGTCATTGAAATGTAATTTGACGATTAACGCATGATAAACAAGTTTACAAAATAGATATCCAAATAAAAAACAAATTGAGGAGGGGACTAAAAATAGGGTCGTTTTGCAATTTGTTTATATTGGCCTTATCAGGGAAATACAGGCATGGGGGGAAAGGAGCCCGGCCTTATAGCGGAAGCGCTGTCAATGTTCCCTGCCCTATAGTGGAAGCGGTGTCAATGTTCCCCGCCCCTTTAGTGGAAGCGCTGTCAATATTCCCCGCCCTTATAGTGGAAGCGGTGTCAATGTTCCCCACCCCTTTAGTGGAAGCACTGTCAATATTCCCCACCCCTATAGTTGAAGCGGTGTCAATGTTCCCCGCCCCTTTAGTGGAAGCGCTGTCAATATTCCCCGCCCCTATAGTGGAAGCGGTGTCAATATTCCCCGCCCCTTTAGTGGAAGCGGTGTCAATGTTCCCCACCCCTTTAGTGGAAGCACTGTCAATATTCCCCACCCCTATAGTGGAAGCGGTGTCAATGTTCCCCGCCCCTTTAGTGGAAGTGCTGTCAATATTCCCCGCCCCTATAGTGGAAGCGGTGTCAATTTTCCCCGCCCTTATAGTGGAAGCGCTGTCAATATTCCCCGCCCTTATAGTGGAAGCGGTGTCAATGTTCCCCACCCCTTTAGTGGAAGTGCTGTCAATATTCCCCGCCTCCTATAGTTGAAGCGGTGTCAATGTTCCCCGCCCCTTTAGTGGAAGCACTGTCAATATTCCCCGCCCCTATAGTTGAAGCGGTGTCAATGTTCCCCACCCCTTTAGTGGAAGCGGTGTCAATATTCCCCGCCTAGACCCCGAAGCCACGACAAATAGTTTTCATGGCTGGCTCAACCGATTTTCGTGGCTGGTTAACTAGCTAAGCCGGCTTAGTCACGATGTTCGTGGCTGACGAAATATGGCGGCTCAGCCGGCTGAGATGTTATCATTCAGCGTATTTTCGTTTCCGAAATGTTCCTAATCCCCTGTTACCGGTTATAGACGCCGTTTTTTTAGCGTTTGTGGTGAACCCGTATAATTCCAGACCACACGTAATCTTTTGATGTTGGGCTTTTCCATTATGGCGAAAATTCACGAAGGATTGGCATGGATATAGGCTTACTATCTAATCGGTATAAGTAGTTACATTGGGACTTCTGACGACTTCAGACTGCTATCACCACTGCCATCTTGCGATATATGCTTGCATCATTGAATGATGAACCCGATAGTAATGATATATAATATTTCAAACTATTTTCTATTCTTATGTGTATATATTGACAAATGCCAGTGATGTCTGAGACTGGGTGTTGTCGATACAAACAATTTATATTTAACCCTTTCAATACCGAATGGATGCGCCCATTCAGTTATATGAAAGCATGCATTGGGATAGTCTATTCCACATTAAGGGGCCAGGTGTTCTGATAATATAACAACCATGCTGTGTCCATGCGAGTATACCAATATTAGGCAATGCGGTTTAGTTCTTTGCGATTCACAGAACAGTTGTGCTTGACATATAAGCCCATGCACACGGCTCAGCCATTTTACAATTCCGGCGGCGGAGATTTTTAAATGTGGCTGGCGTTAGAAATAATATGGCTGGCGGCGGCTTGTAGCCAATATGGCTGGCGGCGGCGGCGTACGATGGCGGCTTCGGGCTCTATCCCCGCCCCTATAGTGGAAGCGCTGTCAATATTCCCCGCCCCTTTAGTGGAAGCGGTGTCAATGTTCCCCACCCCTTTAGTGGAAGCGGTGTCAATATTCCCCGCCCCTATAGTGGAAGCGGTGTCAATGTTCCCCGCCCCTTTAGTGGAAGCGCTGTCAATATTCCCTGCCCCTATAGTGGAAGCGGTGTCAATGTTCCCCGCCCCTTTAGTGGAAGCACTGTCAATATTCCCTGCCCCTATAGTGGAAGCGGTGTCAATATTCCCCACCCCTATAGTGGAAGCACTGTCAATATTCCCCGCCCCTACAGTTGAAGCGGTGTCAATGTTCCCCGCCCCTTTAGTGGAAGCACTGTCAATATTCCCCGCCCCTATAGTGGAAGCACTGTCAATATTCCCCGCCCTTACAGTTGAAGCGGTGTCAATGTTCCCCGCCCCTTTAGTGGAAGCGCTGTCAATATTCCCCGCCCCTATAGTGGAAGCACTGTCAATGTTCCCCGCCCCTTTAGTGGAAGCGCTGTCAATATTCCCCGCCCTATAGTGGAAGCGGTGTCAATGTTCCCCACCCCTTTAGTGGAAGCACTGTCAATATTCCCTGGCCCTATAGTGGAAGCGGTGTCAATGTTCCCCACCCCTTTAGTGGAAGCACTGTCAATATTCCCCGCCCCTATAGTTGAAGCGGTGTCAATGTTCCCCACCCCTTTAGTGGAAGCGGTGTCAATATTCCCCGCCCCTATAGTGGAAGCGCTGTCAATATTCCCCGCCCCTTTAGTGGAAGCGCTGTCAATATTCCCCGCCCCTTTAGTGGAAGCGCTGTCAATGTTCGAGTCTCCTCAAATGAAGAACCAGTGGCTGAGCTGGTTGTATTATGATTCCGCCGCGTCTCCTCATTTTGTATCCTGGGACGAGATCGAGCTTAAAATGCCTCAAAATGACGGCGAGGCAAATCTTCATTTCCTGCATGGAGAATCGGAAGCCAATGCACTTAGTAGCGCCGGAACCGAAAGGCATATATCTGTATTGAATGTCAGTCTCCGTCATAAATCTCTCCGGTTTGAATGCTTCCGGGTCATCCCAATTAGATTCGGATCTGAAACAAAAAAGATTCTAAGTGTTGAAAATATCATGTCATATCATGGCATGTAATCGATTACATTGGCATGTAATCACCCCAATCCTGATGTAGGGACTAGGGATGTCTTTACATAAGAAATGAACGGTGGTTTCAATGTGGTCATGGGATTTTGACCGCGAGAAAAATTCAGCAAACTGCATGAACCCCGAAGGGGTTCATGCAGAGTTTGCTTAATTTTTATCGCGGTCAAAACCCATGACCACGTTGGATCCGCCGTTCATTATTTATATTTATATACTTACGTTCATTATCAACTAGGATTGTCTGTCTTTCAAACTATACTTATTCACTTTAAATGAACGCATGGAGTTCAGTTCGGACAGTCCAAATCCTCGCTTTTTAGAAATCCAAACATTGTGAGAATCCGTTGACGGAGAGCGGAAAAACGCAATTGCACAGTGAATTATACACATATATGACGAAATGTCTTGTTTTACTTGTACTGATATAGACCAAAACAAATTGCTTGCCAAATCCGGACGTGCTGAATAGTCAAGCAGTCGTTCATGTCCGACAATACCCGGTGATTTCCAGGATCAATGTGTTCATAAACCTATGAACAACATCGAAAGTGACGTCACATTACGTTCATAGGTTTATGAACACATTGACTCAGGGGGCATGTCTACCGTAACGCTATGGGGAAATCGGAAGCGATATTAGGTGTATGTAGATATATAGTAATGAATGAACGTACATACCAAATTTCATTGATAATAAAAATAATAATGAATAGTTTGTATATCGAGTGCTTAATCACATGAGTGACGGGAGCTGTGCTGGTGCAGCATTAAAGATCATTATGCCAATGCATTCTCTTATATATGAGGCTCCCATTAAGAACCTCGCATATCTAATAGAATGCACTAGCTTACAAGGTGAAGGTAAATATTGTTAGGCCAAAGCATTCTCTTATATATACGAGGCTCCCTATGTAGCATTATTACCAAGCCTGAATTTAGTTTGTCTGACATTTGCAGAATGAGGTTCCCAGAGGGTGAATTTAGTGATGCTACCCCACATAGCAGGCTAGCATCACCAAATCCACCCTCTGGGGACCTCATTCTGCTTAGGGCCTCATCTTCTGGGAAGAATCTATAGTATCAAATTAACATTGTTTTAGTTACATTTCCCTTCTAGGAAGTTTCTATATCCCCTAATTTGCAGAAGATAAAATTCATAATTGAGGTGCCCAATGGGTGAACTTCAACTGGGGAACTTGAATCTGATCCTATAGGTCTGCCATATCAGTTGACGGCCTAAGCAGAATGAGGTCCCCAGAAGGTGAATTTAGTGCTGCTAGCCCACTATACGGGATATCGTCACTAAATTAACCCTCCGGGGACCTCATCTGCAAATGACAGACACCCTATTTGCAGGCTTGGTTAACCCTTTACCCAACAGAACGGCCCTGTGCCAATGCATTCTCTTATATATGGGAGTCGACCATAGGTCGCCTCGCATATATAAGAGAATGCATTGGCTTAACAAATATTAAAAATTATAAAATTGTCAAAGAATGTAGAAAAATATTATAAAAAATGTTAAAAAATGTAAGAAAAAATTATAAAATTGCTAAAGAATGTAAGAAAAAATGGTAAAAAGTGTTAAAAAATATTTTTTTTAGGCCAATGCATTCTCTTATATATGCGAGGCGACCTATGGTCGACTCGCATATATAAGAGAATGCATTGGCACAGGGCATAACTGCAACCATCACAATGTGGTCAATGAACCGGTTCTAATGATATCCATATTTGTATGGTGTTATTGAGACAGACCGAAGATCTTTTAGGCTGTTGAAGCTTTATTTGGGCGTTTTTGGCCGTTTTGTTGGATAAAGGGTTAAGCCACACCAGTACCTGGCACAGTCGCTAGACCTTTAACAGCTTTATGAAAGTCAACTTAGGTCAAAGGTCGATAAAATGGCTATAACTATTCAGTGATGTTAATTTATTCACATGATGCAGGTAGCACACAATATGCAAGTCGGGATGCCGAAAATATTTGTTTGTCAAGAGAAAAGTGACGATGACTGCAAAATATATGAAAGATAAGGGGATTATTAAGGTCAGGACCCATTTTGTAGCAGACAAATTGTTTTCCATTCACAAGGAATTGTGTGTTAGAGGGCAACACCCCGGAGCAGTTAAAAATTCTTTTAGGAGAAAAAAAGTACACAATTTAAAATTAAGTTAAAGTACACTAATTCCGATAAAAAACGTGGGCTTTAGTGTATACTGCATACACATACTCGATGCTGGGAGAGCATTGAATCTGCAATACTGTTAAACGAAATAAAAGGTCGGCCGACCACAGTGTCCCCCGACAACGTGGCAAGTCGATGGCCGCTTTGTTAAAGAAATTTTTTTAAATGTCGATGGCCGCTTTGTTAAAGAAATTAAACCAGAGTTTCAAATCTCTACATTTAAAACTGTAGGAGGAGTTGATTACACCATGAAGGTACCCAATCTCATCCAAAAGGCAAAAATGTTCCAAATTTTCTAAGTCGAAAACCCCCCAAAAATATGGAAAAAATTATATTTTTTATTAGCTATATAGATGTTGCAAATCATCAACATGTTAGGAACAATATCCCAGAGTTTAAAATCTCTACATTTAAAACTGTAGGAGGAGTTGATTACACCTTGAAGGTACCCAATCTCATCCAAAAGGCAAAAATGTTCCAAATTTTCTAAGTAAAAAACCCCCCGAAAATATGGAAAAAATGATATTTTTAATTAGCTATATAGATGTTGCAAATCACCAACATGTTAGGAACAATATCCCAGAGTTTCAAATCTCTACGTTTAAAACTGTAGGAGGAGTTGATTACACCATGAAGGTACCCAATCTCGGACGCACGGACGGACGGACGGCTCGACGGACGGACGAGGGTCATTTCTATAGTCCTCCGACGGAAACGTCGGGGGACAAAAATGTGTTTCCAAAAATATCTCGACTATTCACACGCTCTTTGAACTCTTGGTCTCATCTTTCCGAGCCACATATGCAGCGATTGGATAATCGTGTTCATCTGAACCAATCAGAATTAAGGTTACTCGCGGACGGTTGTTAGACAAATAACTATATTCAAACAACAGTTTCCAATCATTTATGGGACCATCTCCTTTTATACTCAACAGAATATATGCAACAAATGATTAATTTGAGCCATGGATTAGTGCAAAATACACTCATGCGCTATGAATGTTGCAAACAACATGGTAATTACCATGTTGTTTACATCGTTCATAAAGCACATGAGTGTATTTTTCATTCACCCATAGCTCAAATTTATTCATTTGTTGCATATAGTCTGTTGAGTATAAAAGGAGATGGTCCCATAAATGGCTGGATTTAGTGCACAGTACCCTTTTAAAAATGCAAAGGAATATAATGAAAGAAAACGAAAAAGAAGCTTAACAAGCCAAACATTCAATAGGATAATAATTAGTTGAAAGTTGCTGTTACTGCAACATACTAAGCATATGCTACATAACTTTTCGACCTTTTACCTGCAGGGGCCTACCAGGTCATAATATCGATGTGGACCTGTATAAGGTACATATGCCAATGAAGATATTTTATTATGTCAGCTCTTGCAATTAGCCGATCAGCGTCGATATATAGTGACGGTATATGAATCCATATTAGATCGGTGACCTAATATGAAATCAATATTAGGTGCTTATCCGCCATCTTGTTTTTTCAGAAACTCAGTCGCCTCAGGAATATTTTTGGTGTATTTTGGCACCAAGAAAGGGGATATCTGTCAGAAATCATTTTCTATGAATTTAAAGACATGGTACCATGTACCACAACCTTCATACGATATATTTGAGGAATTCTAAAGACTCATAAATTAACTTTCAAACTCAACAAGTTGTCATACTTGTGATAATTAGCCACTGACTCAATGCGTTGACGTTCAACGCCCATGACGCGTCACTGTGATGTTACATAAGTTAATGGCCATAGACGACACATTTATCTTACCAAATTACAATTACAAAAAATTACAGCGACAATTAATTAAAGGGATATGCTGGATTTTGTCCACTGACATAATAAATAAGTTACGGGACGCTTAGTGGTCAGATATGGTGTCATGTGAGGCTCAGCGAGATCAATATGGAACGAGTCATATTGGGATCATTCAGCAAAAAAACATGGCTGCTCACTTCGCCCCACATGACACCATATCTGACCACTAAACATCCCGTAATGTATATTATTATGTCAGCTCTTGCGATTAGCCAATCAGCGTCGATATCTAGTGACGGCATATGAACCCATATTAGGTTGGTGACCTAATATGAAATAAATATTAGGTGCTTATCCGCCATCTTGTTTTTTCAGAAACTCAGTCGCCTCGGGAATATTTTTGGTGTATTTTGGCGCCAAGAAAGGGGATATCTGTCGGAAATAATCTTCTGTGAATTTAAAGACATAGTACCATGTACAAAAACCTGCATGTGATATATTTGAGGAATTCTAAAGTCTGATAAATTAACTATCAAACTGAACAAGTTGTCTTACTTCAGGTAATTAGCTATTGACTCAATGCGTTGACGTTCAAAGCCCATGAAGCGTCACTGTGAATTTACATAAGTTAATGGCCATAGACGACACATTTATCTTAACAAATTACAATAAATTATAGCGACGATTAATTAAAGGGATATGCTGGATTTAGTCCACCGACATAATAAATATGTTACGGGAAGCTTAGTGGTCGGATATGGTGTCATGTGAGGCTCAGCGAGATCAATATTAGGCGAGGCCATAATATTGATCTCACTTCGCCTCACATGACACCATATCTGACCACTAAGCGTCCCGTAATTTATAATATTTAGCTGGAATCTCATGTCTGAGAATGATGTCTTTATGAACACTTTTTTCTATCGGTGTGAACTTACCTGTGTATACAGGCGGTTATGCTGATGATGGGTGTGAACTTACCTGTGTAAAGCGGTTATGAACACTCTTACCTGTGTAAGGCGGTTATGAACACTCTTACCTGTGTAAAGCGGTTATGAACACTCTTACCTGTGTAAAGCGGTTATGAACACTCTTACCTGTGTAAGGCGGTTATGAACACTCTTACCTGTGTAAAGCGGTTATGAACACTCTTACCTGTGTAAAGCGGTTATGAACACTCTTACCTGTGTAAGGCGGTTATGAACACTCTTACCTGTGTAAAGCGGTTATGAACACTCTTACCTGTGTAAAGCGGTTATGAACACTCTTACCTGTGTAAGGCGGTTATGAACACTCTTACCTGTGTAAAGCGGTTATGAACACTCTTACCTGTGTAAGGCGGTTATGAACACTCTTACCTGTGTAAAGCGGTTATGAACACTCTTACCTGTGTAAAGCGGTTATGAACACTCTTACCTGTGTAAGGCGGTTATGAACACTCTTACCTGTGTAAAGCGGTTATGAACACTCTTACCTGTGTAAAGCGGTTATGAACACTCTTACCTGTGTAAAGCGGTTATGAACACTCTTACCTGTGTAAGGCGGTTATGAACACTCTTACCTGTGTAAGGCGGTTATGAACACTCTTACCTGTGTAAAGCGGTTATGAACACTCTTACCTGTGTAAAGCGGTTATGAACACTCTTACCTGTGTAAAGCGGTTATGAACACTCTTACCTGTGTAAGGCGGTTATGAACACTCTTACCTGTGTAAAGCGGTTATGAACACTCTTACCTGTGTAAAGCGGTTATGAACACTCTTACCTGTGTAAGGCGGTTATGAACACTCTTACCTGTGTAAAGCGGTTATGAACACTCTTACCTGTGTAAGGCGGTTATGAACACTCTTACCTGTGTAAAGCGGTTATGAACACTCTTACCTGTGTAAAGCGGTTATGAACACTCTTACCTGTGTAAGGCGGTTATGAACACTCTTACCTGTGTAAAGCGGTTATGAACACTCTTACCTGTGTAAAGCGGTTATGAACACTCTTACCTGTGTAAAGCGGTTATGAACACTCTTACCTGTGTAAGGCGGTTATGAACACTCTTACCTGTGTAAGGCGGTTATGAACACTCTTACCTGTGTAAAGCGGTTATGAACACTCTTACCTGTGTAAAGCGGTTATGAACACTCTTACCTGTGTAAAGCGGTTATGAACACTCTTACCTGTGTATACAGGCGGTTATGCTGATGATGGGTGTGGACTTACCTGTGTAAGGCATTTATGCTGATGAAGATATTAGTGTTGGCTGGAATCTCATGTCCGAGAATTACATCTTTATGAACACTCTTTCTAGCGATATTGGGAACAGGTGGATACAATCTGAAATAGCATATCACATGTATATAGCTAGTTCCATAGACTGAGTTTAGTGTGCCTGTCATTTGCAGAATGAGGTCACAAGATGGCGATTTTAGTGAAGCTATTCTGCACAGCGATCTAGTATCACTAAATTCACCCTCTGGGGACCACATTCTGCTTAGGCCTCATCTGCTTAGGGAGACATAGACTCAGATTGAAGTTCCCAAATGGTGAATATTGTGATGTATTGTGATGGGAACCTCGATTATGCAATGTGTCATCTGCCAATTTGGGGGTATAGAGAAACTAATCTTAAAAAAAAATAAAATAGAATCTATGTGCAGATATTTCTATAGAAAATTTATAATAAAGAAACTTTCCAGATGAGGCCTAAGCAGAATGAGGTCCCCATAGGGTGAATTTAGAGATGCTAGCCCACTATGCATGATAGAGTCACTAAATTCACCCTCTGGGGACCTGATTCTGCAAATGACAGGAACACTAAACTCAGGCTTGTCTAGTTCCATAGACTAGTCACCAAGCCTGGATATAGTGTGTCTGTTGCTGGCAGGATGAGGTCCCCAGAGAGTGAATTTAGTGTGCTATCCTGCATGACGATCTAACATCACCAAACCTCATTCTGCTTAGGCTTCAACTATGGCAGACTTAGGATCAGGGTTCGCGCTGCCACTTGCCAAATTTTCCAATGGCAAAAATAATTGACAAAAAATATTTTCATTTGGCAAAAGTTTTGGCAAGTCAACTTTTTAATTGATCAATAAAGTTGAAAATTATCGGTCAATCAATACCGTTCATTTTAGGAATTATTACAATGGAATTGTATTGGTTAACACCTCCAATAAGATGCAGTTAATCTGGTAACATTATTATCAATGGTGGATGGTTTACAAATATTTAGTGTGATGAAGGTGTTTACATAGCTAATCCTCTTGTGAAGTTCTCTTCTGATGAAGCAACTCTTCTACCATTTTATTGTTTTGTGATTGGTTTATTGCTGTATGATAAACCACAATAGAGATGCATGCGAGCATAACTATTAACTAACTGCTTTCCTATAGATATCAAACGTCGTTCAAACCGCAAGAGTCGAAACATAAAACTCAATCAAGGTTGCAGAAAATGATACTATTAGGGATAACATTTGGCAAATTCTAATACAATTTGGCAAAAATTATTTTCATTTGGCAAAAGTAAATTTCGGTCCAGCGCGGACCCTGCTTAGGATCAAATTGAAGTCATATGGAAACTTCCCAGAAGGGAAAAAGTAACTAAAAACAATGTTAACCCTTTACCCAACAAACCGGCCAAAAACGGCCAAATAAAGCTGCAACAGCCTAAATTATCTTGGGTCTGTCTCAATAAAACCATACAAATATGGATATCATTGGAACCGGCTCATAGACCACATTGTGATGGTTACAGTTATGCCCTGTGCCAATGCATTCTCTTATATATGCGAGTCGACCATAGGTCGCCTCGCATATATAAGAGAATGCATTGGCCTAAAAAAATTTTTTTAATGTGTTCAGCCAATGCATTCTTTTATATATAGGTCGCCTCGCATATATAAGAGAATGCATTGGCACAGGGCCGTTCTGTTGGGTAAAGGGTTAATAGATACTTCTCAGAAGATGAGGCCAACATAGAATGAGGTCCACAGAGGGTGAATGTGATGATGCTAGACCACGGTGTGGGATAGTGTCACTAAATTCACCCTCTGGGGACCAGTCCGCAAATGACAGACACACTATTTGCAGGTTTGCTAGTTGCTGGCTCTCTGACACTATGCTATGTTTGCCATCATGAGAGACCAGTACAACCCATAGAGGGCCCAACATAGACTGAAGCAGACGACACTTTGGAGTGTATGCTTCCATCTGTGTGAGGCACTCTGACACTGCTGTGTTCCCCGTCATGAGAGACGAGTACAACCCATAGAGAGCCCCACATAGACTGGAGTAGATGACACTCCGCAGTGCAGGCTTCCATCTGTGTGAGGATCACTGTGGGCTACACTGGCTCTATGACACTCTGACACTGCTGTGTTCCCCGTCATGAGAGACGAGTACAACCCATAGAGAGCCCCACATAGACTGGAGTAGACGACACTCCATAGCACACACTTCCATCTGTGTGAGGCTCTCAGTGGGTTACACTGGCTCTATGATATGCTCAATTAACTTAGGTCTAGGAACTCTCATGGTTAAAATTATTTCAGAGATGAATGGGGAATCCCCAGCTCATAACAGCTTATTAACCTTTCAGTGCCAAGTTCAATTTTTGTATCAACCCATATTTCCTTGATCATTTTTCAAATTTATTGATTATAATAATGTGATACATTGATGGAAAGAGCTCTAAGAGCTCTTTCCAACAATGTATCACATTATTATAATCAATAAATTTGAAAAATGATCAAGGAAATATGGGTTGATACAAAAAACAGACTTGGCACTGAAAGGGTTAATATACATGTTTCGAAATAAGGCACTGTTTACTATTTTGATTGTGTGATAATGGCCACATGTGTTAATAACCAGTCCTTCGAATTTGGAAAACGTAGGTGCGCGATATATCACTCGGAGCTTTTGGGATTTGCGCGCGCCTTTTTTGACGGATCACAATTCAAATTAACATCGATGAAATGACTACTGAATAAAGACAAACACAAGTATAATGATACACACGTATAATTCCAAGTGTGGCAACAGAAACAGAAATAATAAAAGGTCAGCAGACCACAGTGTCCCCCGACAACATGGCAAGTCGATGCCGCTTTGCTAAAGAAATTTTAAAAAAATGTTGAAATTTTCTAAGTCGAAAAGGGTTAATAACTCCATAAAAAAAATATTAGCTATATAGATGTTGCAAATCACCAACATGTTAGGAACAATATCCCAAAGTTTCAAATCTCTACATTTAAAACTGTAGGAGGAGTTGATTACACCATGAAGGTACCCAATCTCATCCAAAAGGCAAAAATGTTCCAAATTTTCTAAGTCGAAAACCCCCCAAAAATATGGAAAAAATGATATTTTTTATTAGCTATATAGATGTTGCAAATCACCAACATGTTAGGAACAATATCCCAGAGTTTCAAATCTCTACATTTAAAACTGTAGGAGGAGTTGATTACACCATGAAGGTACCCAATCTCATCCAAAAGGCAAAAATGTTCCAAATTTTCTAAGTCGAAAACCCCCCAAAAATATGGAAAAAATTATATTTTTGATTAGCTATATAGATGTTGCAAATCACCAACATGTTAGGAACAATATCCCAGAGTTTCAAATCTCTACGTTTAAAACTGTAGGAGGAGTTGATTACACCATGAAGGTACCCGATCTCGGACGCACGGACACACGGACGGCTCGACGGACGGACACACGGACGGACGAGGGTCATTTCTATAGTCCTCCGACGGAAACGTCGGGGGACAAAAACATATGCTTATATTGTACAATAGTCCACATGATAATAACATCAACAATCCGGCAATCCGGTGAATCTGATCACGGTAATTAGTCGACTTCCGCATCTGAGAGCGCATGCTCGTTACCGCAATCAGATTCACCGGAATCAGATTGCCAGGGAGCAAATTATACTTTAAAAATTTTGATTAGTATATAGCTAGTCAATTATTGTAATTGAATAGCATCCATTCCGAATTGAATAGCTATTTTTATGGGCCTAATATCGATGACCGTAGGTCATCTACGGTCATCGCCGATTGTCGAAGGCAGGAGCTGGGGTTAGTACGAAAGGGGTGTCCTTTCGCTCACAATATTACACAAACCCTCCGACTTCCCTGCGTATCGTCATGAGATCTTGTTGAGTCACTATCCGACATGAATAATGATACAGTTAAACCCTAATCTATTATTCAAATGAATCGGCGAATCCTGCATGCCGAAACATCAAACGAGGCCGCCAAAGAATTGACACGCAATCATTGAGTGCGAAAAACGCCACTTTGATCTTTGTTACCAGGTTCGTAATCAACGTCATCACTGCTGAGAAAGATACATGGTGAATAGTCTTGTCGGCGTTTAACCATTGGTTTGTTGTTTGTTAAAATCTTGTTCACTGGTTGCAAATTCCGAGGCGCGCATTTGAAATTTTCAGCGTGCGCATCTAATAACTCGCTGGTTTTTAGATCTGCGCGATAAGCGCAAGTGCAATTGCGCGCCTCAAAATCGAAGGACTGAATAACGATCGTCATAACATGTAGGCAGAATATCTGAAAGGTCTATGCTGTGGATAAATATGCTTTGTTGAATATTATCTTGTTCTGGTTTCAGTGAATCAATGCCTATTTCTGCAATACATTCTTAATTGCAAGGTCGAGAATTTCAATTTCGACAAAATCAGCTGTCTCGCTTTCTCCATCACTTCCCGTAAGTTGCTCAATTGAGTTGTTTCTTCAAATAAACAAATTGCTTGAAATTGATTTTCAAGAAGTATGAGTCACATAGTTAAGAAAATAAATCTCGGTAAGTTTTGTATTTTCAGTGTACTATTTTTGTTGGTATTTTATCTCTGTAAATTTTGTATTTTTCAGTTATTTTTGTATTTTTCAGTGTACTATTTTTGTATTTTTCAGTGTACTATTTTTGTTGGTATTTATCTCGGTAAGTTTTGTATTTTTCAGTGTACTATTTTTGTTGGTATTTATCTCGGTAAGTTTTGTATTTTTCAGTGTACTATTTTTGTTGGTATTTATCTCAGTAAGTTTTGTATTTTTCAGTGTACTATTTTTGTTGGTATTTATCTCGGTAAGTTTTGTATTTTTCAGTGTACTATTTTTGTTGGTATAGTTATATTATGGCTGATGCACGGTGGAGCAAATTACTTATATGAGCATGGCTACAGACAGTGAATCCGACGTGGAATCGGGTGAACTTGTTTCCTGTGAGGATGAGTTTATTTCGTCCAGTAATGACTACGATCATGCATCATCTGTTGTTTCAGGCATTGTAAGTTATCCCCCATTTAGCCTGATTTAGGCCTATACTAGGGTTCCAAAGTACAGCCCAAAATAATAGTGTAGGAAGAATTGTCAGCAGTAGCCAAATAGATCCCTGTACATTCAGGAGTGTGCTACATGTAACGACTCCATTATAATCCATCCGTCTGGAAATAAGTCACCCTTTACTGTAAACCTCTATGCTACACAAAACCATTTATCCGTACATACAAGTACCGCTATTCTCAAAGTAATTGACCAGAAAAACGGGGTGATACCCCGGTCATGACCGCGGTGATACCGGTAATAAACGGTAGCGGTATCGAGACGGTCATGGTGTGGAGTTACGGTATTGGGCGATAATGATACCGTGGTCTTTTAGCGGGCACCGCATTAATTTTGTTGAATACCGCAGTGATTTTCATGGAACTCTTTTAGGGGAGGTATTTACTCACACATACTTGTTCGCGTTAACAAGCGGTATCAGTACCGCGGTATTGGAGGATACCGCGGTATAGTACCGCCATATTAACAGGGTGACACCACATTATTGGTGGTCAATTACTTTAAGTATAGCGGTAGAACAGTTCGATGAACTGCATGACGTCTAAAGTACGGTAATTGTTACGCTTTCCATTGTCCAACACGTTCGGAAGAGGGTACAATGTAGCTTTGGGGAATAATTGTTCCGCTTTACTTGAATTATAAATAATAAAATACCTAGCCCCAAAATGGAGCCGCACCGTGTATTCCAAAATCAACTGCTGTGTTCCCTAATAATGAGATAATGGTAGCATCAACGTGCGTAACGTCATGGATTATCTGCTTATCTTGTGTTGGATGCGTCCACTCGCACAGTATGAGTGAGAGGGAACATATTTGTCAGGCTTGTGTGACGTGTGTGGGTGGTTGTGCGAAGTTTCAATGTGTTGAAACACAACGATGTAACCATTCCTCGAAACTGCCTTCGCATGTTTGTACATTGTGAATATTCACCCCTGACTGTGTTTGCATGCGTGCACATTGTCAGTCTATTGAATACCAAAAACCCAGTCCAATTGCCCACACACGACTGCCTCTGGTGGTCACTCAGTGAGACAGTGTCAGCTGTATTCACTCACAACTGGACCATTTGGAGTAGAATATATGTCTGATGGTGCTCACTTCAGTTGAACGATGTAAGGGGAGCCACACTAATTATTTGATAAAATCACTTTTCTGATGTTCCGAGGCGGTTTTTCGTGGTGTATCAACCTATTCCACTGTTTCCGTTTGTCAGTTACACGACATGGAAAACACTACGAGATAACTCGTAGTGGCAACCTGCGAAGGTTGCGTACTACGAGATAACTCGTAGTGGCACTAAACGTGTTAACCCGTTCTATACTAAATAGTCATTGATTAGTAGCTATCACATGGGAAATGTTCAGATAATAAGTTCAACAAACAGCTTATTATCTGAACATTTCCCACCAATGAATAGGTTCCTTCTGCACATTCAATTGTCTGTTGTCTGCTCTTATTTCCTGAAACATCCCTCCAGATGAATAATAGACCCTTCCAATGTAATTTTTATAACTGAGTGGGAGAGAGTCCATTTAGTATAGAAAGGGTTTTAACCCTTTACCCAACAAAACGGCCAAAAACGCCCAAATAAAGCTTCAACAGCCTAAAATACCCTGTGCCAATGCATTCTCTTATATATGCGAGTCGACCATAGGTCGCCTCGCATATATAAGAGAATGCATTGGCCTAACAATTTTTTATCATTTTTTTTTAAATAAATGTTTCTTACAATTTTTAGGACATAAAATAAAAAACATCCATTACCCTGAAGGGAGCCCCACACATATATAGAAGCATATAGAAGAGTGTCGTCTGCTCATGTTTGTCTGGGGCTCTGTATGGGTGAAATTATAAAATTGTTAAAGAATACAAAAAATATTTAGTAAAATTGTAAACAATTGTTAGGCCAATGCATTCTCTTATATATGCGAGGCGACCTATGGTCGACTCGCATATATAAGAGAATGCATCGTTCTGTTGGGTAAAGGGTTAACCAACCTGAGTCCCTCCTTGATGACACATTGAAGGTATTGTAGTTTGTCGACTTTATCAGCGGTGACGGGGGAATTCAGTGTTGGTAAGAGCGACAGCACCTCTTTACGAGCCTTCTCCTGGATATCAGGGTGTTTCGCTAACAAATAACTGATGAAGGACAGTGACTGACTCGTCGTCTGAAAATCAATTAAATCATTAACTCTTTAAGTCGTACGCCATCTGTTAACCCTTTACCCAACAAAGCGGCCAAAAACGCCCAAATAAAGCTTCAACAGCCTAAAATATCTTCGGTCTGTCTCAATAACACCATACAAATATGGATATCATTGGAACCGGTGCATTGACCACATTGTGATAGTTACAGTTATGCCCTGTGCCAATGCATTCTCTTATATATGCGAGTCGACCATAGGTCGCCTCGCATATATAAGAGAATGCATTGGCATAAAACATTTCTTTTTTAACACTTTTTACCATTTTTTCTTACATTCTTTAGCAATTTTATAATTTGTTCTTACATTTTTTTACATTTTTTATAATATTTTTCTACATTCTTTGACAATTTTATCATATTTAATATGTGTTAAGCCAATGCATTCTCTTATATATGCGAGGCGACCTATGGTCGACTCGCATATATAAGAGAATGCATTGGCACAGGGCCGTTCTGTTGGGTAAAGGGTTAAAACTATCTCACTATCTCCACCTGAGATGCCAAGTCCATACCAGATATCATTGAGATTCGACAACTGGTGGTGGAGATATCTGCTTAGACAGACAAAAAAAAACATTTCCAGATAAACGAAGATGAATAACTCTAGAACATCCAAACCAAATTTCATTCAGATCCGACAACCGGTGTCTAAGATATCTGCCCGGATGGATGGATGGACAGAAGGATGGATGGACGGGGGAAATAAAATGGACACTTCTAGAGACATACATCCATTAGGATATATGATTTATTAACAATATTTGTCAGCCATGGTGCAAGAACGTCTAAAAGTAACCATGTCGGCAAAGGATCTAAATCACAGACGGATGGAAAAACGGACGGCCATCCAAATGGATGGCTAAATGTCCAGGCAGACGGACAGAAAAGGTCAATCCAGTATTCCCCCATTCTCTTCAAGGGGGTATAATTAACCCTTTACCCAACAAACCGGCCACAACCGGCCAAATAAAGCTTCAACAGCCTAAAATATCTTCGGTCTGTCTCAATAGAACCATACACATATGGATATCATTGGAACCGGCTCCTTGACCACATTGTGATAGTTACAGTTATGCCCTGTGCCAATGCATTCTCTTATATATGCGAGTCGACCATAGGTCGCCTCGCATATATAAGAGAATGCATTGGCCTAAAAAAAACACTTTTTACCATTTTTTCTTACATTCTTTAACAATTTTATAATTTTTAATGTGTTAAGCCAATGCATTCTCTTATATATGCGAGGCGACCTATGGTCGACTCGCATATATAAGAGAATGCATTGGCACATGGCCCTTCTGTTGGGGATATAATTAATAATAGAATATAATATGAGTAATAAAAGAATTAATGTGAGTCAAGAATGAAAGTTAACCCTTTACCCAACAGAAGGGCCCTGTGCCAATGCATTCTCTTATATATGCGAGTCGACCATAGGTCGCCTCGCATATATAAGAGAATGCATTGGCTTAACACATTAAAAATTATAAAATTGTTAAAGAATGTAAGAAAAAATGGTAAAAAGTGTTAAAAAAAGATTTTTTTTAGGCCAATGCATTCTCTTATATATGCGAGGAGACCTATGGTCGACTCGCATATATAAGAGAATGCATTGGCACAGGGCATAACTGTAACCATCACAATGTGGTCAATGAGCCGGTTCCAATGATATCCATATTTGTATGGTTCTATTGAGACAGACCGAAGATATTTTAGGCTGTTGAAGCTTTATTTGGCCGGTTTTGGCCGGTTTGTTGGGTAAAGGATTAAATATACTCACATACACAAGCCATTTACTCATTTTCATTATAATCACCATGTCGTTCATAGAATACATTGGTGTATTTTGCACTCATCCCAGACTCAAATTCATTCATTTATTGCATTTTTCTGTTGAATAGAAGAGGAGATGGCCCCCAAAAATGACTGGATTTATGTAGTCTCCCATTAGAATAGTTTAAAGGTACTTAATCTGATTCGATGGTCCCCAAATCATCAGATTCCAACAACAAAATTGTTTTAAATGCCGCTTGAGTTATCAGAATCGTTTAATTGTCCAAAAATAATGCTAACCACAGTTAACTATAGTATAAAATTGCCCAAAACCTGTTATTTATCAACATTTTGTTCAACGAAAGCCACTTGATTTTAGAGTTATCCATCTCCATCTGCAATTTGGTCTGAGTCCGCCGGCTCGTATACTTTTTTTCCAGGCTACTAAAAAGTACCGATGGTAAAAAAAATAATGGATTTCAAAAATTGGGGGTACAATTAATGGCCTCCAATGGTGTATGATCTCACTGATAATGGAATTATTACACTACAATACATAGAGAGTAATCAATTGGTTCCGAGAATTACGTTAAATAATTCACGAGAGGCGAGAGACGTCGGTAAGAAACGAGTGCGCGTTAGTGCACGAGTTTCTTACCTAAACGTCTCTCGCCTCGAGTGAATTATTTAACGTAATTCTCAGAACTAATTGATTACTCTATTTATTACACTTCTGCATCAATTTGGTTCTCCAAATATGATTAAAAAACCCAGAATTAATGGATGAAAGTCCCAATTCAGTCTAGATCAGTAAGCGACGTAATGTCAATGACGTCACAAGAAATGACATAATTCACTAGTGACATTACCATTTTTAATTAATGGCGTTTTCAATGTAAATCGCGCATAGGAATGTAATAAAGCAAAATACATACTGAGAAAATAGTGCACCTGTGTCCAATGTCAGATGCACAATTTATGGTGCACCTACATTTATTTTACCTCGTGCCCAGCAAAGAAGAACAGGCCTGTCTGATTAACTAGGTCATCGTCTGACAGGTTCCTCCCTTCCTCATCGGTGGCCATCAAAAGCAGGGATAATACATCCTGAAATTTATTGTCTGAAACATGTACAAAATTCATTAGTTTCCTGTAATGGCTGGTAATGGAGGGGAAAAAGTAAAGGCGGGCGGGCGTAAATTAATTTGATTTATTTTTATTATTTTTTATTTTAAAGGCACGGGCAGCATTCGTTGCAGAAATATTCACATTTGTTCAAATCGCCATCAACAGAAGGAATATTAAAATTTATATAGTTCTGTTCATATGCCAAACATAATCAGCACGTAAATGGTATATTGTCGTCAAGACTTACGATGGTGTACGTAAACAAGAGCCTGCTCGTGTTACAGAAGTTGGGCTTCTGTTTACATAACACAGTGCAATTCTATTGGTTAATCACACACAAATGATATAAACGCTCTTTATTATTTCCATATCAGGAAAACAGTAACAAATAAAGCTCTTTATGTTTACCATATCCGAACCTAAACAAAAGCCAGGAAACGTAACGTTTTTAGCTTTTGTTTAAACAACAAAGGGGGAAAAATTACAATAACCTACTGTTTATGCCATATTTAAGATTGGTATAAGAACAAGGTCTGTCTATATTTTACTATTCTTTCTGTTTATGGCGGTTTCTGACTGAGTTGAATATTTTAACAGCATACCCACCGCCAACGCCGCCCGTATCTTTAAACATCCATATATGGAATAAGTTCATTCTGAAATATATGCCCCTGGCACCACAAATCATACAACACGACACAATGAGTAGATTGTTGAGATAATGAAGCCTTGGTAATATTTTTAATAAAAAGCAATTACGACATATCAATGCTAGAGATGAGCCGACCGATACAGCTTATCGGATCGGGCCGATAACCATGATATCGGTTTGATATTGGTATCCAGATAAATATGCTGTTTCTCCGATCTGATATATACATGTATGTAGAATTTGTAGGTACCTTACGCAACCAAAGTCCATAAGACATAACCCTACTAGTCTACCGACCACCAAATATAAGCACTCTTTGTTAGAATAAATAACAATAGGGTGTCTGTCATTTGCATAGTGTATAGGATTAAGATATTTTCGTATACACTAATCAAATAAAATCAAGAGGGGTGATACGAAAATATCTTAATCCTATACACTAATCGAATAAAATACCAAGAAGGGTGATACGAAAATATCTTAATCCTATACACTAATCAAATAAAATCAAGAGGGGTGATACGAAAATATCTTAATCCTATACACCAATCGTATAAAATACCAAGAAGGGTCTCACAAAATAGGTCTTGTCTAATTTTTGATTGCATTTGTTAATATATCTTATTCCTATACACTAATCGAATAAAATCAAGAGGGGTTGTCAAACAAATAAAAATATCTGATATTCACAATGAAACTAACGAGAAATTTAAACTTTTTCAAAACAAGCAAAAATACCTAATTTTAGTAAAACCTTGACACCATGAACCCTCATACATTAAATTTATACTTTCAACCTTTTATCTGGTGTGAATCATTTTTGATGATACATGATTGACAAATTATGATAGAATTCCAATTTTTATCACAACAAAGATCTTTTCCATGTGTGTTCTCCACCTCCGATCAGCTTTAGCGCCGGATGACTCCACATTACGCCCAAGCCTGTGCAGTTACACCTCCTCCCAAGTGGGGGTGATTCCAATCATACCCTAATGTTCCATTGTCCAGGGCAAATGAATATAATTATCTGGTGTAATTACCCTCAGCTATGCTTGCAATACCTTGGGAGGAGGTGTAACTGCAAGCACTTGGGCATAACGTGGGTATATAAAGAGGATCTCTAGTGAGTCGCAATTCTATACAAAATTTATTAACCGAGTGCACTAAATTCGTTTTCGCGAGGCTCGAATAGAATTTAGTGGGCGAGGTTAATAAATTTTGTATAGAATTTGAGATCCTTTTTATCACATAATCACATTATAGCAAGGTAAAAAAAAAAGATCTCGAAACGGTGGGGTTAAAAAATTTATATTGATCCTTATTACAACAAAAGGGGAAGTAAAACACCTTAAAGAAAAAATATAGTTCCATTTTAAATGTGTCTGTTCATGTTGACAAAAATGTTCAACCACCCGTATGACCCATGTTTATCTTCATTTTCACTTCTTCACATTACAGCTCGCTGTCAATTACTGACTATTATGAGCCGGTCCAGGTGCTACCACGGCCGAGTAACTTTATAACCCTGTGGTGACTCCTGTAGCGTTCTTTAACGTGCACACACCGAGGCGTGTACACGGGTCAGCCATTAATGTCCGCACCCGATCGGACAGCGTACTGCACCACAACAACATACCTGGACAAATGTGGTAATGGGGGAAGTCGCCACTTTTGCATTCGGATCTTTATTCAGTGATCTCGAATGAGACTTTTCAGCCTTACAAACTTGGTATCTGACCGAGTTCTGATTTTTGTCTGAATACCCTGACCAGGTTGCGATCCCCGGTCCATTACCACGAGAGACCAGTACGCTACCTCTCGGCTACCGACTTCTTACAGTCAACACTAAATAACCCAACACAAATCAAATATTATAATTATATTCTAATTAACATAATAATAAAGTTCCGGCATTGACATCGACATCGTTGCACTAAGCTCTTACGTCTAACAGCGTGTTCAATGGAAATCGCACATAGGAGTGTAATAAAGGGTTAAGGTCGAATCGCCCGTATTATCTATGTTGCGATAAGGGCCTATTCTTATCAGGATTGACAAATGTACAATCTGAGAATAGAACTGAATTGATTGAGAAGTGCTAATCCCATACAATATTAAAGACCCTGTGCCAATGCATTCTCTTATATATGCGAGTCGACCATAGGTCGCCTTGCATATAATATATAAGAGAATGCATTGGCCTACAATTTATTATAAATATTTCTTAAATTCTTTAACAATTTTTTTATCATTTTTATAATTCTTTCTCACATTCTTAACCAATTTTGTTTTTCATTTTTTTCTTACATTTTTTAACAATTTAAAATAAAAAATAATATAAAATTTGTTAGGCCAATGCATTCTCTTATATATGCAAGGCGACCTATGGTCGACTTGCATATAGTCGCATAAATAAGAGAATGCATTGACACAGGGTTTTCGCAAAAATTCAGGAATCTCCCGGCCTATTCTTACCCGGATTCACTCCTTCTCTCTTCCTATTCTCGACGATGGACATAACCAGCTTTTTGTAGAACACAATTAGTGATTCTTTCAACCTTTTCTCTTTTGTCGGGAGATAGTTATAGAATGGTAACAAGTTCCAGCGACTGAAACATGTCAATCAACACATAAATACCAGCATGGAAATGAAAACAATTTTTTTATTTATTTTTTAAAGTGATGTGAAACACTCCGGTAGGGTGATCAAATAGAAATAGAGAATAATCTTAAAGTGATGTGAAACACTCTGGTAGGGTGATCAAATAGAAATGGAGAATAATCTTAAAGTGATGTGAAACACTCTGGTAGGGTGATCAAATAGAAATGGAGAATAATCTTAAAGTGATGTGAAACACTCTGGTAGGGTGATCAAATAGAAATGGAGAATAATCTTAAAGTGATGTGAAACACTCTGGTAGGGTGATCAAATAGAAATGGAGAATAATCTTAAAGTGATGTGAAACACTCCGGTAGGGTGATCAAATAGAAATGGAGAATAATCTTAAAGTGATGTGAAACACTCCGGTAGGGTGATCAAATAGAAATGGAGAATAATCTTAAAGTGATGTGAAACACTCTGGTAGGGTGATCAAATAGAAATGGAGAATAATCTTAAAGTGATGTGAAACACTCTGGTAGGGTGATCAAATAGAAATGGAGAATAATCTTAAAGTGATGTGAAACACTCTGGTAGGGTGATCAAATAGAAATGGAGAATAATCTTAAAGTGATGTGAAACACTCTGGTAGGGTGATCAAATAGAAATGGAGAATAATCTTAAAGTGATGTGAAACACTCCGGTAGGGTGATCAAATAGAAATGGAGAATAATCTTAAAGTGATGTGAAACACTCCGGTAGGGTGATCAAATAGAAATGGAGAATAATCTTAAAGTGATGTGAAACACTCCGGTAGGGTGGAGAATAATCTTAAAGTGATGTGAAACACTCCGGTAGGGTGATCAAATAGAAATGGAGAATAATCTTAAAGTGATGTGAAACACTCCGGTAGGGTGGAGAATAATCTTAAAGTGATGTGAAACACTCCGGTAGGGTGATCAAATAGAAATGGAGAATAATCTTGAAGTGATGTGAAACACTCCGGTAGGGTGATCAAATAGAAATGGAGAAAATCTTAAAGTGATGTGAAACACTCCAGTAGGGTGATCAAATATAAATGGAGAATAATATTAAAGTGATGTGAAACACTCCAGTAGGGTTATCAAATAGAAATGGAGAATAATCTTGCTCAAAGTACTAATTTTTACAAATGTTATATCCAAATTGACAATGAACACCGTCATTCTAATATATTATTTAAATATAGTGACTCTTGATGGCGAAATGGTTTTCGTTAGCTTATTGCAAATAGTTGCGTCCCGAATCGAGAAGTAAATATTTACAATTGCGCATAATTCAGACGATGTTTTCTATGGAGTGGTAAGGTCGATTTGTTTGAAATTTTCTGCGATGTTACTAGAATGCCATATTCCTCCAGTTGGCATAGTGCCTGAATAGTAACTTACTAGTTTCACTCACCCAAATAAGTACATAATATGTCTTTAATCATACAATATTTACACAGCCCATCAGTGTTACACTGAATCCTGTTCGATTGGTCAACTGCCAATTGGGTACCTGTTTCATATCCCAATAACACAGACCGTAACAGGGACACGACGTAATAAATTGACCTATAAATCACTAAAAGCCGTCGGCAGAATAATTGGGCGTGCTTTTAAAAGTTCACCTGAATTGCATCTGAAGTCAGTTATTTCAGTTATGCTTGAAAATTTGAAAATCATATAATGGGCTAACTTAAAGTGCTGCGTGGGCTAGTCTCAAATTGCCGACAGATTTTTTTGAACATGTATTATGAGAATAAAACTCTCTTCCAACTTATTTTCATGGTGATCGGTCGAATCATAGATTATCAGTATTTGTTTCAGACCCGGAAGTGCCTCGATCAGCACCCCCCCCCCCATCGTGCGCCCTCCTGGACCAACGGATATGCTAAATTCTTACTGATGAACCAACAGATATGCTAAATTCTTACTCATGGACCAATGGATATGCTAAATTCTTACTCATGGACCAACAGATATGCTAAATTCTAACTCATGGACCAACGGATATGCTAAATTCTTACTCATGGGCCAACATATATGCTAAATTCTTACTCATGGACCAACAGATATGCTAAATTCTTACTCATGGACCAACGGATATGCTAAATTCTTACTCATGGACCAATGGATATGCTAAATTCTTACTCTTGGACCAACGGATATGCTAAATTCTTACTCATGGACCAATGGATATGCTAAATTCTTACTCATAAACCAACGGATATGCTAAATTCTTACTCATGGACCAACGGATATGCTAAATTCTTACTCATGGACCAATGGATATGCTAAATTCTTACTCTTGGACCAACGGATATGCTAAATTCTTACTCATGGACCAACGGAAATGCTAAATTCTTAGTCAAATACAGTTTCCAGGGTGCTTTGAATGAAGTAAGTTACCTACCAAACTATTAGTACAAACATTGGATGGTTTTCAAAAAAATCCATAAAAAAACATTAATTTTGTCCAATCCGAGATTTTGTCCACACCGCGAGATTTACCCGAAATGCAAATCAAATTTACGCTGACTTTTCAAAGTAGCCGAGAATTTTGGATCCGGTCATACCTGGATTTTTTTGGTAAAAATATTGACATGGTGTGCAATTCAATTTTACCATATTTCGAACTCCTAATTTGTTGATTTAAGGGAGAATCAGCCATATGGTATGGTACGATTTATTGAGATTCTGCTGATGATTTTACGGCGCACCCCCCATATGGGGTAATACATGTAAAAAGACTAGATATCAACAAAGACAGTGACTTAAAACATGTAGTCGTGCACAAATTTTGACAACAAAGCTGGTACAATAGCGCAGAATGTGAGGCTGAAAGTTCCGAAAGAAGTTGGGTTGAGTCCAGGTTGTTTAAATGGAGGGTATGAAATGTGAACTGACAAACAAGGCACTGAGTCTTTCAGAGAACAATTCACCCCACGAAAACCTGTACACCAGTGCAAGCTTTTTCATTGTGAAGTCAATGTATTGGAGCAACATCGGATCAGTGAACTGTGAAACTATGTTATACATTAAAGTCCATGCCTTTTAAAGTCAATGCATAAGCATATATTCAGACCAGAGTACTGCAAAACTCTGTATCCAAAGCAAGTTACATGTATAGCGCATATTCAGGTCGGCTCACTGCGAAACTCTGTATACATAAAGTCCATCATGATAGAGTTGGTGTAACGCATGTATACAACGAAGATCTAGGCTCCCAGTAAAAGTCCACAGCAGCAGAATGATGATGAATCGAACACATCTTCAACTGCACCAGCACAATAAAATTGATGTTCGCTAAAACTAGTCCGAAATAAAATATTTAAAAATTCCAAACATGGCTATGGCCTTCCCTAACTCTGTGCATTGGCGGCTGCCTCTTTAAACCCTTTTAACTTTTTTAGCCAAATAAAACCATCATTATTATTAACGATATCAGGAATTCTTACCTGGGCCTGAGAGTTCCAAACAGTTTCCGGATGCAATCAATGCTTAATTCATCTGGATTTTCTATTGCATTTGTTTCATGGTTGAGGCCACACTTGCACAAAACATCTAGAGTCTGTAATAAAAAGCTTCAACAGTCAACCAAGTCTGAGTTTAGTGTGCTTGTCATTTGCAGAATGAGGTCTCAGAGGATTAATTTAGTGACGCTATCCCTCATAGCGGGCTAGCATCACTAAATTCACCCTCTGGGGACCTCATTCTGCTTAGGCCTCATCTTCTCTGGAAAGTTTCTTTATTATAAAATTTCGATAGAAACTTCATCACATAGATTCTATTTCTTTTTTAGTTTAGTTTCTCTATATCCCCAAATTGGCAGACGACACATTGCATAATCAAGGTTCCCAATGGGTGTACATCTGTCCCGATACGTCCAGAGTTAAAGGGTTGATTTGGCCGTGGTTCGGGAACATTAAACAATAAGAGTCCGTAGCTTTTGATAACTTTTGATAACTTTATATGTATATTAGTCTATCTTGATAAACACAGCAAGCATCGGTATAGGTGAACAGAGGTGTTGGCGGTTCGGCGGTCGGAGAGAGAGTTCCTCTGTATTTCTTGACACTAGTAGTTATTACAATGTATGATGTATCATGCATCCAAATAAGGTCTGAGGTATCATGATACCCATGTCTGTGACGTGTATCATACCATTGTTTACTATAGAACGATACCGTATTGACCCGGCTCAAAGCCCATGTCCGTGTTTAGGCCCACCCATATCTTTTGGCCAAATGCCATGCAAAGGGGTATATTCGAGTTTAGGCCCACCCCAAATTTTTTTCAATTTCAGCGGTGGTAAGTAAGTATTTGATATCAGTTTGTAGACAGAAAAAAAGATTGACAAACTCGAGAAATATAATATTTATATTCAAAACGGAAAATTATACTTCGTAGGCAAGTGAGAATATTCAATAAAATAAAATAAAGTGAATCTTAAAATCTTATTTGTTTATTAAATTATACTTCCCGGGGAAACAAATCATTAACAGACATCAAATACAAAAGAACCGAGTCGCTAACAGCGTATATATGTAGCATCAAGTTCAAAAGCCATGCGCGGCTATGCGCGTGAAAAGCGCACAGGTGTCTGTCCAACTACAGTACTGTAAAAACATATTTTTCGCGTTCAGTGACAACGTCGGTATGTTCCTTCATGTAACCAAACACAGAGAACTGGCTTCCTGGTTGAGGTATGTAAATTTCCCAAAAGCGCCCAATCGAGCGTTACGCGCCTTGTGTACAATGGATCACTCATACCGGCGGTGGTACTTTACTCAGCTGCGGAAAGTATCCAGTTACCCATTCGAGCGCTCCAGTTAAAATTACGCCCAAATGGGATCGCCGCGGTTTGGCCAATAATTCAGGGCTGTATAGATGTAGCCTACAGGTAGGAAGCCAGAGATCGACTTGACGGTGTCCGGGATCATTATTTTGTTATTTTATTATATTATTTCAAATTATTTCTCAAAATAATATAATAAAACAAATAAAACAATCCGGGACCCATGTCGGTAATCTGTTGTTGATTGAGAAGAACCACTTTCTTTATACATTATTTAATGATAATTTTGAATGCGATAGTGATATATAATACATGGCTAATAATATAATACACGAATTGTTTTATATCAGTTTGGCGTATACAGAATTCTCGGCTTTCGTTGGCGTCGATTGCTTGGTTGTGGCGGCGTGATGGTGGTGGGTGTGATATCTTCCATGTACCCATGAATGTCGCAGTTGTCCTCTTGGTCGGCAGCAACCGTGATGTTGAATTGTCCAACTGCGTTGTCAATTTCCACTTGTTCGCTTGATTCCTCGATTGTCATGCCGTCTAACTGGGTTGTTAAGTCCGATTCTGCAATGGTTTCTCGTTTATGTGTTATTAACACGTGTCCATGGTGGTGGTATGCAGATTTAATGAGCGTCCTGAGCTCCGGGACTGTTACGCCGGACTTAACACCGTTTTTGGTCCAACTTATCGCCTCGTGCCACCATTGAGGTTTTGTGTCCTGATCTCCCCAATTAGGTTGGCCGAATCCTCCAACATCTAACCGGACAAGGCCAGTGACAATTCGGCGCATATATTCGATTGTCAGCTTCTCGAATTCTTCCACATCTTTATACGTCGGTAACGTGCATTTATTGTGAGTTGATTGTTGTGTGGAATCGCCGGTAGGCACATTCTCTAACTCCGAAAAAATCTTTTCGGAACTGTGACGCAAAACGTTGTCGAATGCATCATGGCCATATGTGATAAGTAATCCATCTTTCAATGTGTAAACAAAAGCTGCTGGTAATCAGCTTGTTGCATGATACTTGCCACACGCGCTATCCATTGGCAGCTGGTCACAGATCATCATCAGAATCAATAGAAACATGGGGAATGTCAGGTGTCACAGATTACAACATCCTACGGCGTGCATACAATGCTTTCATAAGACTTCTGGACATCGAATATGAGGAGGCATTTTCTTGTAAAGCATGCGGACCTGACGTTGACTGTGTGGTAATGGACGCCGTTATGATGGGGTGCAGACGAGATCTCGTGACCGAAATACACGACCCACAAGCCACAGAGGGAACACACATTAAAGGCAGCAGTAGAAAAGACCGCGTCCTCATCACTAATGTCAAGGCTCGTAGACTTCTTACCAAATATGTTCATTTGGAGGGAGGTCGTTACAAAAAATCTCCACCAACAATGAACGACTGTGAATTTCGCCAATTGTGCAGCGAATTGAAATGTTGTAATAGTGTTCAGGTCCTTGTTCGATCAGCTGGACCACTGTGCCTGCCCCATCTCAGAATTCTACTCGGAGAGTTATCCCGAGGAAGCCCGACATGTGGTATTTTTCAGTTTGGTGGAGATCCCGATATACCCCGAGACTCTGAAACACATAATCAACGTGCGTGTGAAAGTTGGCGATCCAACTAAGAAAACGTCAATTGGGAATATGTTCAAGGCATGCCCTTTACTGCAGGATGTATTGCAGCACAAATATACCGAGCTAAGTTTCCCGCCAAATATTCGGGATGTTATTTCGGACATGATATTGTCAGTTGAAAGGACATACGGACATGATATTCCCGATGAATCGTGTTATCCACCCCCGACAAGAATGCACGAAGAGTTGGAATTTTTCCCGGCGTTTCCGCTTATTAGAGGGTCCGGACAATATAATGTGGGAACACGAGGCGAGACTGTGACAACTGGATGTAGAAAGCTCACAGAAAGCCACAACAAACTGACACCAGGATTATTCTCAGTGTTCTGCCCACATGGCATTTGTCTTGGATTCCAGGTCAACATGGCATGTGAATCACCTCAGACAGCCTTTGACATTTTAATGAGAAGGTTTTCAAAAATTCCAAAGACAATCATATACGATAATTGTTGTAAGTTGCATTTATATGCCTTGCTCAGAGAGCCGGCAAGATTTCGTCATTGCAGATTTTTTGTCGACCGTCTTCATTTCCGTGGCCATATTGGGTGCTCACTTGGCTACGACATGGAAACATATAAATCTGACACATCAGTTCGCTCTATCAACAGCCAAGTGGTCGAACAAGCCAACAGCGGACTGAGACGTATACAAACTCAACTAACATATATGCCACCTAAAAACTTAATGGTACACGCAGCCGTATTTCTTGCACTTCGAAACAGGAGGAAGGGTGCATCGATAAAAAAGTTACCATAGTAGTAGTTCACTCTTGCATATATGTACGCCAGTTGAGTTTGTATGCGCCTAAGACCGCTATTGACCTGTTCCACAGAACATCTTTAATATTCCATGAGTTGTTAATTTTTTATGAGTATCACATAAAGTGTTTATGGATCTTCTGTGTATAATTATCTAGTGTTATTTAAATAAAATATTATTATTGCAAAATCTTCCGTTGTTTATGAAAAAGAGTCTTTTCAAATGGCCACGCGCAGATCACCACCAGTCGAGCACCAATAGGCGTGTCCAAAACCGGCGGTGCAAACATTATCGTATATGTTGGCGAACGCTCATTGGTGCACCGCCGGTTTGGGACACGCCTATTGGTGCTCGACTGGTGGTGATCTGCGCGTGGTCATTTGAAAAGACTCTTTGTCAAACCACCGCCTGTTTGTACTGATCCCATATACACACTGCGCGTAATTAATTCTTTAATTTTATTGACGCCCCTTTGTGTTACTCAATGCCCTAAGCAGCGTAACGCCTGTTTGTACTTATCCCCTATACACACTGCGCGTAATTAATCTCTATTCATTGATCGACGCCCCTTTGTGTTACTCATTGCACTAAGTAGCGTAACGCGTGTTTGAGCCACTTTGGAATAATTACATATATGCCTGGTTATGTAAACACACAGTGGGTATAATAATGAAGCAGAAGGGGAACTTGTCATTGAACAACAATGTCTTCCAAACAACGTCAACGTTATGTACTCGAAACCAAAATAAAGATTATTGACATTAACATTTTGAATCTGCATTTTGTTCACGTTTTACAGTATAAACAGTTTAGGAGTGATAACTCTATTTATTAAAACACGTGCTTTTTAGCAGAAATATAACTGTCTTTTGTCAGTACTGTTAGTGTTAAATAATTACACTCACTGGCTTTTGTTAAACATGCAATTAGTCGCCATTGTAACAACCTCTATGTGGACAACAGATCATGAATAAAGCGTCGGGTTTATTAGTTTCCTAATCGGATTAAGTCTGAACATTGATATAAACTATAGACTACTATAGACTATAGATGCAGGATTTACCCACACTGCTTACAAAATTTAAAGTGTCATTTATGGCGTGAATTATGGGAATGTGGGGCAATAACACAACAAGACAAGTGTTATTATAATATTTTAATATTCACATTTAATTGAAAAATCACTTTCTTAAAGTAACTTATAGGCCTATTTACCTTTACTTAATCTGGAAGCAGGGGATATTTCAAGTTTCATCTATTTCATCAGTTTTACCCCGATTTTTGGTTTGCAAAGGGCCATATCCGAGTTTAAGCCCACTTGGATTTGTGAGCTCAAATAAAACAAAGGCCCCCTGGGCCTAAACGCGGGTCAGTACGGTAGTAGTCTGATCCTCCCTCATGTATACAATGGTAGCTACCAGTCACAGCCAATTTAGAATATGATCTTGTTAATTATGCTTGTATCCATTATATCATTTATATCTCGATGTGCTGTGTTTATCTATACAATTAACCCTAGCATTACAATCACTGGGGAAAGGAAGATTGTCATAGATTTGGGAATACATATAACAATAAATATACTATCTTCTGTACTATCGGACACATCACAATATTCACCATTTGGGAACTTCAATCTGAGTCTATGTCTCCCATAGCAGTGGAGGCCATGCAGAATGTGGTCCCCAGAGGGTGAATTTGGTGATGTTAGCCCACTGTGTGGGATATCATCACTAAATTCACCCTCTGGGGACCTCATTCTGCAAATGACAGGCACACTAAACTCAGACTTGGTCCTGTGCTGTATCATATATTCTATAATAAAGATACTTTTGAACAAATATGAGGCCTAGGCAGAATGAGGTCCCCAGAAGGTGAATATAGTAGTGGTAGCCCTCTGTGATGGGTATTGTCATTAAATTCACCATCTGGGGACCTCATTCCATAAATGTCCAGCACCTTATTCTCAGGCCTGCCCGGGGACCACATAGAGGAATTGATGTCTGCTATAGAATTGGAATATAACTGTATACAACAGGGATGTAAGTAGAAATGTTCAAAAAACCTGAAATCATCTGCCAACGGCAGATGTTCTCGGCCAAAGGCCGAGAGGGGAGGGTGCGGGAGTGGGTGTCCCCCTCCCGCTAAAGGGGGGTTTGGGGGTCCTCCCCCGAGAAAATTTTGAAAATTAGATGCTCTGAGAATGCATCTGGTGGCTTCCTGGGCTCATTTACTGAGAAAAATTTAAGTTAAAGACATGATGAAACATAGTTATTAGTAGTATTAGTATAGTATAACTGTATTAATGACTTACATTGTAAATTTATCCTGATGAATTCTATTGATAGTTAAATGTTCATGAGCCACTATGAACGAACACATTCTCTCCAATTGTCTTTGAACTGATTTTATGGTTGTGCAGAGAAGTTAAGAAATTATTTACAGCATCTTAGAGCACACTACCAGTATGTACATTGTTTTTCTCTATTAACAAGTGTGTATTAACCTCTATTAACCAGTGTGTATTAACCTCTATTAACCAGTGTGTATTAACCTCTATTAACCAGTGTGTATTAACCTCTATTAACCAGTGTGTATTAACCTCTATTAACCAGTGTGTATTAACCTCTATTAACCAGTGTGTATTAACCTCTATTAACAAGTGTGTATTAACCTCTATTAACCAGTATGTACATTGTTTTTCTCTATTAACAAGTGTGTATTAACCTCTATTAACCAGTGTGTATTAACCTCTATTAACCAGTGTGTATTAACCTCTATTAACCAGTGTGTATTAACCTCTATTAACCAGTGTGTATTAACCTCTATTAACCAGTGTGTATTAACCTCTATTAACCAGTGTGTATTAACCTCTATTAACCAGTGTGTATTAACCTCTATTAACCAGTGTGTATTAACCTCTATTAACCAGTGTGTATTAACCTCTATTAACCAGTGTGTATTAACCTCTATTAACCAGTGTGTATTAACCTCTATTAACCAGTGTGTATTAACCTATATTAACCAGTGTGTATTAACCTCTATTAACCAGTGTGTATTAACCTCTATTAACCAGTATGTACATTGTTTTTCTCTATTAACAAGTGTGTATTAACCTCTATTAACCAGTGTGTATTAACCTCTATTAACCAGTGTGTATTAACCTCTATTAACCAGTGTGTATTAACCTCTATTAACCAGTATGTACATTGTTTTTCTCTATTAACAAGTGTGTATTAACCTCTATTAACCAGTGTGTATTAACCTCTATTAACCAGTGTGTATTAACCTCTATTAACCAGTGTGTATTAACCTCTATTAACCAGTGTGTATTAACCTCTATTAACCAGTGTGTATTAACCTCTATTAACCAGTGTGTATTAACCTCTATTAACCAGTGTGTATTAACCTCTATTAACCAGTGTGTATTAACCTCTATTAACCAGTGTGTATTAACCTCTATTAACCAGTGTATTAACCTCTATTAACCAGTGTGTATTAACCTATATTAACCAGTGTGTATTAACCTCTATTAACCAGTGTGTATTAACCTCTATTAACCAGTATGTACATTGTTTTTCTCTATTAACAAGTGTGTATTAACCTCTATTAACCAGTGTGTATTAACCTCTATTAACCAGTGTGTATTAACCTCTATTAACCAGTGTGTATTAACCTCTATTAACCAGTGTGTATTAACCTCTATTAACCAGTGTGTATTAACCTCTATTAACCAGTGTGTATTAACCTCTATTAACCAGTGTGTATTAACCTCTATTAACCAGTGTGTATTAACCTCTATTAACCAGTGTGTATTAACCTCTATTAACCAGTGTGTATTAACCTCTATTAACCAGTGTGTATTAACCTCTATTAACCAGTGTGTACATTGTTTTTCTCTATTAACAAGTGTGTATTAACCTCTATTAACCAGTGTGTATTAACCTCTATTAACCAGTGTGTATTAACCTCTATTAACCAGTGTGTATTAACCTCTATTAACCAGTGTGTATTAACCTCTATTAACCAGTGTGTATTAACCTCTATTAACCAGTGTGTATTAACCTCTATTAACCAGTGTGTATTAACCTCTATTAACCAGTGTGTATTAACCTCTATTAACCAGTGTGTATTAACCTCTATTAACCAGTGTGTATTAACCTCTATTAACCAGTGTGTATTAACCTCTATTAACCAGTGTGTATTAACCTCTATTAACCAGTGTGTATTAACCTCTATTAACCAGTGTGTATTAACCTCTATTAACCAGTGTGTATTAACCTCTATTAACCAGTGTGTATTAACCTCTATTAACCAGTGTGTATTAACCTCTATTAACCAGTGTGTATTAACCTCTATTAACCAGTGTGTATTAACCTCTATTAACCAGTGTGTATTAACCTCTATTAACCAGTGTGTATTAACCTCTATTAACCAGTGTGTATTAACCTCTATTAACCAGTGTGTATTAACCTCTATTAACCAGTGTGTATTAACCTCTATTAACCAGTGTGTATTAACCTCTATTAACCAGTGTGTATTAACCTCTATTAACCAGTGTGTATTAACCTCTATTAACCAGTGTGTATTAACCTCTATTAACCAGTGTGTATTAACCTCTATTAACCAGTGTGTATTAACCTCTATTAACCAGTGTGTATTAACCTCTATTAACCAGTGTGTATTAACCTCTATTAACCAGTGTGTATTAACCTCTATTAACCAGTGTGTATTAACCTCTATTAACCAGTGTGTATTAACCTCTATTAACCAGTGTGTATTAACCTCTATTAACCAGTGTGTATTAACCTCTATTAACCAGTATGTATTAACCTCTATTAACCAGTGTGTATTAACAAGTTAATATTCACAAAAGAATTTAATGTTTCTTTGCTTTCTTTGCAACACTATGCTGTGCATTCTCCAGCACATAGTTATATTTCCTGGAATTTTTTAGTAGAGACTTCTTGGCTTTATTTGCTAAAACATGCACTACCTTCTGCTTCTTGTTCTGTTTTGCAGAACCACCAGTTAGTTTTCTTTTTCTTGTTTTCTGAGAATTTTTATTTTCCTTGTTTTTATTGAGCGACTGCTTTCTTGCATGCCTTCCATAAGCAGTTTGCATATGGACATGGTAGATTAATGATTTATCTACCGAAGATCGAAGATGGTCATCTCTATGGAATTTCTCTATAGAAGTTTGGTTTCTGGATGTTAGGTCGTATTTTATTGTCTGCATTGCTGCATATGTATCCACAGCCATTCTGTTTGATCTTTTAGAAATTATATCGTTCATGATGCTGAAGGATTGCTCTACTCTGGGTCCTGTAAAAATTGAAAGGCATGCCTTGACAACCTTACCCAGTAAGGGGTAGTCCTTCCTTAGTACCTTTGACCACCATTCATCGAACCTCATTCCATCTTCAAAGGTAGCAAGACAAGGATCCAGATGAATTCTCCGGCATTCTAGGTCATATCTATCAAAATCTTCGTTGGTGATGTTAGGAAATACATTTTTAAGGGCCTCCAGGAGCGACTGGGTAACACTATGGCCAATAGCTCGTGGGTCGATACTAGATAGATGTCGCAGAACTCCATTCTTAAGAGGTAGCTTCGTTTGCATGTAAGTTGCCGTCTCAATATATGCTGATGACATCTTCTCCAGGAAATGATTCTTTTCATCGACGTCAAGTTCATGAAGAATTTTCTTTGCCTTGTCCCCAATAAACGTGTGCTTCTTTTTGAGATGGAACTGTTTGAAATGAAATTGATAAATGATGGTAAATAATATGTTCATACTATACTGGTATTAAGTGCAACATTAACATGTACTGTTTTGATTAGCTAGACAGTATTAGTACACGTATGTGCATTAATATAATGAGGGTACCAATTGAAAAATAAAAAAAAAATTATTGTCTGAAAGAATTTTCAGAACTCAATAACTTTGATGAAATAATCAATTACCAGGTAACTAATCATATGATTAATAGAAATTTAAATTTATAATAACGTACTGGTATGATTTCTATAAAAACTGATGTGTTTTGATTGAATGATTGTAAATAGCCCTGCAAACTGAAATTGATTAGGATCTAATTATTTTAAAATAATTTAACAGTACTTACAGTCGGTTTGCCTAAGTCTATAGATGCTAGATCATGCGAACTCAATTCTCTGATGCATTCAACTTTCAGGAAGCAAGCAAGGAAGTTCTGGAACAGATCTGTAATTTTGTCATGGAGTCTGTGCACCATAGGCTCCTTCATTTCGAATGTCAACACAAATGATTTGAATATGGGCAGCAAAGACGTATAGAGATGCATGCACATGAGGGTCAATTTCTGCTCGAAGAATACTTTTCCAACAAGCCGCCGCTTCCTTTTCCTCCCATCATCAGTTAGTTTCTTCACTTCCATTACCTTCACGATTTCAAAGTACCTGTTTTTTCTTTTGACAAGGCTGTGAAAACATCCAAGAATACTTCCTTATAAACACCCCTTTCTCCTTTGGACAGCCAGCAATAATAATATAGGATGAATGCATTGAACAGCTGCTCGTTACGAATTGTCACATCAAATGCAGACAACCACCTGTGATGAATTCTTTCTGTTGGAACCTGATATTGTATGCCAATCATTTTACACAGCTCTTCTAGGTAGTCACGTGATTCGGGACTGTAACGAAAATCTGTGAAGATATCGTCATCAAATTTCTCGATGTGTTTGTCAAACGGCTTGCAGAATTTCTTGACACAGTTATGTATGTGATGGCAGATATCACCATCTATATCAAGAAGTGTTGGTATTTCCTGTCGTAGTTTCGCCTCAAACCCATTCACACGTCCTCTCATATAGTTTGTTGAGTCTGAGAGACTTGATATTAGATTGTCCTTTGGAATGTCATCATTTTCTAGAAGGTCACTAACAATACAATAGACTGTAGATGCATTCACCGTTGTCATAGATATAGATGCATAGTGTTCCACGACGCTCATTTGGTGCAGTTCACTGAAGTAGCAGACGAGAATGTTCAAAACACGCTCTTTGTTCGCTTTGCTTGTACATTCATCCAAGTTTATGGAAAACGGAGTATCTCGCAAACAGTTGACAACTCTCTTCCTGGTCACAGCAGCCAAACCTTCCTTCATTTTATAAGTTGCTGTTTGGCGTTCCATCTTCATATGTTCAAGAACTTTTTTATCTTTGCCGAGTTCCTGTGCCAATTTTATTATATGTGGTACTGATGAGAGTGGGAGGGAATTTTCCGCTATAAAACTACACACAAGTGCCTCGAAATGTGACACCCTGTCAGTAAAGTTGACAATTGGCAACGGTTTTGGTTCTATACTATCACCTGGAACAATAACATTTGGTGGAGCCCATATGCAGCTTTCACTGTCGAGTTTGACTTTAATGAACTGGATTCCAACACTGCCCCCTGTTCCAACATTGTTGTATTTGAGAAAACACTAGGTAGGGTCTGGTTGGACATGCACGTTTTTCTACTCGTAGTATGCTTCTCACATTTTGAATGATTTTGAAGTGCTTTTTTCCCGGACGATCCATATTTCACATGATCACCACAATAATTACATTGTACTTTGCCAGGAATGTTTATTTTCCGGATATAATCTGAGAACAAGTCACCGTGAATATCCTTTTCTTCTAACCAACTCCATTTGAATTTGTTCTTTAAACCCGCATCCAACTCGCTGACTGGGGAATCCCGATTGAGAACACTCATTGTTGTTTTTGTAAAGCTATTGAAAGTTGAACAAAAGAATTTACCGAGCGCGAAGTCGGAACAGTAAACACAAAAGCACGAGGTTCTAAATGGCACATCAATATTACGGAATACTTTTAAGAGCGGAAACGGAACGAATCGCCAACATTCGGCGGAAAACGAAACATCGCTGAGCAAATTTAAAGTAAAAAATCGGAAAATAAAAACGGAAGCAGGAACGGAACGAAAAACCGGAAATCCGGTAAAAACTGGAAAACTTACATCCCTGATACAAACTCTTACCATTCAATGATATGTTACACTGACAGGTATTCCTATCACCCTGTATTGGTGTCTGAGAATCGAGATAGAACTGAATACAAACTATTACCATTTGAGTATATGTTACACCTTTGTCCCTGTAATCATCACTTACTGTAACGTGGAAGGGTAGGGGGTCTTAAATGATATTTAAGACTGATAAGTGATATAGGTCGAGCGGATTTATGATGTTCCCAACCCGTTACAAATTTAATAGAGCGCCTTAATTGACCGTTCTTGGGTACTAGATCCGGACTTGTCTTGAGTTCCTGTTGGGGCGCGTGATCAATCAACGTGACTAGATATGAAAATGAAATGCTCCAATTTATTGGATAACAATAACATGTCGAATTGTAGTATCATATTCATAGGCCATTGGTATAGTTATTGTAGTTATTGCATATGTTGGAGGTATGCCTCTGGATAGACTGGGCGTTCACTTGAGTCTTGGCTTGTTTATTCAATTAATCTCCGTTATTCATCACCTTTCTACTAGATAGCACCTTAGATTGTAAATCCGTATCACGGTCACCAACATCTATTCAAAAATTACTTCCGGTTGACTGATCCCCAAATGTGGGTAGTAGTGGCTTAAATACTACTACCCACAACTACCTACAAAATACCCACAAGTGAACATGCAGTGCTACCCACAAATCATACCTTACCTACAACTGCTAACTACAAGGTAGTTTGACGAGCGCTGTTGACAGCGATGGGCGGGGCTACGAAGGAATCCGCCAATCGCGCAACAGTGCTCGCTGACATGTAAACAAATGAGGTGAATGAAGTGATGAAAACAATGAATAAATATCGCGATATCGTGCTATTAATTACATGAAATGGGTTATTTATACATAGCACGGATGGGTTATGAGATGATACAAACATAGAAGTGATTTAATTTATGCTATTTACGGAATAATGTATGTTTTGACGCGATAGAAGTGGACGAACTTTTACAAATGTACGGAAAGCCGCGAATGTACCGATGAATTATATAAATAAAAGTATGGAACAAATCAATGTTAAAACATGAGAAATACAATAATACGTAATGCATAATAACCGAAGAGAGTGCCTGTAGCTATGCTACATCACCAATCGCGAATATGTTACACCTTTGTCCCTGTAATCATAGCTTACCAATCGTGGATATGTTACACCGACAGGTATTCCTTTCTCCTTGTATTCATCGCGATCTATCATCGAGTCCCACAACTTACACAGCATTCGACTCTTTTCATCAAAGATTGGAATCATATCTGAAAATTAGATGGATTAATTGTCAAATTATGTTTATTATAATTGTACATGTATATACTTTGCAGTTTTAGAGAGGTCAATTTATTAGGGATACGTGGATTGTTATCGCGTCAACCAGTCATTTTTCGAAAGGCACAATGTTATGTGTGGGCTTCCCCACAAATATGTCATCAATGGTGTTTATCGTAAGACACCTATTGCATTCGTAGCCAGCATTTCAAATTAGTGCTATACAGTATTTTGATTAATCGTCAACAATGCGGTATGAAAACCAATATTATCTTACACTGCCCACAATATTTTCTAAACGGTACAGTAATGCCCTAATTAATCGACTCCCTAACCACAGCAGAATTATGGGTAACTTTTCAGGATTTAGTTGGAGATATGGCTTGTTGCCATTCATCGGAAAGCATTACTGTATATCGGCATTTCAATAATATTGCGACAATCAAACCAACCAAACATTCTCATGTAAACGATTTATCTCCGTTTAAATGTTATGACATTTTGTCTATCGACGCATATCTTCCAGATACAGCACAGAACCGGAGTTTCTGAATTTAGTGACTCTATCCCGCATAGCAGGCTAGCCTCACTAAATTCACCCTCTGAGAACCTCATTCTGCATGGCCCCATCTGCTATGGGAGACATAGACTCAGATTTAGGTTCTCAATTGGTGAATATTGTGATGTACACCCATTGGGAACCTCGATTATGCAATGTGTCGTCTGCCAATTTGGGGATATAGAGAAACTAAACTAAAAAAGAAATAGAATCTATGTGAAGAAGTTTCTATAGAAATTTGATAATAAAGAAACTTTCCCGAGAAGATGAGGACTATACAGAATGAGGTCCCCAGAGGTAGTGATGCTAGCCTGCTATGAGGGATATCATCACTAAATTCACCCTCTGGGACCTCATTCTGCAAATGACAGGTGCATTATAATCAGGCTTGCACATGACACTTAGCTCTAGAATTGGGCTGGATTAATGATGTAAGGTTTTCAGTGTTTCTAGAATTGGGCTGTATTAATGATGTAATGTTTTCAGTGTTTCTAGAATTAGGCTGGATTAATGATGTAAGGTTTTCAGTGTTTTTAGAATTGGGCTGGATTAATGATGTAATGTTTTCAGAGTTTCTAGAATTGGGCTGGATTAATGATGTAATGTTTTCAGTGTTTCTAGAATTGGGCTGGATTACTGATGTAATGTTTTCAGTGTTTCTAGAATTGGGCTGGAGTAATGATGTAATGTTTTTAGTGCTTTATTTTGCCGGGTAGTCCATGTGTACTTGGCTAGCGCGTTCCATACAGAATGAGGTTCCCAGAGGGTGAATTTGATGATGCACCTCTGGGGACCTCATTCTACAAATAATAGACACTAAATCGAGACCAGTTCCTTACACACAACTGGCAAACTATTTAGCACCCATTTTTAAACTATTTAGCACCCATTTTAAAACTATTTAGCACCTGTTTTAACCATATATTCTTGTAGCACACAGGGGCTGCATGCAATGTCACATGACATGATTTTATTAAACCAGCATTATGCATTTAAACTCCACAGCATGACTGCATCAATTAATGTAAATATGGGATAACACATGTCAATATTTCTGTCATAAATGCAGCTTAGCGTACTTTTATAAGAAAACATAAGTCAACTTAAAGACATATTGTGGACATATTTCATAAAGTCAATCGGTTAGTATCCAAAGACTATCCCATTGGATGAATATATATCAAAAATGCCAACACATCAACTGTACCATTTCAGAGAACACAATGGTTGAATTATGCTCAAATATAAATATTTACTACGTTATTCAGGACGCATTGTTAGTCATAAACAGTACGGCAATGATTGCACCAACAATAGTCACTGCATGTAATTCATTAATAACAATGACTATATGGATATCAAATTTATGAAAATAACTTTTTTTGGCATGATTATTTGTTATTTGGGCCACCTCAGCAAAGTGTTTAGGGTTTCACATCAATTTAAACTTATCTGTCACTCACTTTTGATCATTTCTGTAGTAAATACAGGATACTCAGACTTTATGTAGAGATAATATATGTCATCTTAAGCTTATGTTTGATTATTTCTGTAGTAATTGCAGCTTAGCATACATTTCGTAGAGATAATATATGTTAACTTAAGCTTATTGGTCACTCACTTTTGATTATTTCTGATGTAAATGCAGGATTGCAGACTTTCCGTAGAGATCTGTGCTCTTCCCCGTTTAGAAATAACAGCGACCTCGAATTCAGTATACCAGTTCTGAAAACATACACAACTGTAAATGTGAATAGCTTTCGCCATTCCAAAACACACTGTGAATGTAACGTGACATGGGAGTAGTATGGCACAGACAAGCCTTGAAATAGTGAGCCTGTCATTTTCAGAATGAGGTCCCCAGAGGGTGAATTTAGTGATGCTACCCCGCATAGCGGGCTAGCATCACCAAATTCACCCTCTGGGGACCTCATTCTGCTTACAACTCAGCAGAATGAGGTTCCCAGAGGGTGAATTTGGTGATGGTAGCCCACTATGCGGGTAGCATCACTAAATTCACCCTCTGGGAACCTCATTCTGCAAATGACAGGCTCACTATTTCAAGGCTTGGGCACAGATCTCAAGTGTCCCGTAGTGTCTAGTGGTGAAGGTACAGTTGGCCGCATACGGGAACAATAAAGAGTCCAGAAGATTCGATAACTTTTATATTCTTAAGTAAGTCTCTGTCGATAAGCACAGCATAGGTATACATATGAACAGAGGAGTTGGTGGATCGGCGGTCTGAGCGGGAGTATCTCTGTATTTCTCGACATGACTAGTTATTCCAACGTATGCCTCCAAATAAGGTGTGAGATACCATGATACCCTTGTCTATGACGTGTATCATACTATTGTTTACTATAGAATGATACTGGTTTGATCCTCCCTCACTTATACAATGGTTGCTACCAGTCATAACCAATTAAGAATATGATCTTGTTAATTATGCTTGTGTGTTTTTATACTATATCATTTACATTTACCACGTGCTGTGCTTATCTATAAAATTAACCCTATCATTACAATCACTGGGGAAAGGAAGTGTATCCTAGATCCGGGAACACATATAACAATCTATACTATCTATTGGACATAAGAAAAGAAAAGTAATATCAGCAATTAATGGTTGTTTCAATGTGGACGATTCCTGAATCAAGCATAATCAATGGAATCGTCAAGCCTGCAAATAGTGTGACTGTCATTTGCAGAATGAGGTCCCCAGAGGGTGAATTTAGTGATACTATCCTGCACATTGATTACACTCTATTCAGGATGTAATTGTCTTGGCTACACTTGTTACACCTGGGGCTAATTTCATTCATTACGCTAGCATGGAATGAGCAAATTACCCTACGCAGGCCAGCACAAAAATGGAATGATATTTGGTGACCAGCGTAATCTAAAAATAGCATACTGACAACTGCAAATTAAAAATCTGTTTTCTTGAGGAAATTGACAAAACCCACATAAGGCATGTCAAACAGATGAGACAAATGAGTAAAAATATGTGATATTAACATTCAACTAACGAGAATTTTGACTATTATCGAAAAAGCCAAAATACCTAATTTTAGAACAACTTTGACGCCAAGCACCCTCCTATTTTAAGTATATTGTTTCAACATTTTTATCAAAGGTGTGAATCATTTTTGAATGATACACGATATGTACTTGACAAATGTACTATCGGACACAAGCCATCTGTAACTGATGATCCTATAGTAAAATTTTGCCATCTTTTCAACTCAGTGCGAGAGTCAATTTCCAAAAATGTCTAAATTCTACTTTTGACGTTAAATAAAATAGGCCTTAAATTATCGCAACCGGGTTATTGGAACTGATGAAGATATCGGTGATATTTTGACTTTTTGAACATTTACACCATTCTTAAGACTATACAAACATAAACCATACTTTCCTCTCCTTCTGCAACCAAGCCTTGAATAGGGTGTCTGTCATTTGCAGAATGAGGTCCCCAGAGGGTGAATTTAGTGATCAATGCTACCGGCCTGCATTGCCTTGAAATAGGGTGTCTGTCATTTGCAGAATGAGGTCCCCAGAGGGTGAATTTAGTGATGCTACCCCGCATTGCAAATGTCAAAATGACTTGACAGCACAGTATGGACGATTCTACAAGATATTTTATCTTGTCATAATTATAGTATCTTCTGTATCCAAATAGACCGCTTTCAACTTTAAATTCTGAGCATGTGAGAGATGAGTTCTGGTATCTCCGTCAAAGTTATCTTGCCCACTGAACTATATGGTATATCCCCAAATATTAACAAGGAAGGGTTAACAAACCCGGAACGAAAATTCTATGGTACATTTTATCCTGTTTCCTGACCTGTAACCTCTCGATGATCTCCAAATGTCCATATAAACTCACCGACAGATCGCTAATCCACTTTTTCCCCCATTAGGACATTCCTCGTGAGCGGGGTGGGTGCAAAACCCTGGGAGGGAGCTCAGAGTTCAGTGGGCAAGATACTTCTAGGAGATATATATTTTACTTATTTTGAAAAATATTGTATCTCCGTCAAAGTTATCTTGCCCACTGAACTATATGGTAAAATATAGAATTTTCTGGCAGGTGGAGGCCACGAGGAAAAACCAAACACCTCTATGCACCTCAATACTTCTAGGAGATATATATTTTACTTATTTTGAAAAATATTGTATTTCTAGTAAATATTGACAATTCCAACATCGGAAGTGGAATCGTGAAATCGTTACGTCACAAATATTCAAATGACATGCTCCAATTGGTTAATTATATGATATAATACACTTGGGGAGTCAGTAAATGTTGGTAAACAATTCACCATATTCACCCTGCTGGGGACCTCAATCTACTGAGTCCTCAACTGCTATGGGAGAACTAGGATCAGATTGAGATTTCCAAGTTGAAGTTGGTGATGTTCACCCATTAGTCACCTCGATTATGCAATTTATCATCTGCAAATTAGGGGATATAGAAACTGAACAGAAAAGAAAAAGTAAATGAAACAATGTTAATTTGAGACAATAGATACTTCTCAGAAGATAAGGCCTAAACAGAATGAGGTCCCCATAGGGTTAATTTAGCGAAGCTGGCCCACTGTACGGGGTAACTTCACTAAATTCACCCTCTAGCAGACCTTCCCACGAGGAAAACACAGCAGAAGCACTTATTTGCTCTTGCAATTCAGAAGACAGATGTAATTACACCCGTAATATAATTGTAAGTTGGGTTTTTATCAAACACAATGTCATTGTGTGATAGACTATCACACAATGATATTTTGTTTGAGAAAAACTGATAGACCTATGTCCAGTTACACTTTCACATGCGCATAATTTAAATGAAATGGGAAAGGTTCTAAATATAACTTCAACTAGTTCAATATTGAATCAACAATTAGTGGCCATAAACATTTTGACAAGAGGAGCAAATTTTAGCACCCATGAATTTAAAATTATGAGTGCATATGGGTCTCCCAGGAAATGGCACTATTTAAGGTGTTCTCTCTATACAGTATACATACGCAAGAACAGGTCCACTTCTCACATAATTCACTGAATTTGTAACCATTATATGCTTCGCTCCGACTGGATCAGCAACCATGATTCGACCTTCACCTCCGTAGAAGTAGTATCTGATGATAGTTGACTTATACTGCTTTATCCATCTAAATAAAAAATATAAAGATGCGCAATCTGAATTAATGCTATATATATTACTATTTCTTTGGCTTCGGGGATAAAAAATATTTGATTCGAGTCGAGGAACCCACCCATCAAAGCACAGAGTTATCAGATATTGATTTTTGAAATCTGTTATTTTTCACCACCTGGAATATTTGGCGGCCAAATAAATATTTGACGAATGCCGACCGACATACTCTCGATACCAAATTGCATTGAACAAAATGTTGATATGTAAAAATTTTGAATCGTTCGGTTTGAACCCCCGATGTTGTTGGAGATAACAATTTTGTCCCCACAACAATAAACATGCGGCCTCAATTTTAGGTTCTCAGATGACATCAAACTCAAAGTACTAGAGCAACGTCACGATTGGTGAAAGTGCTAGTTCAAGGGTCATTCATATACCCCGATGTTTCACAAGCTCAAATACCCCCGATGTTTCACATGCTCATATACCCCGATGTTTCACATGCTCAAATACCCCCGATGTTTCATGCACATTCTCTTAAGCCAGGAAGTGAAGGGTGATGGGGGACATGGCTCCGCCTCGGGGTTCAAAAAGAAATATCCAGGTATTAAATCTCCATGTACCCCCGATGTTGCCGGAGAGAACAATTTTGTCCCCACAACAAGAGCTCTTTCCATCAATGTATCACAATATTATAATCAATAAATTTGAAAAATGATCAAGGAATATGGGTCGATACAAAAATCGGACTTGGCACTTGTACCAAATTTCACAAAGATTATTCCTAACAGATTGTGAGAAAATACATTTTGAAATATCAGGAAATTTTAGCAAAACGTGCATCTGACCCTTGAGCAGGGTCCGCACTGGACCAAAATTTACTTTTGCCATATAATTTGCCAATTTAAAATATTTTTTGCCAAATTCTTTTAGAATTTGCCAAATGCTATCCATGATTGTTTAATTATTTTTGTGGTTTATTATACAACAACAAACCAATCACCGAAAAATAAAATTGAAGGGATGCTTCATCAGAAGGGCACATTACAAATGCACACAAAATACGGGTAATCCATCACCAATCAATACTAATTCTATCAGATTGAATGCATCTTAATAAAGGTGTCAACTTTTCCGAGACCTTACAAAACTCCAATAATATTATATTGGGAGAATTTCCTGAAATGAATTGTATTGATTGGCAAATATTTTTAAACTTTCTTGAGGAATTAAAAAGTGACTTGCCAAAACTTTTGCCAAATGAAAATATTTTTTGCCAAATGTGAATTATTTTTGCCACTGGCAAATTTGGCAAGTGGCAGCGTGAACCCTGCCCTTGAGGTTGTCACATTAATTCACACAATAAGAATTTACTTGCCGACCTATGGATCCCGTGTCAATTGATGTCAAACTCAGTGTGCTAGAGCCAAGCCTTGAAATAGGGTGTCTGTCATTTGCAGAATGAGGTCCCCAAAGGGTGAATTTAGTGATGCTACCCCGCATAGCGGGATAGCATCACCAAATTCACCCTCTGGGGACCTCATTCTGCTTACACCTCATATACCGCCGATGTTTCATGCACGTTCTCTCAAGCCCCACTGTGAAGGGTGATGGGGGTGATGGGAGACATGGTGATTTGAACGTGGCATTGTAGCAACAAGGTTGTACATTACAACCGGATGTGGGGACAAACGTTTATGATCTGCATTAATGTGTACTATTGGACTCAAGTCCCTGTCAATGGGATAAGAAGTTTAAGTAACTGCATTTAAATTTTTCCGATCCAACAAAACATAACGGAGTTACGGGCCTTTAAACATCTTCCATATTCAACCCCAACTACAACCTGCAAGCATCGCCCCCTACATAGGTAGCCAACCTGGGAGAGGGTACTCTACTTCAAATCTATGCTGAGCCATTATCTTTGGTATAGGTCCCCAATCTCTATACCAGAGCGCACCAGTCATAATTCCTTTCTGATTGTCACCGGCTGGGTACTGGTCTGTGGTTACACTATTTTGCATGGGGTTTTCCAGTCAAAATGGCGACAACTGAACGCTCCAAAGTAAAATTTCCAAATCTGGAAGAATACATGACACTTTAACGATATACCGGTATCAGCATCAGTCCTGTTAACCATTTCATGATGGGAGCTGTGCTGGTGCAGCATTAAAGACCCTGTGCCAGTGCATTCTCTTATATGTGCTAGTCTCCCATAGGGAGCCTTGTTTGTATAAGCGATTGCACTGGCTTGCAAGGTCGAGGTAAATATTGTTAGGACAATGTATACTCTTATATTTACACTCACACATTGTGGAACATGAAGGCTGGACATTGGTCAAAAATATGTCACATGCTGTCATGCGCAGACCCCAACTTGCTTCCATTTTTATGTAGACGCAACTTGCATTGAGTCACGAGAATTACATTGGAAATGGGCACTTAATATTCTTTTTATCTGCCAGTTGACTCGGCTGAGTGTAAATATTAGTAATGGATGTTGATTTTGTTGCATTCCATAGAGTATGGAGGCAAGTTGTTCTGACATTTTTCGCATTCCATACAAAATGTCCAATGGAACGCAAGCATTTTTTTATATATATCCGAGGCTCCCTATGGGAGACTTACATATATAATAGAATGCATTGGCACAGGGTTTTCGCAAAACTTCAGGAAGCTCCAGTCATGGAAGGGTTAATTAGTAAACATTTGCCTAGGCCAGAAATGTTTCCTTGGCTAAAAAGCCTATGATCTACACATACATGTATAAGTTCAGTTTACAATTAGAACTTGGTCCATTATCATTGAAGACATTGGTTGGATCTGGCTTAAAATTGCAGATTATAACAAGAGATGTGCACTCGAGTGCTAGCATACCCCCACCGTGGCAAATCCAACCCGCATTATCCGTAAACCCAACAAAAGAGATTTTTAACTTTAAAGAAAAATTTGGATTAATAATATCGATATGGTGTCGCAAGAAGCTTGTACAGAAAACAATATTCAAATTGGTTCATATTTGTTTGAATGATTGCAGAAACCCAAAAAAGGGTAGAAAATGAAACGCAACCTTAACATCTAAGATGGCGTTTGTCGAGTGTTTCGTCAGTCAAACCAAACTTGATACCATCCACACAAAAAAATCAAAAAATTTTCTAAGTCAAAATAAGTCGAAAATGAAGTGTAATCTTAGGAAAAACAGTCTGAGCCAACCCTGAGCCACATCATGTAGAGAGGGTGTTGTGAGAAGCATGTATACCAAAAATTATTGAAATGGGTTCATATTTGTTAAAGTTATTAAGTCGGACAGAATTTTCTAAGTCAAAATAAGTCGAAAAGTAAGGTGTAACTTAAAAAAAGAAAGTCGGACCGCACCGCAATTAGCATCATGTGGAGAGGCGGTCCTAAGAAGATTGCATACAAAAAATTATTGAAATCGGTTCATAGTTGTTCGAGTTATGAGGTGGGACGGATGGACGGACGGACGGACACGGAGGGAGAAAGTGCGACGGACAGACGCAGTCAATCCAGTATACCCCCCATTTTCTTCGAAAGTGGGGGTATAATGATACATGTGTGGTCATTGTTACATCAGTAGTCCTTGGCATTGAATGATAAATATTTGCTCTGCAGACTTCCACAGAGCAACACTAAGAAAATATCTACAGCAATTTGTTTCAATCTTCCAAAAATACATTGACAGGTTCTGGAATTTGCCAAAAAATAGCCGATGAAATTTTGTACCCTAGATGTATCACACTGATGTAACAACGTAATAGTAAATTATGTCAAATTTGAAATTGAATTGAATTTGTGCTACATGTAGATCGTTCATATATTAGGTCAAATTTTAAAATTATATTGAACTGAATGTGATTGTACATGTCGGGTGTTATGAGACTCAAGTGATAAATATTATTGGCGAAAGTTTATTCAACATTCATGGAATTGTCGCCTATATATATTTTAATATAACATGCAATATTTTAGTATTTATTTCATTGTATTTATAATTATATATAGCATTTATATAGTGCTTCATCCCTGGTGTAGCTCGAAGCGCTTGGGACTCTATATGCATGGTTATATACATGTATAAACATCAGAAGATATACAATCAATGGATACGGAGCATGATGCAATGTCACTATCTACGGCTAGTTGTGTGTGGGTAAATCTTGAAGAGGTGCGTCTTAAGTCGTTGCTTGAAGATTTCAAGAGAATGTGAACAACGAATGTCGAGAGGGATGGAGCACCAAACACTTGGTGCGGCGTGTGTGAACAGACAACGTTCAATTTTCTTATATTTACCCACGGGAACAGCCAGAAGCTGTTTCCTTGGAACGGAGGTTATCACGGCCTGGTACATACAACGTAAGATGGTCCGAGATGTATATTGGAGCAGAGGAATGAAAGTAACGATAGCAGAACGTTGCTAACTTGAAATCAATTCGCCCGCGCACCGGGAGCCAATGTAGGTTTTTCAAAATTGAAGAAACACGGGTGGATTTTGGAACACTCACTACAATCCTCGCGGCTGAGTTCTGTAGACGTTGCAGACGACTTAATTGTTCCTGTGAACTTCCCATGAAAAGCACATTGCAATAGTCCAATCTTGACATAATATTACAAGAAGCAACCTTTTCGCTGCAGGCGTTGTCAAGTATTATGGGCGAAGATGACTAAGGTGCATAAGTTCAATTAATATGGTACGGGAAATGTGTTGTACTTGAGCGTCCATGGATAACGAATTAGACATGTTGACACCGAGATTTTTCGCTCAATTTCACATCCACCGATGTTCAAACTTCTAATTTTGAGTGGTTCATGCGTACCGGCTGGGGGACACACAATTACTTCAGTTTTTTCATCATTAAATTTAAGCTTATTAGACAACATCCACCTCTTGATGTCAGAGACACAAAATTCCATTTTTCTTTAATAAAGACGGCAGGCCATATGGAGGGACAGAACTGTAAATTTGCATGTCATCTGCGTACATATGTACGTTGAGTCCACGTTTCTGAATCAAGTTTCCCAGAGGTAGAGTATACAATGTGTAGAGAACAGATCCTAATACGGAGCCTTGAGGGACTCCGAACTTAAGAGACTTTCTATCAGAAAATAAATCTTTGATTCATACCATCTGAACACGTCCAGTAAGGTAAGACGGAACCAGGACAGTGCTTTTGCGCTGATTCCGAAGGTCTCTTCCAAGCGCTTAAGCATGACAGAGTGATCTAAAGTATCAAAAGCTGCGGATAGGTCCAACAGCGTGACAACGGAAACTAGGCAGTTGTCTTTAGCGTTCAGGAGGTCTAACTAAGGATTAGTTACTATTAGTTATCTTTGGCAACATCGGGGGTAGATGGAGATTTAATACCTGGATGTCGATTTCAAAAAGAGACATCCAGGTATTAAATCTCCATGTACCCCACGATGTTGCCGGAGATAACGATTTTGTCCCCACAACAATAACCATTTCTCCTTAATTTAAGTGTGCTTTTTGTAGGTTATCCGATTAATTCACACCAATAAGAATAATTCAGTAGCTGACCTAAGGATCCGGCATCAGGTGACGTCAAATTTGGCGTGCGAGAGTAACGTCGCGATTGGTGGAAACTGCCAGTTCAAAGTTCATTCATATACCCCCGATGTTTCACGTGCTCATATACCCCCGATGTTTGGCGCACGTTCGCTTATACCCCGCTGTCAAGGGTGACGGGGGACATGGTGATTTAAACGTGGCGTTGTAGCCAATCAGATTGCTAGTTACAACCGGATGTGGGGACAAGTATTTGATATCTCACATGTATACAGCCATGTTTATATGTTCAATATTATGATATGTATCACACATACAGACGTGTTGGAATTTATTTACATTCTTCAAATGTGTAAAACAATTTGTAAGCAGTGAACTAATTTTGTAATTTACAGTCCAGGTTGAAATAATTAAATGCATTAATTCACAACCATGAAGTGAGTTCATCTATCGATCCCAACTAAAACACTCGGCATTTGCTGATAGCCGACGTTAATTAACAGGGCTACAGCACTAACCTCAGTGTATTTGTTCCTGCTTCCTCTCCGAGTGCTTCTAACATGTTACCCACAAATGGAATGTATGGTTTACCTGGAAGCTGAAAACAAATTTGAAAGAAATCTGATGAAACAAAAACTTGATGAACACTGGGGGGAAACTGTTTCACAAGAATCGATTCTATCGCCTATCGGGTTCCGTCTCTATCGAATTAAGTCCCGTCTCTTTCGCGACTTGAAACAAATGTTTTCAAAGTTTTGTACACTAAATGTTAAAACAGAACTTATTTTACAAAAACTATCGCTAGATTGTGTCTTTGAGCGTAATTATTGGTGATAATAATGCGAAGTCGGCTATTTTTTGCACACTTAGAAGAGTAATGTGTTTGTGTGCATTTCCTTTGCAAATTAAGCAGCATTTTGATGCTCCTTTTATCGGCCTTTTTACCTTTTAATTAGACTAAAATATGTCTTCTTGTATGATCGAACACCAGGACACGATTACAGCACAACTTTCGATGGCTCCTCACAGTAAAAGACCCTCAAATTAATCCATCAAAAGAAGCAACGCAATGTTCCGATTCTAATGTGATTTTTATGTTCACGATCGGTTCTTTCGCCCCCTGTTTAATGCAATATTATATTCGACCAGAGAGTTCATTTGTGTTTCTAGTTGCCATATTACCATATATGGTTTAAACTATAGTCACAGCAACACCAATATGAGTTGTTCAGTAGTCCCAAAGCATCATAGGTTGGATATTAAAGATTATCGGTCGATCATCTTTAATATCTGACCTATGGTCGTTTGGGACCACTAAAACTCATCTATTGATGTACTATGGCTACATTTTAAACCATATATGACCATGGATTGTCATTGGGCAACTATAGATGTACAATCAAATAATCTGATCGAATATGAATGTACTGTAAACAGGAACGAAAGAACCGATCGTGAACATAAACATCACAAAATTGGAACCTTTTGTTGCTTTTTGAGGCACTAATTTGAAGGAATTGTACGACGAGGAACCGTCGGGAGGTATTGTATTATAATTATCTAATGTTCAACTATAAAACTTGACAAGTTTCAGTCCAATTTAAAGTAGACAAGGCCGATAATCTGAGCATCAAAGTGCTGCTTAATTTTCATGGGAAATGCACCCAAACGCACTACGTCTCTAACTGTGCACAACATGCAGCCGATTTTGCTTTACTGTCATCAATAAACACGTATAAAGACATAATCTGTCGATTGTTATTGGAGAATACATTCTGTTTTGACATTCAGTCTATAAACAACGGTCAAAACTTTGAAAACATGTTTTAGAAATCGCGAAAGAGTCGGAACTTAATTCGATAGAGACGGAACCGGAAGTGCGATAGAATCGATTCTGGTGAAACAGTTTCCCCCCAGTGATGAAGTAGTTTCGGAACATTCAAATTATCAACTTAAGTCTACTGGCTACTAGATAAATTTCACTGGTGAAAATTTAATCCAATCGTGGTTCGTTAACATTTTCTGTCCTACTGATATTACAAGGAACATTTGTCCGATTTATGAAAACACCGTGAGACTATTATTATCCTAGATCATGTCATGTTCCACCCATTAAAAACTTGTAAACTTTTGGATGTTCTGACACCTTCTGACAGGGAACTTTATAACTTTGAACAAACAACGGAGGGAATATATTTCTTTCTTAACCCTTTACCCAACAGAACGGCCCTGTGCCAATGCATTCTCTTAGGTCGCCTCGCATATATAAGAGAATGCATTGGCTTAACACATCAAAAATTATAAAATTGTTAAAGAATGTAAGAAAAAATGGTAAAAAGTGTTAAAAAAAGATTTTTTTTAGGCCAATGCATTCTCTTATATATGCGAGGCGACCTATGGCACAGGGCATAACTGTAACCATCACAATGTGGTCAATGAGCCGGTTCCAATGATATCCATATTTGTATGGTTTTATTGAGACAGACCCAAGATAATTTAGGCTGTTGCAGCTTTATTTGGCCGTTTTTGGCCGGTTTGTTGGGTAAAGGGTTAAAATATTTCTTCCTAAGTAATCTATTTCACAGTAGGTTATGGTTCCAGTTCAGGAGTGCATGATTTTGGTGAGACGATATCTCAATAATCATTGAATTAATAACCCAGTAGAAATTCCATGTTTTTAGTGACTCAAAGTAAAACCGGCTTACCAAAGTTTCCCAAATTCATACAATCTCAAACTGGGACCTTCAACTTATTAACCCTTTACCCAACAAACCGGCCAAAACCGGCCAAATAAATCTTCAACAGCCTAAAATATCTTCGGTCTGTCTCAATAGAACCATACAAGTATGGATATCATTGGAACCGGCTCATTGACCACGTTGTGATGGTTACAGTTATACCCTGTGCCAATGCATTCTCTTATATATGCGAGTCGACCATAGGTCGCCTCGCATATATAAGAGAATGCATTGGCCTAAATAAAATCTTTTTTTAACACTTTTTACCATTTTTTCTTACATTCTTTAACAATTTTATAATTTTTAATGTGTTAAGCCAATGCATTCTCTTATATATGCGAGGCGACCTATGGTCGACTCGCATATATAAGAGAATGCATTGGCACAGGGCCCTTCTGTTGGGTAAAGGGTTAAGGATCAGGTACATTTAGTAACCTTGTCGTTACTAAATGGATTCTCCAATTTAGATTTAAAAGAATATTTTGGAATGATCTATTATTCATAGGCCGGTGAACATAACATTAAATGACAAAACACAGAGAGATCAGATGATCAAAAGGGCAATTCAGTTCAACGGAGAAGAAACTGTAGGCGACGGACACCATATTTCAACAAAGAATGTTCAAAGAAGGAACTCAATGAACAATATGAACTCAGAAAAGAATTTCGGAAATGACAGGAATGACACAAAAACAAACAATTCCGTATATACAGAACATGGCGTTAGTTATGTATAGACTCAATTTCGACTGATTATTTGAAACGCATTGTGGCTTCAAAAACAAAAAATTAATTATTTGCTATGTAAATACGGGAACTAAGAGCCGAAGGTTCGTTCCTAATATAAAAAGTTATAATTTGGAGGGTGTTCAGGTGATAAAAGTTATGATTTGGAGGGGTGTTCAGGTGATAAAAGTTATGATTTGGAGGGGTGTTCAGGTGATAAAAGTTATGATTTGGAGGGGTGTTCAGGTGATAAAAGTTATGATTTGGAGGGGTGTTCAGGTGATAAAAGTTATGATTTGGAGGGGTGTTCAGGTGATAAAAGTTATTATTTGGAGGGGTGTTCAGGTGATAAAAGCGGACAACGGACAGAACAAAAACAGAAAATACAAGAACAGAAGGTTTCATATTCATTGGTGGGAATTGTTTAGATAATAAGTTCAATAAACAAACTATGGGATATCTGAACATTTCCTAAGGAAACTACTCGTCAATGAGTATTTAGTATGGGTTAATAAGGTAACTACTCGTCAATGAGTATAGAAAGGGCTAACTAAGAAATATATTACCTGCCAAGGCTGCAAATAGTGTGTGTCATTTGCAGAATGAGGTCTCCAGAGGATGAAAATAGTGACGCTATCTTGCACAGCAGGCTAGCATCACCAAACTCCCCCTCTGGGGACCTCATTCTGCTTAGGCCTCATCTTCTGGGAAGTATCTATAGTCTCAAATTTAACAGTGTTTTAGTTACTTTTTCTTTATAGAAGTTTCTATATTTCCTAATTTGCAGAAGATAAAATGCATAATCAAGGTGACTTGATAGGTGAAAATCACCACCTTCAACTGGGGGAACTTCAATCTGATCCTACGTCTCACATAGCAGTTGAGGCCTAAGCAGAATGAGGTTACCAGAGGGATAGCGTCACTAATTTCACCCTCTGGAGACCTCGTTCCGCAAATGACAGACACACTATTTGCAGACCTGTTTGAAAGAAAAACTTAGTAAACCATGATTGGATTACATTTATCTCCATTTTAATTTAACCCTTTGAGTGCCAGGGGCCGATCTCATCGGCCCTAAACCTACAAATTAAGTCTGTTAAAGAAGATAAGAAAAATTATTAAAATTGTAAAACAAAAAAACCAAAATTGTTAGGCCAATGCATTCTCTTATATATGCGAGGCGACCTATGGTCGACTCGCATATATAAGAGAATGCATTGGCACAGGGTATATGGGTTGATACAAAAATCGACCTGGCACTCAAAGGGTTAACTGATCAAATTTCAAATTGATTATATGAATCAGGTTAATACCTTTCTAAGGGGCGAAGTGAATGGAGCTATGAATATTGTGTAAATCTTCCAGGTGACGTAGAAGATGATGACAGAAATGATGATGTCCCGCCAGGTGACGAACTGCTGGACGGCTCTGTAGTAATCTGTTAAGGTGTTCATTGTCAGTCCTCCTGTTTCAGTACCTATAAAGGATAGCAGGAATTTATTATTGGATGATAATTATGATATAGGTGAGCAGATAACTCGGTTGGTTTGTGGGCAGACCTCTGAACTACACCTTCGATACAGTCGAGGGTTCGAATTAAACTGGGCCGACCTCTGAACTACACCTTCGATACAGTTGAGGATTCGAATTAACAAAGTATTGGTCAGACTTTGTGTTGCCATCTGCATCCCCAGTACCATCGATACCATGATCAGTGCTCTGAGAATGATTCCAGATGCAAAAGAACCTCAGACAAAATGTGAAAAACATGTACTGGGCAAATTACGTACCTCCGCTCCTCTCGTAATGTCATGGCCAGGGATGAGAGTAAGGTGGGCACTAATTCTGGACCACAGGTCGTCACAAGATTGTTTTAGGTATTCATTTGGATGGAAGTCTCTCAGAGGACTGGATCCCTCAACCATCCACAATGATGACTGAATTTTTTGTAGAATGCTTCTCATTAATATGCATTTTATGCACTTTATAACCATCATTAATGCAGCATAACACAGAGAGAAACAGCACTAACGTTTGTCCTTAGAGCCATGTAATGCTTACTGTTTTTCTGTTATGTAATTTTACATACTGTTTTATAACATACCCATTGTTATATTCTCACTAAAAGCATGGTAATTTTCGACAGAAAGCCCTAGAGAAATCCTGATGTTTTTTTTGTGGCAAGCTACGTCATGATTTTGCTACAGGAGACAAAACGAGAATTTCTTATTTTTGTGATGCTAAAATTGTTGCAAAACAATGAATGTCATCGAAAAAACTTATAATTAACAATGAATGTCATCGAAAAAACTTATAATTAACAATGAATGTCATCGAAAAAACTTATAATTAACAATGAATGTCATCGAAAAAACTTATAATTAACAAATTCATTTGTGATTGGGGTATGTAATAAATATAGAGCCGCATTCTTTCTGTCGGCCTGGTTGGTTAATACATATAGAATGATGTTAAAATGTTAGTAACCCATGCAAAAAGGAAGCATCATAGTCGACTCGGTTAAACAATATTTGTGTTCTAACGGCACCCTTTGAATTTATTGTTAATTGTATTATCATTTGTTATGTTTTTTGTCATTGTTAATATTAGTTTCATATTTCATATCAGCAAATCACCCATTTTCTCAACAAAATGGTGATGTGATTATAATTTACTTGATATTCAAAACTAAGCGAAACATAGTACTCTCCATTAAAAGTGGTCTGCTGATTGAGGCTTCACTGAATGAACTGGCGAAGAGTCAACTCCACTTGTTGTAAGTTTGTATCAGGATGTATCAGAGGCTGTTTATGTGACATGGAACGGGTAAGTGATTAATGCGCTCGAGCATTCCACAGAAGGTATAACCCATAGAGAGCCCCACATAGACTGGAGCAGACGACACTCTGTAGTGCATGCCTCCATCTGTGTGAGGCTCCATGTGGGCTACATATTAAACCCATAGAGAGCCCCACACAGACTGGAGCAGACGACACTCTGTAGTGCATGCTTCCATCTGCGTGAGGCTCCATGTGGGCTACATATAAAACCTATAGAGAGCCCCACATAGACTGGAGCAGACGACACTCCTTAGTGCATGCTTCCATCTGTGTGAGGCTCCATGTGGGCTACATATTAAACCCATAGAGAGCCCCACACAGACTGGAGCAGACGACACTCTGTAGTGCATGCTTCCATCTGCGTGAGGCTCCATGTGGGCTACATATAAAACCTATAGAGAGCCCCACATAGACTGGAGCAGACGACACTCCTTAGTGCATGCTTCCATCTGTGTGAGGCTCCATGTGGGTTATATATAAAACCTATAGAGAGCCCCACATAGACTGGAGCAGATGACACTCCATAGTGCATGCTTCCATCTGTGTGAGGCTCCATGTGGGTTACATATAAAACCTATAGAGAGCCCCACATAGACTGGAGAAGATGACGCTCCGTAGTGCATGCTTCCATCTGTGTGAGGCTCCATGTGGGTTATATATAAAACCTATAGAGAGCCCCACAGACTGGATCAGACGACACTCCATAGTGCATGCTTCTATCTGTGCGAAACACTCTTGTGAGATAATCACTTCCCAAAACTGTGTGGCTCTATCTATGTACATATATAACATCTCCCTTGAGTGAAGGAATAAACAATCTCTCATGCAGTTTGATGATATTGGTGATTGTGATCGTTGTGATGGTGGCAGTAGTGGTGGTAATGATGATGAAGGCAAAGGTGGTTTTCTTTAAACACTGCCTTATGTTGTAAATAATGCTGATTGGCAGTTTTACTTTGATCTTAAGATGGATAAACACAATTTTTTTTGCATTTTTTTTTCATGGGGTTGATGATTAGTAGGGGCGGAGATCTAGAATAGGGACGCCAAAACAAAATGGAGATTTTAGATGACGACGAGCCACTTGGAACTACATGTAATTGTGAAAAATGGTTAAAAATCTGTCAATTTGACAACCGGAATGAATTTATTTATCACTGCTGAGTCATATATGAGTGAATTATTTATAGGAAACCAGCGACATATGTGCTTAGTGCATTTATTTGAGTTTACCTGAGAATTTTTATAAGTTATACCAATTTATAAATTTGATTAAAACCTAATTTTTGGGAATTTATGTCCGCTAATCGTGGTTAAACCTTTAACCCTTTGAGTGCCAGGTCCGATTTTTGTATCAACCCATATACCCTGTGCCAATGCATTCTCTTATATATGCGAGTCGACCATAGGTCGCCTCGCATATATAAGAGAATGCATTGGCCTAACAATTTTTCATCATTTGTTATTATTTTTTACAATTTTTTACAATTTTAATAAAAAAAATTAAATCTAAAAAAAACCTTTTTGTTTTTTTTAGGGCCGATTTTACAGAACGTCGAACGGCCCCTGGCACTGAAAGGGTTAATGACTAGAGGTTCCTGAAATTTAGTGATGCATTATCTTATATATACGAGTCTCTCATGTAATAGTTGAATTCAGGATGTGCCTGACCTGTAAATGAATAATCATGGGAAGACGGTAGCGAACTGGTATCTCATGGTAACGAACTGGTCTCTCATGCTAGTGGAACACTGATCGCAACCTGGTCAGGGTATTCTGACAAAAACTCAGAGCTCAGTCAGATACAAAATTTGGTCAGGCTGAAAAGTCTCACTCGAGATCACTGAATAGAGATCTGAATGACGACTTGCACCCATTACAACACAAGTCCAGGTATGTTGTTGTGGGTGTAGTATGCTGTCCAATGGGGTATGGACATAGTCCGACATACAATGTAAATGGCTGACCCGTGTACATGCCTAAGTGTGTGCATGTTAAAGAATTTATAATGGTACCCATTTCGTGTAAGCTGAATCGAAGGAAAAGCAGTCTGAATGAAATTAATTTTTTATAAAGACTGTCACGGTTATCATGGGGGTGGATTGATTCTCATCTAATGCTATGCCATGAAGACTAAACCATTCAATTTCTAAATCATTCTCATGAATAAAATAATTGCATGAAATTATTTACTAAATGTGAATTTGGCGTACATATATAGTAGGCCAAATTCACATTTAATAATTGTGCTTCAACGTAATTAATTGCACTTCAGAGGAATTAAAAAATTTACACAGCAACCATTTAGCCAGAACACATCAGAACTGGTTTCTACGACGTAACCTCACAGAAACAGAAACAGCCAAAGGAAATTGTGGATTCCACCATTCTTAGTATTGCACAGGGGTGGCAAGTAGTTTTTCAATTGCACTGAAGAGCAATTCAATTGCGCTGAAGAGCAATTCAATTGCGCTGAAGAGCAATTCAATTGCGCTGAAGCGCAATTAGCAAAGATTAGCAGCAATTGCGCTGAAGCACAATTATTTATTAAAGGCACACTTAATTTTTGAGTCGCCGATTAATTGTTTTTATAGTGACTTGATATACAATTTGAATAACAATCTATGCCATAAAATAAGATTAAAATACTATAATTTATCACTATTTGAAACATCTGTGTCTCAGAAGATGCCCATAGAATGACTCCCCCCTCCCCTTTTGGCTCCCAGAATGCAACATAATTCAAACTTTTTCAATGGAAGTGGAAGAACTCTATCTTTAATATATAGAGTTATTCCCCCTGCATTGAAAATAATATTGCCTTTTACTGCAATCTAGATGATAACACGCATTGGCAACTCAACAGAAACAACATGTCCACAGTTTATTACACCGGATAAGTTGATAATACAATGTTTTGGAGCTTCCTCTTTCAAATGATATATAATATCAGGGTTTCCGCTACAGCGGCAGGGGATCCCTTTCTGGGCCCCATTCCCCCAGCCAATTTTCCCCTTCTGTCATACCACAGGACATATTCCATATGTATACAGGTATAAAGATGTTTACGTCTCAATTTCGTTGGGACAATACTAAGAAATTTAAATAGTTGACAACTTTATTTGATTTCTTGCGAGAATACACACTCGGACTGATCTAACACGAACTGAGGAAGTGACCAAAACCAACATCGCTAGAACACATGATTTGGAGTCCGCTGGTTACGTTGCTGCGGTAAGGTTATGAAAAATGACCGCCGATAATTTAATCATGTTATATTCCGGTACGTTATGCATCAGAACTTTCTGCCGAGTCTTGAATAGTGGTCGTTTAACTTCAACGGGCGTGTTTCCGTATACAGCAATTAATTTTTATCTAATAAATTTTCTATGTTTTAAAGTTATTGCGATTGATAGTATAGTAACTTAGGTAGAAAATGGATGCAAAACGATCATAAAATCTACTCTCTTTTTCTTCTATTGGCCAATACAACACAAGTAGGTCCACTAGTATTTCCACGACATTGAAAACATTGACTGCATTTTCCCCTCGGCGGATACAGGACCCGTTCCCCAAAACCTAGCGGAAAGCCTGATAATATGCCATATATTTTATATGATGTAATCTGGGGGTTCGAAAATTAAGTGGGCCTTTAAAAGTGAATTTCATATATGTGACCCGCCATATCAAATCCAGTCGTAAGTCGGGATTTTTTTACCCTGTGCCAATGCATTCTCTTATAAATGCGAGTCGACCATAGGCCTAACATTTTTTATCATTTTTTTTAAATAAATGTTTCTTACAATTTTTAGGACATAAAATAAAAAACATCCATTACCCTGCAGGGAGCGCCACACATATATAGAAGCATATAGAAGAGTGTCTTCTGCTCATGTTTGTCTGGGGCTCTGTATGGGTGAAATTATAAAATTGTTAAAGAATACAAGAAAAAATTATTACCGCTGGTTACGTTGCTACGTTTACCCTGTGCCAATGCATTCTCTTATATATGCGAGGCGACCTATGGTCGACTCGCATATATAAGAGAATGCATTGGCACAGGGTAAAAAAATCCCGTCTTACGACTGGATTTGATATGGCGGGTCACATATTGCATGAATCCGGTACATTTTTCCTCCACTAGGCATTTTGTAACAGTGTTACAAGTGTTAAAAATGTTACAATTTTTTAGTTAGAGTATTATCCTTATTATCGGCAGAATTTAGACATCCCTTACAATAAGTGAGAACCACCCTGTTAGATATCTAAAAAGATGGTCATCTGCTGGCAATAATTAACCCTCATACAACTGTTTTCTTAGTTCTCTGCCACATGCAGGGATGGATCCAGGGATTTTTTTGGGACACCTGTTTTGAGACCATGATATGCCAAAGGCATATCCCGAGGGCCGTAGGCCCGAGATGGGGGTAGGTACGGGAGGGGGTCACCCCCCTCCCTTAGGTGCAGCATTAAAGATCCCGCATAAGAAAATGCACTGGCTTACAAGGTCAAGATAAAGGCCAATGTATTATCTTATATATGCGAGGCTCCTTAGATGGGAGACTCTCATTTATATAAGAGAATGCATTGGCACAGGATTTTTGCAAAATTTCAAGAAGCCCCAGTCATGAAAGGGTTAAAATATTTCTCACTGGACACTTGATTAAGCAATAAAGGCTCTATGCATGTTGTTCAATTATAATAGAAGATTTCCTTCAAAATATAGCAAATTCAGCTTTAATAAAACTATCCACTTGCAATTTGGGGACATTTAGGCCACCAGAGTTTGGGCGCCCAAACCTGTAACAGGTATCAAAAGAGCCCTGGATCCTTCCCTGGCTACATGACAGGATGTTTTTGTTGTGTGGGAAAATGGAATCTCCTTTCTTCTCAAAAGGAGAAAAATGACCGGAGATAATCAAGGCAATAAGAGTATAAACGCTCTTTATATCATAGACAATCGCTCTTTATATTATATTAACTTTTATAAGTATAAATCTGGCAATGTAAACATACAGAGGAATAGTGCAGGTGTCAAGTCACATGGACAAGGCAATGAGAGTATAAACACTCTTTATATTATAGACAAACGCTCTTTATATTATATTAACTTTTAAAAGTTTCAATATGGCCATGTAAACATAGAGATATCGTGCAGGAGTCAAATCGCATGAGTGTCTCCGAAGATAAATTCATTTTGTCTATGTATATCCAAAATAAGCTATGCATAAATTCACCCCCCCTCATCTTTTTCAAAATAGTTTTAACAGGCATTGCTCATGTGGACACTGTACATAGTATATAATGGGTTTATGTATTAAATATCTGGGTACTCTAACCTTTACCACAAAAAATAATTAAACCCTCACACTTAAAATCAACTCAGGCAGACATTATACTTACTTACTTACCGTACTTCTTCTTTGCACTCACATACGAGTAACCTCCTTTTGGAGTAACCAGGTAGTTAAAATATAGTACAAATATGTACATCCATATGTACAAGTTTTCCCTGATCCAGAGTTTGGAGTTTGGGTTTGGGAAGATCCCCCCGGGAAGATTTGAAAGGGCTGTAAGCCCTCTCCTACAACCCACGGTTGAGTGATATAGTGCCGCTGAAGAGCGTTTGATGAGTTTGGTTGTGAGTGTTTTCTAGTCATTTGATGCTTGCTTGTGGAGTATGGGTTACATGCCATCCTAGCAGGAAGCAAAGCCCCCCCCCCCATTCCAAAAGCGGACCAGCGAGAAGACTTACCTTGAATGTAATACGAGTTCTGTTTGTTTAACTTAGTTGATATCTTTTTATTTAGTGGTTTGTTGTGAACTAGTGTCCAAATTAGTGCATGTATGGACTCCGTTGCCTTAGTCTGTTGTATTCAGGGCTTATACTACGGGCTCACCTCTAGGAAGGGTGTGCAATGCCGGCCGGTTGACTTAAGGTCGGTCGGGGCTCCCCAACTCTCGGTGGTGCAATGCCCGCCGTACACTCCAGTGTGAGTCTCAGAGCCCGTTGACCTGGTTGTGTTGTTTTCCCTGATACCAGCTTGAGATCTGTTATAAATGACTGTATGAAATAGTTAGTTATGTGTGTGCCTGGATTCCATTAATCCTTTTGCGAGTTCATGTTATCTGGCAAGGTCGATGAATCTCTTCTGTCTGGAGCAGTGCATTATAGAACTTATTCCAAAACCTGTGAAATTAGCTGTGTATCACTGCACCTTCATTATCTCAAACCCATTAAGGGATTAAGGGATTAGGACTTTTCTGCCGTGTGTCTACACAATAGATATCATTCTGATTCATGAATGGCCTAATTGGCAACCATTCCAGGTCTGTGAAGTAATTGCTGGAGAGACATACCAGTGTATAATATTTCGAGAGTCACCTTAACCTGCATGTGGGTTACGTGGTTTGTTCTTGGTTAACACAGTGTTCGGTCATGCAGGATGAAATGAATAATCCAAATTGTTTAGCCAAGTCACCTTAGATCGGTATGAAATGCTAACAGGCAAGCTTAATTAAAAGCACCAGAAAATCACAAAACAATTATTAACTAAATTTGTCAATACAGTTCAGCATCCATACCCACATCAAATATACAACAAAGATGTGTATGTACAGCAGCGTATTCTCTCATGTTGTGTCGCTGCTCTGCCACAAACACCAACCACACTACCCTTATTATGGCTGAAGGGGTCACTCTCACTAAAAAAAGTGCTGAAGGATACACAGGGTTTGAAAATGTGCTGACAGGATTTGTGATCGGTACGAACACCATTACTTAAATTGTGTTTATGAAAGTCTGGCGCCCATTAGCAGTTTGTTTCCAGTACATTTTAATATTCATTGGAACGTAAACAATTATTCTCTAACAGAAATCATGGCAGATACAAAAACTGAATGACATTTCAAACCCTGTGTACCCTTCAGCACATTTTGAAAATCCTGTGTACCCTTCAGCACTTTTGTTGGTGAGAGTGACCCCTTCAGCCTTATTATGCCACACCACCTGTACAGCGTATTTACCCCCACCCAGATGGTATGCACAGGTGTCAAATCGCATGGACAAGGCAATGATTGTATAAACGCTCTTTATATTATAGACAAACGCTCTTTATATTATATTAACTTTTAAAAGTTTAAATATGGCCATGTAAACATACAGAGATAGAGTGCAGGAGTCAAATCGCATGGGTGTCTCCAAAGATAAATTGATTTTGTCTATGTATATCCAACATAAGCTATGTATAAATTCACCCCCCTCATCTTTTTCAAAATAGTTTCAAAACAGGCATAGCTCATTTTGAACATTGAATAGTATATAATGGGAAAAATCTGCTATTGACTTTCAGAAAAACCCACCCACCTGGCCCTTGTATCCTGGAGTTTTTTCCTGTCTGCACCCTGTGTTCTCAGTCAATCATATTTATGAAAAATTTGATGGGGTAGGACTAGTCCAACAAATTAGATGATTCGGATTAAGGTATATTTTAATATTTGGACATTTATGTTACCTTAATTCTCATCAGAAGTGTTAAGATAATCGTAAATGTCCAAATATTAAAATATATCTTAAAGGTACTCAATCCGATAAAACTCCTCTCAATTACTATTTCAATGGCTTCGGGGGTCAAAAATAATTGATTCGAGTCGAGGAAGTCACCCATCAAAGCTCAGATTTGTTAGATATCGATTTTAGAAATCTAATATTTTTCATTATCAGGAATACTATCTGGCCCAGAACTCAGTCAAAATTGCGTTAAAATTACCACTTGATTTTAGAGTTATCCATCCTTGTCTGTTTGAATAGATTTGGAGTACACATCCAGAGCAGATTACGGCAGTTATTAGTACTCATCTCGAGTTAATAACAAATTTCAAAAATCAATATCTAATAACTCTGAGCTTTGTTTGATGGGTTCCTCGACTCGAATCAAATATTTTTTACCCCCAAAGCCAAAGAAATAGTAATATAGGACCCTCTGATCGGATTGTTGTTGTTGGAATCTGTTGAGATGGGGACCCTCTTTACTGTCTAACAAACTTCAGCCCAAAATGTTCTTGACGGGGAAGTTGTGAGATTGCCCACTGAAGTATCTACTGATAGTAAATACAGATAATTAATTGCATGGATTTATTCATAGTCGGTGTTATATTTATAGAGCGACTTTTACATTCGGAAGGGAAAAAAAGGGTTACGCCCACAACGAATATCCATATTTCGATGTAAACAATTATACCCTGGGTGTATGTACACTTATGCATCGAATTTCCTATCGTTATCCTGGTTAATTGGTTATTTGATTAGGTGCATAAGTTACAGATAGATACAATTATGGTATAGAAACACCCGGTGTTACCTTAAATATCAAACATTCTTTGGAAGAACTTTTCTAATGAAAGTCGAAAGTCCTGAGAGAACCGGAAATTGACCTGGTAGGGTGCAATAAATTTCGTACTTAGCGTTCCGTGCACAATACTCGTTTTGTTGGCTGTCAGGCAAATGCGACCGAATCGCCCGTTTATTGTATATATGTCGGATCCAATCCAAAGGTTATCCAGGAGGGCGAACCTGGAAGTTTGCGAAACGTTTCATGCAGATCACTTTACATTTATCTTATGCTTTCTACACTTTCAGCTAAACGTCTTTTCATAAAGGAATAACATAAATAACATATATGAACGAGATAACCGATATCACCCGATAACTACCCATCGAAAAGGAAGATCAAGGCAAAGAAATTCTAGGACTGTGTTTACACCAACACCGTGGAACGGTCTGAGACTAACAACGAAAAGGAGAGAGAGAGAGAGAGAGAGAGAGAGAGAGAGAGAGAGAGAGAGAGAGAGATAGAGAGAGAGAGAGAGGAGAGAGAGGAGAGAGAGAGAGAGAGAGAGAGAGAGAGAGAGAGAGAGAGAGAGAGAGAGAGAGAGAGAGAGAGAAACAGTATTTTTTAGAAATGCTGATTCGGTTATCAGAATCGATTAATTGCCCAAAAATAAGCTATTGTCCGAAACGTGTTATTTATCAACATGTTGTTCGACGAAATTTGGCCTTATTGTCAATACAAAGCCTCTTGATTTTAGAGTTATCCATCTTCATCCGCAATTTGTTCCGAGACCGTCGGCTCGTCGTCTTTTTACTAGGCCACTATATAATAAATCTCGATGGTGCAAAACAAAAGATTTAAAAAAATCGATTATCTAATATTTCTGAGGTGGGTTCCTCGTCTCGAATCAAACATTTTACCCCCCCCCCCCCGAATCCAAATAAATAGTAATGGAGGGGCGCTTAATCGGGTTATGAATCTTTAAAGAGTAAACATTTTGAAGTCGATGTTCTAATTCCATGGACACCACAAACAATTCAGACATATGAACCATATATGAATCACATTATATCACAGAATAATTTTTATGTAATCCAGTTCAGTTTCAAGAATTCTTCCAACAAATATTCCTAGCTAACTGTTTTTCTTAATTAAGAAAGTTATACATTTCTCAGTCAACTGTAAATTGTTGAGCGATTTCACTTTCAGTGTTGAGTAAAAAATTTACTCAACTCTTTAGTCAACGTTGTCAGCCTTGGTTGTATACTTACACTACGTGATGTGAAACACTCCGGTGGGGTGATCAAATAGAAATGGAGAATAATCTTGTTCAAAGTAGTTATTTTTACAATATTATTATTATATATTTAAATTGACAACACATTCTACGGCAGCGTGGAACCGCCACGATCGTTTATTTTTTCAGAAATCTTAACAGATTACTAATCTGTTTAAACAGATTACTAATCTGTATACACAGATTACTAATCTGTTTAAACATATTACTTAATATGTATATACAGATTACTAATCTGTATATACAGATTAGTAACCATACTCCGAGGCCCGCATCCCATCCCATTAGATCAATATAAGATAACCATACTCCGAGGCCCACAGCCCATCCCATTAGATCATGCTAACCATACTCCGAGGCCCGCAGCCCATCCAATTAGATCAAGATAAGCTAACCATACTCCGAGGCCCACAGCCCATCCCATTAGATCATGTTAACCATACTCCGAGGCCCGCATCCCATCCCATTAGATCAAGATAAGCTAACCATACTCCGAGGCCCACAGCCCATCCCATTAGATCATGCTAACCATACTCCGAGGCCCACAACCCATCCCATTAGATCAATATAAGCTATAACCATACCCCGAATCCCACCCCATTAGATCAAGATAAGTATGTTTAGCTTATCTTGATCTAATGGGATGGGCTGTGGGCCACGGAGTATGGTTAGTAATCTGTATATACAGATTAGTAATCTGTATATAAAGATTAAGTAATCTGTTTAAACAGAACAGATTAGTAATATGTATATACAGATTAGTAATCTGTTTAAACAGATTAGTAATCTATTATACAGATTAGTAATCTATTATACAGATTACTAATCTGTTTAAACAGATTAAGATTTCTGAAAAAATAAACGATCGTGGCGGTTCCACGCTGCGGTATCATTCTTATATATTAATTAAATGCAGTGACTGCCGATGGCGAAATCCTTTTCGTTAGTTCATCGCCGCGATAGATGCGTCTCGTTTCGAGTAGTAAATATTAACAATTTAGCGTATAGTTCAGACGATGTTTATATGGAGTGGTACGGTCGATTTGCTTGAGATTTTCGTTGATGTTAGTAGAATGCTACATTCCTCCAGTTGGCATAGCACCTGAATAGTAACTTGTCAGTTTCACGCACCCGAACAAGTACATAATATGTCTTTAAGATTTGCAGTGCAGTAATACGTAAATTCGTAAATGCTCACCTATATATATAGAAATAATATCAAATTGTTTCTTTTCCAGCTGATAATGCGCCCACTTGTGAGTGAAATTCACGAAAATATGTATGAACAAGCAAACAATATGTTATAATAATGCGTATATAATATAGAATGCTAATGTGACACGAGAGCCAGCCGTATAATAATGTGTGTGCGTGACAATATGCTGTCCATTCATGTTGAGGCTGAAGTTTGTATCTAGTTTTCGCGAGAGACTGAGTGTGAGAAACCATTGCATATTAATTAACATGAGGTATAATATAGTTAATTCTGATATTAATTATCATGAGGTATAATATAGTTAATTCTGATATTAATTAACATGAGGTATAATATAATTAATGCTGATATTAATTAACATGAGGTATAATATAGTTAATTCTGGTATTCAATTCAGCTCTGACCCTATTAGATATTCATATGACTATGACTCACACCTCTAGATATTGGACTAACATTTATATATATTGCGTCTTATATATTTTTTATATAGTGTATATGATACAGGTATAATGCGCGCAACCGCCAATCGATCTGTATTGTCCGCCTATATATAACTACTAGCTGGTGGGCCCGACTTCGTCCGGGCTGTTTCCCCTCTGCTTTCCGTCAAAAGGTGCGATTTGACCTTGAATTGACCATTTTGAAGGTAAAGGTCAGGTCGGAGTCACGATTTGACCCGTCCAAAACACTACCCGGACAAAGGTACCCCTAGGTATCAAATTTCGTCGAAATCCGTCCGTTTTACCCGATTTGACCTTGAATTTTGACCATTTTGAAGGTCAATGTCAGGTCACGATTTGACCCGTCGAAAAAACTCCCCGGACAAAAGCATCCCTAAGTATCAAATTCCGTCGAAATCCGTCTGTTTTACCGGATTTTATCTTGAATTGACCATATTGAAGGTCAAGGTCTGGTCGGGGTCACGATTTGACCCGTCGAAAACACTCCCCGGACAAAAGTACCCCTAGGTATCAAATTTCGTCGAAATCCGTCGGGCAGTTTTCCCGGCCATTGCTAACAGACAGACAAACAGACAGACAAACAGACAGAAGTTCCAAAATATATATTAGATATCTTCTCAGTATTCATTATACGCATGTTGTCATTTCTTTTGTTTATATAACCATATATATAGCTGTCTGAATTAGAGCTATATCTATATCAATAAATAAAAATAGTATCTGCCGGATCGGCATGGAAATTAATACATTATAATTTTTGTGTATTTATTTTATAACTTTATATTATACTTTTTCAAAAGTAGGTCAAGTGTAATTTTAGAGAAGAAAAAAACTCCAAAATAAATTTAAAGGAAAATTTTATAATTTATATATAACGCAGTTAAAAATGTTATTCCTGTTTCTTCTATTCAGTTATACGTTACATTGGAACAGTCTATTATTCATCTGTAGGGGTGTTCAGGTAATAAAAGCAGACGACATGCAGACAGAAACACAGATAATACAATAGCAGAATGATTCATATTCATTGGTGAGAAATGTTCAGATAATAAGTTTGTAGGACTTATTATTAAACATTTTCTAAGGGAACTACTCGTCAATGAGTATTTAGTATAGACAGGGTTAAAGATCTTGGTAACCAAATGATTGGAGAGAAATTATTTATCACGTGGACTTCACTCTTCAGTATGTTGCTATAGCGGTCACTTTAATATGTCTCCTTGTCCGACTTTGTAATTGGGTATTTATAGGATACATTTGAACATGCATGCCTTAAAGGTAATCCGATTCGACGGTCCCCATATCATCAGATTCCAACAACAACAACAACATTTTTTTGAAATGCCGCTTCGGTTATCAAAATAGATTAATTGCCCAAAAATAATGTTAACTGTGCACAGTCAACTATAGTATAAAATTGCCCAAAACGTGTTATTTATGAACGTTTTGTTCAACGAAATTTTGCCAATTGTCAAATATCTGACACAAAAAAGCCACTGGATTTTAGAGTTATCGATCTTCATCCGCTATCTGGTCAGATAAGTTCTTCTCGTCAACAGTTTACTGGGCCACTTAAAAATTAAAATAATAGATTTCAAACATCGATATCTGTTCACTCTGAGCTTTGATGGGTGGGTTCCTCGACTCGAATCAAATATTTTTTACCCCCGAAGCCAAGGAAATAGCAATTTAGGAGCGTTAATTCGGACTGAGTACCTTTAAATACACGGTAATCGTTGGTTGTTGGTATATTGCTGTTAAAATAGTCATATTCGTTGAAACCGTCATAAACAGAAAGAATATTAAATTATAGACAAAAAATCATAAATATCACGTAAATTGCATGATATTGTCGTGTTATTAGTCTGTGTTATGTAAACAAACGCCATGTTAAATAAACATACAGTACGTAAAGAGTATGTGATAAGCCAAACACTCAACTCCGGGGAGAGCTGGCTAATCTTCGTCTCTCAAGATTTCGGAGTTGAATGGGTCACCGTAACTCACTCTCCTAAAAAAATCGCCACGGTGTTAAGCGTTTTGCTTATCGCTCACTATTTACGTGCTGTATATAAACAAACTATCTGCACACAGTGCACAAAGTGTGTTTTGTGGATAATATCGCATTCATACTATCATACTATATTATAAGAGTATTATATTCTTGAGGAACTTTTCATAATTTGGTCACTGTTATTTCTAAATTATAACCTATAACGAAGGCCATCGGTGCCTTTAATTAAATGTACTCCCTCCCATGGATGCACTGTTTGATCCCGCTTTTGTTCTTTGAATGTTCGCGATCATGCAATCTCGTAAACACGATCGAGTCTCTTAGGCCCAAGAGAATAAACGTCTGGTTTGGGTTACATGTCAGACAACATTATAGGCTCCGTATAGGTAGGCCTAAAGATGCCTTCGTGGTTCCAGCCCTCCAGTTACAACAACAACAACAACAACATAAAAACATATAATTTAACATCGTTTTGTGCTTTGTTCTGTTTAAAAAAATGTTGATTCCAACAATATTGGAGAGAAATTATTTAACACGTGGACTTCACTCTTCAGTATGTTGCTAGCGGTCACTTTAATATGTCTCCTTGTCCGACTTTGTAATTGGGTATTTATAGGATACATTTGAACATGCATGCCTTAAAGGTACTCAATCTGATTCGACGGTCCCCATATCATCAGATTCCAACAACAACAACAACAACATTTTTTTGAAATGCCGCTTCGGTTATCAAAATAGATTAATTGCCCAAAAATAATGTTAACTGTGCACAGTCAACTATAGTATAAAATTGCCCAAAACGTGTTATTTATGAACGTTTTGTTCAACGAAATTTTGCCAATTGTCAAATATCTGACACAAAAAAGCCACTGGATTTTAGAGTTATCGATCTTCATCCGCTATCTGGTCAGATAAGTTCTTCTCGTCAACAGTTTACTGGGCCACTTTAAAATTAAAATAATAGATTTCAAACATCGATATCTGTTCACTCTGAGCTTTGATGGGTGGGTTCCTCGACTCGAATCAAATATTTTTTACCCTCGAAGCCAAGGAAATAGCAATTTAGGAGCGTTAATTCGGACTGAGTACCTTTAAATACACGGTAATCGTTGGTTGTTGGTATATTGCTGTTAAAATAGTCATATTCGTTGAAACCGTCATAAACAGAAAGATTATTAAATTATAGACAAAAAATCATAAATATCACGTAAATTGCATGATATTGTCGTGTTATTAGTCTGTGTTATGTAAACAAACTCCATGTTAAATAAACACACAGTACGTAAAGAGTATGTGATAAGCCAAACACTCAACTCCGGGGAGAGCTGGCTAATCTTCGTCTCTCAAGATTTCGGAGTTGAATGGGTCACCGTAACTCACTCTCCTAAAAAAATCGCCACGGTGTTAAGCGTTTTGCTTATCGCTCACTATTTACGTGCTGTATATAAACAAACTATCTGCACACAGTGCACAAAGTGTGTTTTGTGGATAATATCGCATTCATACTATCATACTATATTATAAGAGTATTATATTCTTGAGGACACTTTTCATAATTTGGTCACTGTTATTTCTAAATTATAACCTATAACGAAGGCCATCGGTGCCTTTAATTAAATGTACTCCCTCCCATGTATGCACTGTTTGATCCCGCTTTTGTTCTTTGAATGTTCGCGATCATGCAATCTCGTAAACACGATCGAGTCTCTTAGGCCCAAGAGAATAAACGTCTGGTTTGGGTTACATGTCAGACAACATTATAGTCTCCGTATAGGTAGGCTTAAAGATGCCTTCATGGTTCCAGCCCTCCAGTTACAACAACAACAACAACAACATAAAAACATATAATTTAACATCGTTTTGTGCTTTGTTCTGTTTAAAAAAATGTTGATTCCAACATTATTGGAGAGAAATTATTTAACACGTGGACTTCACTCTTCAGTATGTTGCTAGCGGTCACTTTAATATGTCTCCTTGTCCGACTTTGTAATTGGGTATTTATAGGATACATTTGAACATGCATGCCTTAAAGGTACTCAATCCGATTCGACGGTCCCCATATCATCAGATTCCAACAACAAATTGTTTTTTTTGAAATGCCGATTCAGTCATCAAATTCGATTAATTGCCCAAAAATAATGCTAACCACAGTAAATTGCCCAAAACGTGTTATTTATCAACGATTTGTTCAACGAAATTTTGCCGGTTGTCAAATATCTGACACAAAAAAGCCATTTGATTTTAGAGTTATGATATCCATCTTCATCCGCAATTTGGTCAAAGAAATTCTTCTCGTTGACTCAGGGATGTGGCTAGAGGGTCTCCGCTGGGGGGGGGGTGTCCACCTTGAGAATTTCCAACTGCACCCCCCCCCCCCCCTTGAGTCGGAATCACACCAACACAACTTTTTGCATAATTCCATTTGCACCCCCCCCCCCCCCCCCTTGTACCTCATGCTCAGGCCTAATTTCCTATATATTCATAAGCTATGCTTCTATTTTCCCAGTATGAGAACATAACCTGAAAATTGCCCCCCCAAAAAACAACTAGTGATCTAATTCCAGACAAATGCACACAGCTACCGACAACAGACCAGGAAACACCGGGCCGACCATGGTTGTTTGGCCCGGTGTGAGAAAAATTTTAAAACTATACAAGAAAATCGCAAATCCTAGCATCAAGACTGGCCTCAACTGAAGCTTTCCTAGTGTTGGAAATTTCAAACCTCATGCTCCCCCTCAGGTTGGAAAATTCTTCAACTGGTGACCATTTATGTCTACAAGTTTGACCAAATGTAGTAAAATATTGTTTTGCTAAACTAATTAGCAGTTTTGTATTGGCCATGTGGATGGGGCAATGACACACCGGGCCGACCATGGTTCGGCCCGATGTGCGAAAATTTTGAAATCTGAACAAGTAAATCGCAAAATCCTAACATCTAGACTAGCCTCAAGCCTTCCTACTGTTGGAAACTTCAAACCCTACACCCCCACTTAGGTTGGAAAATTTCCAACTGATGACAATTCCAATGACAATGTTGACCAATTGTATGACAATATTGTTTTCTTAAATTAACTAGAAGTTTTTGACTGGCCACGGGGGAGGGACCAGGACACAAGCTTTCCAAGTGTTGGAAATTTCCAACCTGTCACCCCCCTAAGGTTGGAAAATTTCCAACTGATGACCATTTCTGTCAAAATTTTTGACCAAAAATAGGAACATATGCAAATATTGGTCGAAAAACAATAAATTCCCCCAATAAATTGTTTTATAATCAAACTATACAAGAACATTTTCAACCTATTGTTGGTGTGAAATTTCGTTGTGGCAGGTATGAAATTTCCAACTATTGAAAATATAGCTCTCTGCTGGGGGGTGAGACACCCCCCCACACCCCCCTATAGCCACATCCCTGCGTTGACTGTCTACTGGGCCACTTAAAATAAAAATAATAGATTTCAAACATCGATATCTGATCACTCTGAGCTTTGATGGGTGGGTTCCTCGACTCGAATCAAATATGTTTTACCCCCGAAGCCAAGGAAATAGCAATTTAGGAGCGTCTGATCGGATTGAGTACCTATAAAGGTACTCAATCCGATTCGATGGTCCCCATATCATTAGATTCCAACAACAACATTAATTATATTGCCCGAACACTCCTGCAAATGAATAATAGCTATATAGTCAATTCCAATTATGTATACTTTAAAGGTACTCAATCCGATTCGATGGTCCCCATATCATCAGATTCCAACAACAACAACATTTTTAAATGCCGCTTCAGTTATCAAAATCGATTAATTGCCCAAAAATAATTTTTTACAATTTTAATAATTTTTTCTTGTATTCTTTAACAATTTTATAATTTCACCCATACAGAGCCCCAGACAAACATGAGCAGACGACACTCTTCTATATGCTTCTATATATATGTGGGGCTCCCTGCAGGGTAATTGATGCTAACCACAGTCAACTATGATATAAAATTGCCCAAAACCTGTTATTTATCAACATTTTGATCAACGAAATTTTGCCGGTTTGTCAAATGCTATACTCCAGAACTTTGACCTGTAGCACTAAAACCACGGAAACGGGGTTGGATGAATCTCTGAAACAACGGAACGGGGCTGGATGAATCCCAATACGGCCGCGACTCAGTGAGCTCGCTAATACGCCCTGCCACTAACTCCCGGCCATATTGGATACACCATGCAGGTCCGGTTCCCTGATTTTAGTGCTACATGTCAAAGTTCTGTAGTAGCATTTGGAGTTTTGAATTATTCATGAATTCCATATATGGAAATGCTACTCCAGAACCTTGACCTATATAGCACTAATACAACGGAACCGGGACTGGATGAATCTATGAAACCACGGAACGGAGCTGGATTAATCCAATACGGCCTGCGACTCCTAGTGATCTGGCTTATATGTATAATACGTTACAAATGAGATAACTATACCCCCTGTCAATAACTCGCGGCTATATTGGATCCACCAGTACCGGTTCCGCGGTTTCATAGATTCCTCCAGCACCGGTTCCGTGATTTTAGTGCTACAGGTCAACGTTTTGGAGTAGCATTTCCATATATGGAGCTTTTGAATTATTCATGACCGCCATATATGGGAAGCTAAATAAAACCACGGAACCGGACCTGGTGGATCCAATATATGGCCGCGAGTTAGTGACATGTGCGTATTTCGAATATCTCCTCACTTCTAATGACCATAATTCACAAACGCCTGAACCGATTCCTAAAATTCCAACGCCAATCGACCAAGTAAGCTATGTTTATACAGATCTGGTTCACAACTGAATATAGGATAAACTGTTCGACAACATATAAAACAGACGACGAACAAGCATTTCATGGAGAGCACAGGCTCGATGCCAACTATATACCAACTATATATAATATGAGAACAAATAAATCTAAACCGTCGAGATTTCAAACTCAAAATTTATCGAAAAATATCCCACCCTTTGTACTAAATTTCTATATATAACATGTATTGACAGATATAATATTTTTATCGATAAAATATCCCACCTTTTGTACTAAACTTCATAATATTAATCTGCCCAAATCAATCCCATATTTTAAATCTAATCTCCACTCATTTCCATTATTTAAAGGTATTCAATCCGATCGAGGCGCTCCTGAATAACTATTTCGTTGGCTTCTGGGGATAAAAAATAATTGATTCGAGCCGAGGAACCCACCCATCAAAGCTCAGAGTGATCAGATATCGATTATTTGACGTTTGTTATTTCTCGAGATGTGTAATAATATGTGGCCCAGAAACGCGTGGTCAAACGGAGGGTCTCGGATAAAATTGCGGATGAAGATGGATAACTCTAAAATTAAGTGGTATAGTACGGTCAAATTTCGTGATACTTTAGTGATAATATGGCCATATTTTGTTGAACAAAATGTTGATAAATAAAACAATTTGGGAAATTTTGTACCATATTTGACAGTGGTTAGCATTATTTTGTTGCAATAAATCGATTCTGATAACTAAAGCGTATTTTGAAGAAATGTTGTTGTCGTTGTTGTTGTTGCATCTTGGTGGTATGGGGACCGTCTAATCGCATTGAGTAACTTTAAGCAATAATTTAAAATTATTTTTGCATTTAAAATGAACTCAATAACCAAACTCCACGCAACGCCCTCTACGTTATCACTGCGATATAGCACTGCCACAAGGATGGTACTTTGCGGACCGATACATCTATTTTTACACATCGTCGGAACTATATTTAGTCACCTATTGTCTTATTTTGACCACCAACAGTTTGCAATAATGGTAATTATTTCGGTATTGATAAGAACAATATGAACTGAGCCAGCCGTAGTCAATTTAAATCCTAAAACATAAGAACTAAGAACACGTATGATCCTTACCAAATGTCCTTATGGCAGTGGTATCTCAGCAAAGCGATGGGAGATAACTCTGCCTGCAATTTGCTCAATTACCTGCTTGGCGACCACGCACTGCGTATATTCTGGTCGTTGATCGGCAACAATCTACGCGTAAAGTTGTCTATACTACGAAATCGCTGCCTAATATGCCCTGTCAATAACTCGCAGCCATATTAGATCCACCAGGTCCGGTTCCGTGATTTTACTTAGCTTTCCATATATGGAAGTCATGAATAATTCAAAAGCACCATATACGGAAATGCTACTCCAAAACTTTGACCCGTAGCACTAAAACCACGGAACCGAGGCTAGCTGGATGAATCTATTAAACCGCGGAACCGGACCTGGTGGATCCAATATGACCGCGAGTTAGTGACAGGGCGTATTACCATTAAATATAGAAAAAGAGTGGAGACTTTGATAAAATGTTGTAAGATTAAAGGTACACAGTCTCCATATCATCAGATTCCAACAACATCAACAACAACAACATTTCTTGAAATGCCGCTTCAGTTATGAGAATCGATTGAATTGCCAAACAAAATATAATGCTAACCACTGCCAACAGTAACACAATTGCCCAAAATGTGTAAAATACCAACATTTTGTTCAACGCAATTTGGTATCGAGAGTATGTCGGTCGGCATTCGTCGAATATATATTTGCTAGGCCGCCAAATATTCCAGGTGATGAAAAATAGCAGATTTCAAAAATCGATATCTGATCAATATTAGCTTTGATTGGTGGGTTCCTAGACCCGAATAAAATATTTTTTTTAAGTGTAGGTTATAAGCAACTAAATACATGAAATTATGCCCCTTGGCATTTGTGTAGGGAAACTCGAGTCAGCATAAACAAAAATACCGGCAGCTGAATGGTGTATAATATCTTCGGTTGTTTAATGCGAAAAAAAAAAAAATTCATAGGTTATGTTAATTCCCCGGCCATTTGTGTGGGATTGTTCGTCAAGCGGCTACATTGGTCGCCAAAGTTGGTAGGGGGTGGGGGTATTTTTCTATATTAAAATTTTGTGCACAAAAGGGGGTAGTAACTGTTGTGGAAATGCCAATTTATTTCCAGGAATAAGTATGGTGAGGCACCATTTCTTTTTTGACAACTTATGTCCGACATGGAGTTCTACACGCAAAAGTATTTAAAAATTGGCTCTGTAGGGTAATGAATCGTCGGGATGGCTTAACCCTAACACTGTCGGCTATGGGAAATATTTAGTTGATTGTAACCTGTAGGTTATTCTAATTGGGTCGCTGGGGAAGCCCCAACCACACATATTTTTTGGTTGGCCTTATATGTTTATGAAGATAAGATCGCTCGGCATTATATACGATAATGAGTAACACATGATTGTATCAATATCAAGCAACGTGATTATATAAGTGTTTATTACACACTTAACCATTTCTATACTGAATGGATTCTCCCACTCATGTATACAAGAATACATTGGAATTCTCTACTATTCATACGGAGGGGTGTTCAGCAAATAGAAGCAGACGACAGACATGCAGGCAAAACGATAATAGAAGTGCTAAAAGATTCTTATAAATTAGTGAGAAATGTTTTCTCATCAATGAGTATTTAGTATATAAATGGTTAATATAATTACACGAACTCTTTATAGAACAGGGTCAAGGTCGCACACCAGCTGAGTTGATGTTTACTTATACATGGTTCCATGCACCAGAACGACCTGTTTATATCAAATTTCACCAAACTCTCGCAGAAATAATTCCGTGCGTTGGAACTGTGATTGCGACCCTTCTGAATACTGGACGGTTTGAGACCGCGTACATAAGACACTCATGGCTCCGTTAACGTTTATCCTCCTTTTTTCATTCTGTCTTTCGGAGTTTCAGTCTTTCGTTTTATCTGGTTGTTTCCATGACGTTCATCCTCAGTCCGGATTCAATCCGTCTCAAGTACGTATCAATTATTGTATGAATTATAGTCACCTGCTATTTATCTATGGGCGGCCAAATTCACTTTTAATAATTATTTGCATATAAGTCAGCTTAAGTGTCATCATTTGTGCTTATAAGCGCAATTATGTACGATTAAGCATAAAACGTTGCGCTTAAGCGCAAATACAATTAAGCACAAATATTTTCGCTTAAACACAGATATTTGAGCTTAACTACAACTATTTGAGCTTAAGCGCAAATATTTGTGTTTAAACGCAAATATTTGTGCTTAAGCTCAAATATTTGGGCTTAAGCTCAAATTTGTACATTTCATTCCCCATCAATACAGATCTTCCCTCAAAAGTAAAATAGGCTTCCCAGTGTTTGAACTTCTAATGTGTGGTGGACTCTGCTAATATCAACAGAGTGCATGTTAGGTAATGGTTTTTAATTTCCTTATTTGAGCTTAAGCGCAAATAATTATGCTTAAACATAAATAGCTTTTTGTGCTTAAGCGTAATTATATTATTTGTGCTTAAGCACAATTATTTGTGCTTAAGCGCAAATAACGCTTAAGCAAAAATAATTGTGCTTAAGCACAAATAATTATTAAAAGTGAATTTGGAATTTATCAACATAGTTGTGAATAATTGAACACTAAATCGTGTACTGCATGGGGACAACCCACATCATATATAATCTGGTATTCATTACACGCTTGTTCATAGAAGTACAGTGTTATTGCTGTTCCATATTTACAAATCCGTATGGAACGTACGTTCCATACGCATCTCGTTGACATAAAATGACGTACATGACGTTCGCCTCAACCATGAAACTGGAACTATTTAAATAAAAGAATCATCACACATGACAAAAACTCCATTAGCCTAAATAAACCTTCTAATCCTGTATTTTTAATGCACGGATTCTAGGACGCGAAGCGTGTAATAAACACAGAACGACACGATGTGTAAATGGGTTTGTCGATACGGCACTCGTGCTGTCGCGAAAGGATAGAACTCGAGGCTCAAGCGCCTCTCGTTCTATCCTTCCGCGACAGCACTCGTGCCGTATCGACAAACCCATTTACACATCGTGTCGTTCTGTGTATATACAACATACGTGGTACGTGGGTAATATACTGAGGTACTATAATGATTAACCCTTTACCCAACAAAACGGCCAAAACCGGCCAAATAAAGCTTCAACAGCCTAAAATATTTTCGGTCTGTCTCAATAGAACCATACAAATATGGATATAATTGGAACCGGCTCCTTGACCACATTGTGATAGTTACAGTTATGCCCTGTTACAGTTATGCCCTGTGCCAATGCATTCTCTATGCCCTGTGCCAATGCATTCTCTTATATATGCCGGCCATGTTTGTTGAACCATAGGTCGCCTCGCATATATAAGAGAATGCATTGGCCTAAAAAAAATCTTTTTCTTACATTCTTTAACAATTTTATAATTTTTAATGTGTTAAGCCAATGCATTCTCTTATATATGCGAGGCGACCTATGGTCGACTCGCATATATAAGAGAATGCATTGGCACAGGGCCCTTCTGTTGGGTAAAGGGTTAAGCTGTACTATAATGATTATGCTGGTATGCTAGGCAATTTAGTACCCAGCTACACCAGGTTTATACCCCAGTATACGAGGGTAGTACGCACCTACTTTTGTCATATGGGCCATGGTAGAATGGTCAGTTCACCATGGTATAGAATGGCCACTTCACCATGGTAGTAACATGGTACTACCGTGACAGTACCGTGGTGCTTTTTGTACATTAAAAGTACTCAATCCGATCAGACGCTCCTAAAATACTATTTCTTTGGCTTCGGGGGTAAAAAATATTTGATTCGAGTCGAGGAACCCACCGTCAAAGCTCAGAGTGATCAGATATCGATTTTTGAAGTTTGTTATTTCTCGAGATGTGTAATAATATGTGGCCTAGAACCACGTGGTCAAACGGACAAAATTGCGGATGAAGATGGATAACTCTAAAATCAAGTGGTAATACGGACAAATTTCGTGATAGTTTAGTGATAATACGGCCATGTTTGTTGAACAAAATGTTGATAAATAACAAGTTTTGGGAGATTTGATATCATAGTTGACAGTGGTTAGCATTATTTTGTTGCAATAAATCGATTCTGATAACTAAAGCGTATTTTGAAGAAATGTTGTTGTTGTTGTTGTTGTATCTTAGTGGTATGGGGAACGTCTGGTCAGATTTAGTACCTTTAAAGGCCCACATAATTTTTTAACCCCCAGATCACATATATAAAATATATGTCATATTATATACCATTTGTAAGAGGAAGCTCCAAAACATTGTATTATCAACTTATCCGGTGTAATAAACTGTGAACATGTTGTTTTTGTCGAGTTACCGTCATGGTTTTTTTCATCTAGATTGTAGTAAAACGTGTATTTTTTTCAATCAACCTTAAAGATAGAGTTATTCCCCTTCCATTGAAAGTACATCTTTAGTTTGAATTTTGTTGCATTCTAGGAATAAAAACGGGGGAATCTTTCTGTGATTTCCTCTGTTTTCTATTTCTTTATGGGCATCTTTTGAGACACAGATGTTTCAAAACGTGATGAATTATAGTATTTTAATCATATTTTATGGCATAGATTGTTATAAAATCGTATATTTTCAACAGATGAAAATTTCATGCCTCACACAACATTTGTTGGAAATTTTACACCATTTATAGGTTGAATTGTTTGTTGGTTGATTTTCCAACCACTAATTAGTGGGATATTTGTTGTTTTAGACCAACTTTATCTAGCAAATTGTTTCTATAATTAATCCAAGTTTGGTCTGAAATTGCTATAAGTTTGGAAATATACTAACATTATAGGTGTTGTCAGGTTGGTTCGAAATTTCCAACATTTGGAAAGTTCAAACCCAGTGGTCCTCTATTTTGGCGGCGGCCATTTTGAATCGGATGTGTTTGGGGAATATGCTGAGAACTGGCATGGGTTCCCTATTTGAATCCCTCTGAACGGCGGCCATGTTGAATCGGGGCCCGGGCTGTTTGTGGAAAGAGAGTCTTGCGACCGCCCTACAACACTCTTTATTTGAGTGAAATATAAATTTTTAAAATAAGGAATAGAAGTCACATTCGCGGCCATATCGTAAAAGTGGCGGGCATTTTGAATATATTGACCATTTAATCCATTTTGATCGGTTTGTCGAAAAATATTAGTCTTCATATAGTTGACGTACATAGGCCATTCATGCCAAATGTCAGGTTTGCATGCATAAAGTGAACGATTCTGTTACTATTTGACACTTAGCCGCCCTATATATTTTGTATTTTAGGTAACATCTATATTTGCTCTACGATGAGACAAATGCACAATTATTAGATAAAATGTTATTGCGCTCGGCTATAACGCCTATAATTTTCTCAATTCTCGATAAATTATGTGCAATATCGAAATTATTTATTGTAGGTGCGCACTGGAGCTTATCATTTTTGCTGTTTACGAACTGGAGCCGTACAAATTTCGCACTGGAGCCACCGTACGCTTGTTAACGCCACCGGTGTACTCTGTGCTTGAAAATATAATAAGTGTCCAATGGGGGATTATCGGGGATTAGGTCGATGTAAAAGTAAAAATGGGTCGCTTTAAAAGCTGTAGTCTTACCCCGAAACTCAATAAAATAGTCCGACACAGATTAGCACATGTGCTGATATTGATAATAACAACACCGTTTGGAAAGCGTGCGATCGTGTGGTAATCAAAGATGGATTTCGACGAAATTTGATACTTAGGGGTACTTTTGTCCGGGGGGTGTTTTGGACGGGTCAAATCGTGACCCCGACCTGACCTTGACCTTTAAGCCAGTCAATTCAAGGTCAAATCGGGTAAAACGGACGATTTCGACGAAATTTGATACCTAGAGGTAGTTTTATCCAGGAAGTGTTTTGGACGGGTCAAATCGTGACCCCGCCCTGACCTTGACCTTCAAAATGGTCAATTAAAGGTCAAATCGGGTAAAACGGACGAATTTTGACGAAATTTTATACCTAGGGATACCTTTGTCCGGGGATTGTTTTGGACGGGTCAAATCGTGACCCCCACCTGAACTTAACCTTCAAAATGGTCAATTCAGGGTCAAATTGGGTAAAACGGACGGATTTCGACTAAATTTAATACCTAGGGGTGGTTTTGTCCAGGAAGTGTTTTGGACGGGTCAAATCGTGACCCCGCCTGACCTTGACCTTCAAAATGGTCAATTCAAGGTCAAATATGGTAAAACGGACGAATTTTTACGAAATTTTATACCTAGGGATACCTTTGTCCGGGGAGTATTTTGGACGGGTCAAATCGTGACCCCCACCTGATCTTGACCTTCAAAATGGTCAATTCAAGGTCAAATCGGGTAAAACGGACGGATTTCGTCTAAATTTAATACCTAGCGGTAGTTTTTTCCGGGGAATGTTTTGGACGGGTCAAATCGTGACCCCGACCTGACCTTGACCTTCAAAATTGTCAATTCAATGTCAAATCGGGTAAAACGGACGGATTTCGACGAAATTTGATACCTAGGGCTACTTTTCTCCGGGGAGTGTTTTGGACGGGTCAAATCAGGACCCCGACCTGACCTTGACTTTCAAAATAGTCCATTCAAGGTCAAATCGCGCCTTTCGCCGGAAAGGAGATGGGAAACAGCCTGGACGAAGTCGGGCCCACCAGCTAGTGTAATAAAAAGCGAGACAGCTTAATTGAAGTATGTAATGTATAACACGAGAAACTGGAAAACTTGATATATGGAAGTATCCAAATTTCCCACATGGAATTTGAAAGCTAGTTTATATTATAATTATATTATAATTTATATTTATGGCTAATAATATGATCTTGGTGGAGTACCATTTCTGACTATGGTTTTCTTGTGTTTGAATGTGCCATGGCCCATGCATGCGTGATTGTTAACAACCTTACCAAACTATGGTTTGCCCATTGGATTTTGAAAGAATAATTTGGATTTTTAAGAAAATACTTACAATTATAAGTGCCGTCAGAGATTGCAATTTAGCATTTATCGATGCGCACTGGACGATTATACGATTTCGGACGGATTTAACAGGAGCGGTGCCCCCCCCCCCCCCCCACCCACCGTGACACTGGCGTAGTTCTGTCCATTATTTCATGACATATCACCTGCTATTTTCTGTTCGACTTTTTCCCTCTGCATGCATGGGCCAATTATAGCTCTATCAGTGCCCCCCCCCCCCGATAACGAAGTTACGAGGGGCGTGTGTTGTTCCGTCCGTCTAACCGTCGATCTGTCTCACGGGGGGGGGGCTGTAACGCGCTACGCCATAGCTACATACACCCCTGCACTTATTATGCGCCGTCTCATATATATATATATATATATATATATATATATATATATATATACACACACGCCTGCATGCTTTACGTCATGGTAATATACCACATGTACAATGACGTAAATCTTTGGCGCGTTTATACATGCATAGGGCATATATATATATGGAGTTCTGGACTGCGTATATGCATGGCAAGTGGATGGGGTGGAGCGCGCGTTACAAACCCATGTGATATGTCTGGTTGTTGTCCGTCCGTGCATGCATGGACACAACGTTGTGTTTCACATCTTGTATTTATTACGAAGGTGACTTCCATTCCTTATTCCTCATTCGAAAATGTTATACTTAGGTCAAACAGAGTGTTGTGTGGTGCATATGGCCCACAAAGATAATCTTTCCACACACCCCACCCAAAATTGCCGCCGCCCAGAGGGTTTCAAATAGGACACCATGCCATATCTCGCCCCCTTGACCTATTTAGGTAAAATAAAGGGTGCTGTAGGGTGGCCCCCAAGAAATTCTAAATATTATATAACCTCACACATCCCACCCGGGTCCAAAATGGCCGCCATCCAGAGCGGTTCAAATATGGCACCCATCCCATATCTCGGCCCCTTGACCGATTTAGGTCAAATAAATGTTGAACGGTGCCACCCCCCCCCCAAATTATAAATATTCACCCCATCCAGATTCAAAGTGGCCCCAGAGGGGGCTAAAATGAGGGCACCCATGTCATATCTCGATCGACCCCTTGACATATTTAGGTCAAATAAAGAGTGTTGTAGGGGTGCCCCCAAGAAATTCTAAATATCAGCCCACACACACCACCCCGATCCAAAATGACCCGCATCCAAAGGGTTCAAATATATGGCACCCATATGACATATCTCGCCCCCTTGACCGATTTATGTCAAATAAAGGGTGTTGTGTGGTGGCCTCCAAGACATTCTGAATATTCACACCACATATCACACCCCTATATTGCCTGCATTTAATAACCATTTGTTGAAAAAAATAAGTTTTACTACACCACCCCCCCCAAATCCCCGATTAGAGAGTGAATAACTGTGATAAAAATTACACGTCGTTTGGCTTAGCATGCAATAACGGTCACTGATATTTGCGACCTGGAATTTTATCTGTCATATTAATATACACGGAAAATAAACTTTGTCACGACTCACAAAGCCGTCAAACTTCAAAGTAGACTACAGAAGATGTAAACCTATTGAACTGGTCGACAAACACACATATTTTGTATAATGACCGATATATTACTTAAACAAATATATTTTTGTTGAGGTCTTGATCGACGGTCGCTTGTTGCATGTTGGACTTGTCAGTCCGTCCGTCTGACCGTCTATTTACATTGTCCAAGTTCAACACACGCTATTGGTATGTCCATGGGGTGGGTGGATCTGGGGGGTGTGGGGGATGGTGCTTTAATATGACAGCCTTGCAATTTCCAACCTAACATGCCCCATGATGTTGGAAATTTCTTATGGCTAAAAATAACAAATTTCACACCAAATTCTGGTTAGGACATAAAACTATATCGATCATCTGGAAAAATTCAACCTATATTTGGTCTGAAATTTCTTGCTATTGAAAACTGTCATTTAACCCTTTCATGATGGTAAACTGCGCTGGTGCAGCATTAAATATCCTGTGCCAGTGCATTCACTGATATATACTTGCAAGTCTAGCTCCCATAAGGAGCCTCACATATATAAGAGAATGCATTAAATTGGCTTACAAGGTTAAGGTAAACATTGTCAGGCCAATGTAGTGCATTGGCACAGGGTTTTTTGCAAATTTTCAGGAAGCTCCAGTCATGGAAGGGTTAAGGTTTAATGGATGTGGTGACAATAGATGACAAGAAAAACACTTCTCAGCAGCCAGATTATATAACTTGTCCCCACATCCTGTTGTAACTAGCAATCTGATTGGCTACAATGCCATGTTTAAATCACCATGTCCCCCTTCATGCACCCCTGACAGCGGGGTATAAAGTGCAGCTTCCACCAATTGTGACGTTGCTCTAGGAAGCCGAGTTTGTCGTCACCTGACGCCAGATCCTTAGGTCGTCTACTGAATTATTCTTATTGGTGTGAACCTATGCAAAACACTTATATTACGGAGACATTGCTATTTTTGTGGGGACAAAATCGTTATCTCTGGCAACATCGTGGAGTACATGGATATTTAATACCTGGATGTCTCTTTTTTAATCCCTCGGCTCCGCCTCAGGGTTCAAAATATTGATGTACCCCCCGATGTTGCCGAATATAACGAATAATAAGACATTAATGTTTCAATATCATTTCCATAGCTATGCTAGTACTAGTACACAAACCCTAGAAGTAGCATGGATATTAATTGAATAATTTATTTATGTGAATATGGATGTGAAACTTGAAAATAAATTATGCACGTATCCAGTAATAGCCATGCAGCTTTAAAACAGGATGATTATAGTTTTTGCACAATACACTGAAATTTTTAGTGCATTTTGAAGATGAAGTAGAAACTGATAGACATGACCTAGCTAGAACTTGTTGATAAAGACACTCAATATTTTAGTTGTCACTATTGAGATTTTAATAAATGATAATGAAATCTTATAATCAGATTAATTCATTCTTTGACACAGTCTCACACAGTGAATCCACAAACAAGCCTTGAAATAGTGTGCCTGTCATTTGCAGAAATGAGGTCCCCAGAGGGTGAATTCAGTGACTATCCCACATAGCGGGCTAGCATCACTAAGTTCACCCTCTGGGAGCCCCATTCTGCATGGCCTCATCTGCTATGGGAGACAGACTCAGTTTGAAGTTCCCAAATGGTGAATATTGTGATGAACACCCATTGGGAACCTCAATTATGCAATGTGTCATCTGCCAATTTGGGGATATAGAGAAACTAAACTAAAAAAGAAATAGAATATATGTCAAGAAGTTTTTATAGATATTTGATAATAAAGAAACATTCCAGAGAAGATGAGGCCTCAGCAGAATGAAGTCTCCAGAGGGTGAATTTAGTGATGCTAGCCCGCTATGCGGGATACAGTCACTAAATTCACACTCTGGGGACCTCATTCTGCAACTGACAGGCACACTAAACTCAGGCTTGTGCGAAATACCCACATGTGTTCCCACATACGGTGAATAACCTACAGTAATGCTCTAATTAATCGACTCCTTAACCACAGCAGAATTATGGGTAACTTTTCAGGATTTAGTCGGAAATATGGCTTGTTGCCATTCATGAATGGCAACAAGCCATATTTCCGACTAAATCCTGAAAAGTTACCCATAATTCTGCTGTGGTTAAGGAGTCGATTAATTAGAGCATTACTGTACATAGGTGACATCTGGGGGGAAAAAGTGCAACCGTACTATGATGCATTGAATATTCTAATCTCTACTAAAGCGCACCAGACATGGAATCACTGAACTAAATGGTTTCCCATAGGCGACAGTGTTAACGTTTCGGCCAAATTCACTATATTTAAGCCTGCAGGCCATACCAGTGATGCTTACCCAGCTAGATTGACACGTACCAGTTGATCACGAAAATACAAGAAAAATCATAGGTCATGTGTTTACTTTTTAAAATAAATCTCCAAGTGTACGACAGGGCTATCCAACAGCCAAATTTGATCTGGGAAAACCCACAACTACAGCAACTAGTTAAATAAATTTCCCGCTCACAAAAATCCATTCCCCCATTAATTCACCAGTTTAAATTATTTAGATATGCTATACAAATCAAATAAATGCGATGTCATACTTTAATAATGTGTCGCATGTATCAGGTGAAGGTCATTCTTCAGTTACCTTCACCTTTAGCATTCCAAGGTGTACTCGCTCCCCGACTCCAGAACACATTTAGCTCCTTGATTCCTATAACTTCCTTTCTGTCTTACCGAGTCATCAAGGGAGGTAAACCCTGGATGGCGTTTGTGAATATTCTTGCACATTATCAACCAGAGTTGTCTAACCTAGAGATATATTCACCTCTGACCTCTGTCACAGCACCAATTAAAATGCTGTCTGCTATTAAATTAATCTAATAATATAACCCACTTATTCAGTGAGTTAACCCTTTACGGTCTGTAAAATGGGCCCTAAAAAAATAATTATGTGTTAAATTTTTTATTTTTTTAGATTTGTTTAGATTTTTTTGGGTTGAATTTTTTTTGGCTATGCTTAAGCACTAAACCTACAAAATAAGTCTGTTAAAGCACAGTCCTAGGAATCACTGTCCATGTAACATTGAACTTGATTAAAGTACAATAAATCAATGAATATACATGTATTACTTCTACTATTTAGAAAAACTATAATAACTAAATATAAAATATTGATTTAATATTAATAAATAATATTTTATTCAACTAACAGTGATTCCTAGGGACTGTGGTTAAAGAATATAAGAAAAAATTATTAAAATTGTAAAAAATTGTAAAAAATAATAACAAATGATGAAAAATTGTTAGGCCAATGCATTCTCTTATATATGCGAGGCGACCTATGGTCGACTCGCATATATAAGAGAATGCATTGGCACAGGGTATATGGGTTGATACAAAAATCGGACCTGGCACTGAAAGGGTTAATGCGCAAAAATGCAACTGGTAGTTTCATATAAAGCAATTGATTCACTGTTAATGCAGTGCATCAGTCCTCTCCATGGCATGTGTCATTCAATGTACTATGAGATATAATACTGCACAGCTAGTATGGTATAGGTGAAAAACAATAGTCCCGTGGCACACAATTAATGTGGCAATTATTTGGAAAACCCATCATTTATGAACTGATTATGGTTGTATGATTATGATATTTGTATTGTGTAAGTACATGTATGCAAACATAATGGGAACTATTAAATAAAACTCATTTCCAGGATAGATAACCTACGATAGAAAAACCTACGAAAACAAAACTTATCGCATTTTATTATCAGAGCATAGCTCTATAATCGAGAGCGTCTAGCTCTGTTTGTTTAGTTGGGTCCACCAACTAATGATCAGTCTGTGTTGTAGCTGTCAAAATCCTTAATGTACTCTGAATTTAATACAATCTTGGTACAGTGACTGAGGTGAATATATTGGTGGCACCAGGTTGTGAAAAGAAATAAATTCTTAACAGCCAGATAAGACTCAATTTGAGAATTAGTTTAACCCATCCCGCGGACATTATATAGACATTATATAAGATGTGACTGAAATCATATTGATATACATTCCTTCCAGAATGAGTTTAACACATCCCATGGACTGTATATAAGATGAGACTGAAATCATATTGATATACATTCCTTCCAGAATGAGTTTAACACATTCCATGGACTGTATATAAGATGAGACTGAAAGCATATTATACATTAAAAATTCCTTCCATGTGTATTTCGCCTGGGTTATAGTCTAAACAGAATGATGTCCCCAGAGGGTGAATTTGGTGATGATAGCGTGATGATGTGTGGGGTAGCATCACTAAAATCACCCTCTGGGGACCTCATTCTGCAATCCTATAGCCCGGCCCCTGCAAGTTGGGTCACTCTCTCGCTGGTGACATTAACACTTTCATGATGAGAGCTTCCTGAATTTTGCGAAAACCCTGTGCCAGTGCATTCTCTCATAGGGAGCCTCGCATATATAAGAGAATACATTGGCATAAGCATATTTACCTTGACCTTGTAAAATGATGCATTCTCTTATATATGTGAGGCTCCCTACGGGAGACTCACATATATAAGAGAATGCACTGTCACAGGATCTTTAATGCTGTACCAGTGCAGCTCCCGCCATGCAAGGGTTAAGAAGAGCATACATGTACAGTAATGCTCTAATTAATCGACCTCTTAATCACAGCAGAATTATGGGTAACTTTTCAGGATTTAGTCGGAAATATGGCTTGTTGCCATTCATCGGAAAGCTCTCCCCGAGAGCTTTCCGATGAATGGCAACAAGCCATATTTCCGACCCCGAGAGCTTTCCGATGAATGGCAACAAGCCATATTTCCGACTAAATCCTGAAAAGTTATCCATAATTCTGCTGTGGTTAAGGGGTCGATTAATTAGAGATTACTGTAGTATATATTAGATGTGATATAATTATTTCCATTGTATATGTGAATGTTCATTATTTGTATAGCTGGAAGGAGTATGGTATACCAAGGCCAGAACTGAGAGACATCTACAGTCCGCAATACGGAACTACGAGATTACAGACAACGCCAACATCCACTTTGCATTCACATTCTATCAGTAAGTATCAAAATGGAGTAAATCATAGCGTCACCAAATTCACCCACTGGGAACCTCATTCTGCTTAGGCCTCAACTGCTATGGGAGACCTAGGATCAGATTGAAGTTGGTATTGTTCACCTCTTAGTCACCTCTATTTTGCATTTTATCTTCTGCAAATTAGGGATATTGAAACTGAACAGAAGGGAAAAAAAGTAACTAAAAACAATGATAATTTGAGACTATAGAAACTTCCCAGAAGAGGAAGCCTGAGCAGAATGAGGTCCCCAGAGGGTGAATTTAGTGATGCTAGCCCGCTGTGTGGGGTAGCATTACTAAATTAAATCTCTGGGGACCACATTCTGCAAATGTAAGACACACTAAATCCCTGGTGTAGAACATGACTGAAGTGTGTTTTTCTCTAATCTAAGTAGAAATATTTTATAGGCCCACTTTATTTTCGAATGCCCAGATAACATTATACATTATATACACAATATATTTCATATTATATACCTTTTGGATGAAGAACCAAAAATTTATATATTCCACCAGAATTCGGAACAGCTGTGGCCTAGGAGTGTCCATCAAGTGATAGAGATTCTCAGATTCATTCCAAGACTCCCCCCATTGTCAACCCAGAATGCATCAGAATTCAAACTAAGAGATTGAGTTATTCCCCTTCCATTGAGAATAGTAGACTTTACAGTACAGTCTGGATCAAAATTAAGCACAGAACACACCTCAGTACCTCAACAAAAACAACATGTTTCCAGTTTATTGGTAATACATTGCTTTGGAACTTCCGCTTTCAAATGGTATATAATATGGAATATGTTGTATATAATGTGATCTGTGATTCAGAAATTAAGTGGACCTTTAACTATATGATGAAGGGATGGCAGATTGGGTTCATCATGAAATGCACTAAGCTGAATCACTTGCGAATTAACCCTATCAGTGCCAGGGGCCGATCGGCTCTAAAAAATAAAAAAATTTTGTTTTGTTTTGTTTATTTTGGGTTGATTTTTTTTTGGGTATGCTTAAGCATGCTATAGCGAATTTAAAAACAAACTGGATAAAACCTTAGGGGCATGTTATAACTCAAAACTATCACCAAGTATTCATAGTAATAATTTTGATGCCCATGAAAAACGTAAGATTCCCTGGCACTAAACCGACAAAATAAGTCTGTTAAAGAATATAAGAAAAAATTATTAAAAATTATTAAAAATAATAACAAATGATGAAAAATTGTTAGGCCAATGCATTCTCTTATATATGCAAGGCAACCTATGGTCGACTCACATATATAAGAGAATGCATTGGCACAGGGTATATGGGTTGATACAAAAATCGGACCTAGCACTGAAAGGGTTAAATACATACCAAAACACTATTGGCACACATCTTCTAAGATAAAATTCTATGAGTTCCTAACAAAATCTTGTCGATTGGAACTGAGAAATGTGTTCTTGTATTTAAAGTTAGCATTCAAGCTCGTAATATAAATGCTAGTGCTGTTGTTGTTTTTATGATATATAGCTATGATGATAATGTTGTTGTTGTTGGTATTTTCGAATGAACTATCCATATGACATATATGAACAGGATGAATATTAACTAAATAGTGTTTGAATGACTAACTTATATATATGTAAACATTAACGCGGACGACGTGATAATGATATAACGATGATTATGAGAAATTGAGAATGATGGTGTCGATGATGATGACAGATGATAAGGATTAAACGCATTAATACCGCCACTGTATCTACTTATAATATTGCACTTAATTATCATGCACCTTGTAAATATACATCACACATCTCTTCGTAACATGTGAGTTCATGTCATATAGAGAAACAAGAAAACCAATGTCAGAAATGGTAACGTGCTCAAGATCATATATTATATACCCATGATTGTAATTATAGAATATAAAATATATTGGTTTTGCGAATGACCAACTCCGAATTATAATAACAACCAGCACCTAATTAACAAACCGGCGGCCGACTCGGCCGTCTCCGACCACAACCCCCAGTGGGCTGCAGAACGAAACATGTCTATAAAAGTTGAAATATATATATTTCTTTTATTTGTAATTGGCATAGCTTATCACAAACCAAAAATCAACATTATTGACATAATGTTAATAACGACAATAAATGAAATTAAAATTCCCAATTACACCTTTTACCGGACTCGGCCTCAGGTCGCAGTTCGACTTTTAATTCTCCCAAAAATTCCCTTCTATAAATAAAACACCCATGCGCCCAGGCGAAACAAGAATCGCTACACTAGTATACACGCGGAGCGCACGTAATAAATCATAGCATAGCATACAGTAATGCCCTAATTAATCGACTCCCTAACCACAGCAGAATTATGGGTAACTTTTCAGGATTTAGTCGGAAATATGGCTTGTTGCCATTCATCGGAAAGCTCTCGGTTTTAGTCAGAAATATGGCTTGTTGCCATTCATCTGAAAGCTCTCACTGAGAGCTTTCCGATGAATGGCAACAAGCCATATTTCCGACTAAATCCTGAAAAGTTACCCATAATTCTGCTGTGGTTAGGGAGTCAATTAATTAGGGCATTACTGTAGTTATCTATAAGAAATGGGAATTTGTTCACGCTGACTGAAGCAAACACATTTGAAGCAATAAACATTCATACTCATACTTAGGCTGGTCGTCAGAGGGTTAGACCCAGAAGAAATTTGTAATGAAGCTTTCTTGGTCTCATTTTGTGCAGAAAAGTGTCCTGAATCTCATATCCAAAACCTGAATCTCATCCAAAACCTGTATCTCATATCCAAAACCTGATTCTCATATCCAAAACCTGAATCTCATCCAAAACCTGCTAAAATCCTCTTTGAGCAAAATTTTCTGTTCAAAATGGCATCCGTGATGGCATTTGGCATCGAAAAATTCTGAATTTCTGTGGAAGGTGCACCAACTAATGCCAAATTAGTAATAAAATTAAATATACACAAACAATGCTCAGTCAAACTATATCTGCAGAATATCTGTCCCAAAAATGGACAAAATCAAATAAATTTACTTTAAATTTTTTTTTTAATAGCTAGTTCTATAAGAGTGAACAAATGCTTGATTTATGCAAGGAAGAACGACTGCAGTGTATAAGGGAAACTGTTGGTGAGAGAAGTACAAATTCTCTCTAATGTATCTCATGGGAGATCAAACAATAGGGATGTATTGATTTCAGGAACCAGAAATATATGTGCTCCGAGCAGTCTTATGAATGTGGTCACCAATCCTCATTTATTTTGATATCTACAGCCAAGCTGCAAAACAGAGCTCAGTCCCCTCGCTAAGCGATGCTTGAACTCTGCCGGCACATGTATTTTCTTAATTAAATCTAACATATTTAGCTCAAACTTACAAAGTAATGGGTTGGCATCCGTCGTCCGTGTGTGCGTGGGTGTGTGTGTGTGTCCGTGTGTCCGTCAACAATTTCCTTTGGCGCGGGCTACAGGTCGTATCTTTGGTCTGATCTTTATGAAATTTGTCATGAATGTTGACATTGACATGTAGATGGGAACAAGTTATTTTGGGGTCATTCGGCCAAAAAACATGGCCACTGGTGGCCATCTTGGATTTCAAAATTAAATCCATTGGCGCGGGCTACAGACTGTACTGTTTTTCTGATCATCATAAAATTTGTCATGAATGTTGACATTTACATGTAGATGGGAACGAGTCATTTTAGGATCATTCGGCCAAAAAACATGGCCGCTGGTGGCCATCTTGGATTTTACTCTTTGCATCACTAAATCCTTTGACACATCCTACAGACCATACACATCTCTGATCCGATCATCACCAAACTTCTTATGGATCATCGGGGTGACCTCTAGATGGGAACAAGTCATTTTTGGGTCATTTGGCCAAAAAACATGGCCGCCGGCAGCCATCATGGATTTTAGTCTTTGTATCACTAAATACTTTCACACACCCTACAGACCACAACCCTGATCCGATCATCACCAAATTTCATATTCATCATTGGGGTGGCCACTAGTTGGGCACGAATCATTTTGGGGTAATTCGGCCAAAAAACATGGCTGCTGGTGGCCATCTTGGATTTCAATATTAAATCCATTGGCGCGGGCTACAGGCTGTACTGTTTGTCTGATCATCATAAAATTTGTCATGAATGTTGACATTTACATGTAGATGGGAACGAGTCATTTTAGGATCAATCGGCTGGCGGCGGCCATCTTGGATTTACTCTTTGCATCACTAAATCCTTTGACACATCCTACAGACGACATCCCTGATCCGATCATCACCAAACTTAATATGGATCATCGGGGTGACATCTAGATGGGAACGAGCCATATTGGATTTTACTCTTTGCATCATTAAATACTTAGCACATCCCTGATCTGATCATCACCAAACTTCATATGGATCATCGGGGTGACCTCTTGATGGGAACGAGTCATTTTGGGGTCATTCGGCAAAAAAATATGTCCACCAATGGCCATTTTGGATTTTACTCTTTGTATGACTAAATATTTCTACAAAATCCATTAGCATGGGTTATAGACCTATCTGTTTGTTTGATCTTCATGAAATTTGTCATTGATGTTGACATTGACATGTAGATGGGAACGAGTCATTTTGGGGTCATTCGGCAAAAAAACATGGCCACCGGTGGCCATTTTGTAATTTACTCTTTGCATCACAAAATCCTTTGGCACGCCCTACAGACCACATCCCTCCATTTACTGTCAACCATTAAATTATTCCCCTACCTAAGTTGAGCTACAGTGTCATTGACACTTTCATTTTTTGAAGTGTTTTGCCAGTTACAATTCATTCTGGCATGATTAGACAATTTTCAAATTAATATGGACAGTTCTGTTTCTCAAAATAATGCAGAATGAACTGTATATATAACCTATAAAAATCTCAAATAAATAAATGCAACATTTCTTCACATTACGTGTAGGTGCGGGCAGCTGTAAGTCCTGCATGAAGCTTGATCTACAGCATCAGACCTGTTAAAATTAACTGCTAGAAAACAGTATGAGAACTATAGAGTACTGGGTAAAATGTGTAGATCCTATTGTCCTATTGTTTGTGTCTTAAAATAGTCATATTTGCCCCTGGTCAAGTGATGAAACACGAATATTTCGCTTTTATCACACAAATGCATGGTGATATACTATGAATGCAATTTATCAAAAAACAAAAGCTGTTACCATTGACTATCTTCAATAAATTCTAAACTTGAACATATATATACTCTGTGGCTAATTTTTTTAGATTTAAGGCAGTCAAAATATGACGCTTTTATAGACCAATTTTTGAAAAAATTGTCATATTTTTATATTGGAATATGTCCCATGTTGGTTTGTCTGTTCATTAACAATTCCAGTTTCAGACCAATAATTTGATTAAACATACAGATTTCTTTTCCATAATTTGGTTCATATAATGCTCGTATGAACATTGGTATATATATTTTTATTTATCATACATGTACTAGCTAATAATCACCTTGAATGATATCACACAACTTATTTCAGTCCAAGACAACAGTCCTGTATAACTCCGATCGATTACATTCTGTATGCACAAGGAACGATACCAGGGGAATATTCGCTACACTATGGACAATATAATGGTAGGTATGAGATTACTTCGATTACATTCTGTATGCACAAGGGACAATACCCGGGGAATATTACGCTACACAATGGACAATATAATGGATTGGTACTGTAAACATTCAATTTATCTCAAAATATGTTCCAAATAAGTGGCTAAAGCAAATGCAAAGTAGCTAAAAAAAATGGCATTTGGCTAAAAGAATGGCTAAAGGAATTTCTGGGCCAGCGTGAACACTGCCTAGTTAAGATGTTAATGATAAAGAACAATTGAGGTATGATTCATTGAAAGTAATAAACAAACTTGAGAAGAAATGACTATGAAGTTAAATTGATGTGAAAGACTCCGGTAGGGTGATCAAATAGAAATGTAGAAATGGAGGATAATCTTGCTTAAAGTAGTTATTTTTACAAATATTAATCCAAACTGACAAATCTGCACACTGTCATTATTATACATTAATTAAATTCAGTGACTCTCGATGGCGAAATCGTTTTTATTTCTTTATCGCCGATAGATGCGTCCCGAATTGAGTAGTAAATATTTACAATTGAGCGTAGTTCAGGTGATGTTTTCTGTGGAGTGGTATGATCGATTTGCTTGAGATTTACGATGATTTATTAACGACATGCCATGTGGATCTACTTTAAATGTTCATCTAACTTTGAATTTGTGTCATTTCAGATCGCTGCGAATGTTACATTTCTTCAGTTGGCATAGTGCCTGAATACTAACATAATATGTCTTTACGTAAATAAGAAATATTTTGAATGGGGGCTTAGTGATAGTAACTCTCTGGTTTGTGTAGAGAATCCATTGTATTCTCATTTTGATTGTTGTCAATCTTATCTTTCAGCCTCAATCAAGTTTGTTTATACTAGTCCACAGGGTGATTATGCTTTAGCATATGCATGCATGGTGCGGCCAAATGGTTCATGCGCCAAAATCATTGGCGAGATTTTGTCGAAATCTGCCGTTGAGATTCCACATGACGTCCAGCAAACAATAGATGCATTGATCGTGAGCCATGGCTGCCTCCAGGTCAGTCAGTTCACGCCGGCACAACACAACGGTAAGAAACTCAAATATTACTCACAATCAACCTTTCCCCAGCTGTCAATCATATTATTATTGGAAGATATTTTCTGGTCACCAGACATGAGAATAATGTCATTTACAGAATGAGGACCCCAGAGGGTGAATTTAGTGACGCTATCCCGTATAGCGGGCAAGCATCACTAAATTCACCCTCTGGGGACCTCATTCTGCTTAAGCCTCATCTTCTCGCAGATGAGGCCATGCATAATTAGGTCCCCAGAGGGAGAATTTGGTGATGCTAGCCCACTATGCGGGATAGCATCACTAAATTCACCCTCTGGGGGACCTCATTCTGCAAATGACAGGCACACTAAACTAAGACATGTTGGTCACTTGCTGCCTTGAAAATACTTTATTCATTCTTGCTGCATTGAAAATTGTTTGTTCATCATAATTTTGATGTCGGCACATTCATTTGGCATGACACCCATCATATTTTTTGATAATTAAAGAGGAAAAGAATGTATGTTCGCGGATCCAGCTGCTACCTTGCCCATGCAGCGCCCCTCACTTACATATTATATCAATACCAATGCGTTTGTTAACCCTTTACCCAACAGAAGGGCCCTGTGCCAATGCATTCTCTTATATATGCGAGTCGACCATAGGTCGCCTCGCATATATAAGAGAATGCATTGGCTTAACACATTAAAAATTATAAAATTATTAAAGAATGTAAGAAAAAATGGTAAAAAGTGTTAAAAAAAGATTTTTTTTTAGGCCAATGCATTCTCTTATATATGTGAGGCGACCTATGGTCGACTCGCATATATAAGAGAATGCATTGGCACATGGTATAACTGTAACCATCACAATGTGGTCAAGGAGCCGGTTCCAATGATATCCATATTTGTATGGTTTTATTGAGACAGACCGAAGATATTTTAGGCTGTTGAAGCTTTATTTGGCCGGTTTTGGCCGGTTTGTTGGGTAAAGGGTTAAAGTGGTATGCTCATTTTTAATTTAGATTTTATTTATTTAGATTTATCAACGACATGCCATGTGGATCTACTTTAAATGTTCATCTAACTTTGAATTTGTGTCATTTCAGATCGCTGCGAAGTGCCAACCTTTTCACAGAGAAAGAAACGGAATGGTGAGATTTATTATTAGTGTATATCTATGACAACATACAAAGAGATATTGATGCTATATGTATGTGGTCTGTACAATGACAGTTAACTGTATATCGATGCTATATGTATGTGGTCTGTACAATGACAGTTAACTGTATATCGATGCTATATGTATGTGGTCTGTACAATGACAGTTAACTGCAGTTAGACATCAAAGATACATGTTATACATTATGGTCACAACAACCCTAAAGTAAGTTACTGTATGTCTGACACGCACGATAACTCTCCTTTCCTGACCAGCAATGCCGAAAGAGACTTGGGAGTAGTAATCGATGATAAACTCAAATTTGATGTTCATATCAACCCAGCTTGTAATAAACACTATCGCATACCAGGGGTAAAAGAGCGAGAGTCTGGTATAATCTCTCCTCTATAATTCCCAGATTCCGATTCTTGAGGGTTCCAAAATAAAATGACAATTCCAGCTTAATGATGGAATTTATTTACATGGTCTCTCAGTTAGACATGTTGGTAAGTTTACTCTGATGAAAATGTTTCATCTTGGAGTACTTGAGAGCAAGGGACTGACAAAATTGTTCTGTCTTGGTCCCACTGGAGCCCTTGGTGACATTTATTGAAACTCCCTGAATAATATCAATAAACTGTATATATATATATATATGAGTCAAGTGGACTAACTATATATATGGTTTGAATACAGTACAGTATACCACCAATTAAACAACACAACTTTTGGCTATTGATACACTGTTAAAGAATTATGTACATCAAGTTCCATCTGCCTATCCGAAACCCATGAGTCATTCTCACATATACATAATTATAAACTGGAAAATAATATTAGTAAAGTTCCAGGTTGCAGATGTGCATATTCGATTAGAGTTATGTCTCTTGATGTAACATATTCGATTAGAGTTATGTCTCTTGATGTAACATAAAAGCAGCCTCTGCTACACCAGGCACCATTAACCCTTTACCCAACAGAACGGCCCTGTGCCAATGCATTCTCTTATATATGTGAGTCGACCATAGGTCGCCTCGCATATATAAGAGAATGCATTGGCTTAACACATTAAAAATTATAAAATTGTTAAAGAATGTAAGAAAAAATGGTAAAAAGTGTTAAAAAAAGATTTTTTTTAGGCCAATGCATTCTCTTATATATGCGAGGCGACCTATGGTCGACTCGCATATATAAGAGAATGCATTGGCACATGGTATAACTGTAACCATCACAATGTGGTCAATGAGCCGGTTCCAATGATATCCATATTTGTATGGTTCTATTGAGACAGACCGAAGATATTTTAGGCTGTTGAAGCTTTATTTGGCCGGTTTTGGCCGGTTTGTTGGGTAAAGGGTTAACCCTTTGAGTGCCAGGTCCGATTTTTGTATCAACCCATTTACCCTGTGCCAATGCATTCTCTTATATATGCGAGTCGACCAAAGGTCGCCTCACATATATAAGAAAATGCATTGGCCTAACAATTTTTCATAATTTGTTATTATTTTTTACAATTTTTTTATAATTTTAATAATTTTTTCTTATATTCTTTAACAGACTTATTTTGTAGGTTTAGTGCCAGGGAATCTTACGTTTTTCATGGGTATCAAAATTATTACTATGAATACTTGGTGATAGTTTTGAGTTATAACATGCCCCTAAGGTTTTAACCAGTTTGTTTTTAAATTCGCTATAGCATGCTTAAGCATACCCAAAAAAACATTCAACCCCAAAAAAAAAAAACAATCTACAGACTGTAAATTAAGGCACTGAAAGGGTAAACAGAACAGTCACTTATCTGGATCCAGAAACGTTTTGATTACTATATATGCCAGCATGGTCAGACATACCTATTTTGGAGTACTGGCACACAGTGTGGTGTCCACATTTGAAATATCAGATTGATAAGGTTCAAAGGAAATTAAGTGACTAGTTAATCTCGATCATATGAGCCTCAAATATCGCAGTTTCAGAGGTGATTTGATTGAGGTACAGTAATGCCCTAAATAATCGACTCCTTAACCACAGCAGAATTATGGGTAATTTTTCATGATTTAGTCGGAAATATGGTTGTTGCCATTCATCGGAAGCTCTCAGTGAGAGCTTCCGATGAATGGCAACAAGCCATATTTCCGACTAAATCTTGAAAAATTACCCATAATTCTGCTGTGGTTAAGGAGTCGATTATTTAGGGCATTACTGTATAAATAACATTTAACTTACTAATAAATACAGTAATGCCCTAAATAATAGGAATCTGTGAATCGGGGATTTTGCATCGAATCGAATCTCGATATCGAATCTCCTTCCTGATATCGACATCGAATCGAATCTCGAAACGAATCAGCTATAGTGATTAACATTGTTTACCAGTGTTTATTTCGGTGTCTCATGACGACAAAACTGCAAAATTCACTAGATACTATATAACAATGTTAATCTCCTTAAACAATGTTGGAACTTGTATTTTCTTTAGGAAAATCATCACATAGGCAAGTCGCTCTCAGTCGCATGGAGGGTTTTCTATATGTTTCATTGAATTTCTATATAAATGTGTCATGGCGAACATGACAGTAAGACACTTAAAGACAGTTCAATCATCAACGTATCACAAACCCCATGGAATGGAGGTAACTTGTTTACATTATTTAATAAAGATTATAAAGATTTGACACCCTTGGGACATGGGTACACCGTTTAGCTATATAATTGTTGTAGTCTGATACCAATGGTAGTTATCTGTTAAACGTTTCACTCCACAATAGATCAAACACCTACATCACATATTTTTTTTGGGGGGGGGGGGGGGGGGGGGGTCACAGAAAACAGACATAAATTACAAGTGTTAAATGCTATCAAAACGATTCAACGAAATGAAAGTTCAAAAGTTGGTGTAACGCGCTCAATTTCCCGGGAACAGAAACTGAAAGTAGGAAATAGCTAGGAATTCTGCCGGCAGCACAGTTGCGCGGAATATAACTGGTCGCACTTAATGACGTCCATTTAAAATGCAATATACCGATATTGTTCTAATGTTTTTGTTCATTCCAAATTAGGTTTTGTTGTGCATAATAATTAAAGGCGGCTGACATTGAATTGTATTCATATAATTGAATTGGATATCTGAAGTTCTAAACATAAGGTAATAAATTGAGTTCCGCATCTAGCGATCACGCACCGTGTATGCAATTTATATGATGTAGATACGGATTACAAATATATGCAGCGATTGATCACCGTCATGGGTTGCAATCGAAACACAAAATTTGCATAATGCACGTCTATTCTGAACGGCATACATTCAAAATTACCTACGTTGGCTAACATGGCAACCCTGTGCTTCAATTCTTGTGATTTCAGGTCATTTGGCATGTGCTGTCTATACGCAAATAATGAGACTGCATCGATATAACACTGATTGAAAAATATCCGAATCAGCGGACCGATTCGGTGTTGATAATTTTTGTCACCCTTGGGACTTGGGTACACTGTTTAGGTATAAACCATTGTGTTTATAAATCTTTTCTGGCGGGAAACAATGAATATTGTGATGGCTCGTATTCGTTCACCATTGTGTTTATAAATCTTTTCTAGCGGGAAACAATGAATGTTGTGATGGCTCGTATTCGTTCACCATTGTGTTTATAAATCTTTTCTGGCGGGAAACAATGAATATTGTGATGGCCCGTATTCTTTCACCATTGTGTTTATAAATCTTTTCTGGTGGGAAACAATGAATGTGATATATGACTCGTATTCGTTCACCATTGTGTTTATAAATCTTTTCTGGCGGGAAACAATGAATATTGTGATGGCTCGTATTCGTTCACCATTGTGTTTATAAATCTTTTCTAGCGGGAAACATGTGTCAGATGCAGGTTGATGATGTTCCGATAGTCACCGGGTTTTCAATGTCTCAGGTATGTTAATTAATTACTAATCTCACTAATCCGATAGTCATGGGTATGTTTATTACTTACTAATCTCACTAATCCGATAGTCACCGGGTTTTCAATGTCTCAGGTATGTTAATTACTTACTAATCTCACTAATCCGATAGTCACCAGGTTTTCAATGTCTCAGGATGTTAATTACTTACTAATCTCACTTACTTCAATATCTCACTAATACGATAGTCACAGGTATGTTATCTCACTAATCTGATAGTCACGGGTATATTACCTCAATATCTCATTAATCCGATAGTCACAGGTGTGTTACCTCAATATCTCATTAATCCGATAGTCACGGGTATGTTACCTCAATAATTCATTAATCCGATAGTCACGGGTATATTACCTCAATATCTCACTAATCCGATAGTCACAGGTATGTTACCTCAATATCTCATTAATCCGATAGTCACGGGTATATTACCTCAATATCGCACTAATCCGATAGTCACGGGTGTGTTACCTCAATATCTCATTAATCCGATAGTCACGGGTATGTTACCTCAATAATTCATTAATCCGATAGTCACAGGTATATTACCTCAATATCTCACTAATCCGATAGTCACAGGTATGTTACCTCAATATCTCATTAATCCGATAGTCACGGGTATATTACCTCAATATCTCACTAATCCGATAGTCACGGGTATGTTACCTCAATATCTCATCAATCCGATAGTCACATATTATTCTGTAAAAAATATTTTTAAAATGTGTCTGTACACTTGTCTTTTATTCCACATCGCACGTTTCTGGTGAACGAGCTGATGTTCGCACATTGATATAATATGAATTATAGGCCGTTAGTTAACCCTTTACCCAACAAACCGGCCAAAACCGGCCAAATAAAGCTTCAACAGCCTAAAATATCTTCGGTCTGTCTCAATAGAACCATACAAATATGGATATCATTGGAACCGGCTCCTTGACCACATTGTGATAGTTACAGTTAGCCCTGTGCCAATGCATTCTCTTATATATGCGAGTCGACCATAGGTCGCCTCGCATATATAAGAGAATGCATTGGCCTAAAAAAAACACTTTTTACCATTTTTTCTTACATTCTTTAACAATTTTTAATGTGTTAAGCCAATGCATTCTCTTATATATGCGAGGCGACCTATGGTCGACTCGCATATATAAGAGAATGCATTGGCACAGGGCCCTTCTGTTGGGTAAAGGGTTGATTGGTCAATTATTGGATGTATGGCAGTTGTTTCACATCCATGCGTATTGTCCAATCAACTAACGGCATAATACCAATGTGTGAATATAAGCTCGATCACCAAAAACGTGCGATATGGAAAATATATGCCCGGTTTTAACAATAGAAGTTTGCTATAATGTCATTTACAGATGTCAGGAGTTTGGTACGAGATTGCCAGAACGAGGTTCACCTTCAACCAAATGGAGTCAGGAGTATTCAACTATATCTACAACTCAGACAACCATATGCTCACAGGGCTATATTCAGGAACTAAGTAAGCGCAGCTCCCAAATGGCTCACAGGGCTATATTCAGGAAATATTAAATACTCAGCAACTTATTAAAAGGCCCACTTATTTTTCGAGTCACCAAATAATTTTTTTTATAGTGAATTCATATACGGTTTTAATAACAATATATCCCGTAAAATATGATTAAAATACTATAATTCATCACCATTTGGATCGTCTGTGTCTCAAAAGGTGCCCACAGAGTAATAGAAAATAGCTGAAATCATAAAATCATTTGCCCCCTTATGGCTCCCAGAATGCAACAGAATTCAAACTGTAGTTTTATTTTCAATGGAAGGGGAATAACTGTATATCTAAATATATAGTGTTAGTCCCCTTCCATTGAAAATAATAGACTTTGTGCAGAAACTTGAGCATAGAACTGATGTCGGTAACTTAACAAAAACAACAATGTTCACAGTTTATTACATCGAACAAGTTGAAAATACAATGTTTGGAGCTTCCTCTTTCAAATGGTATATAATATTGCATATATTTTATATGTGATCTGGGGGGGTTTGAAAATTAAGTGGGCCTTTAATCCAATTATATCAGTCAGGCAGCCATATAGCTTCCTGGAATTTTGTGAAAACCCTGTGCCAATGCATTCTCTTATGTATGAGAGTCTCCTATAGGGAGCCTCGCATGAATAAGAGAATGCATTGGCATAACAATATTTACCTTCATCTTTTAAGCCAGTGCATTATCTAATATATGCGAGGATCCCTATGGGATACTCGTATATAAGAGAATGCACTGGCACATGATCTTTTATGCTGCACCAGCTCAGCTCCTGTCATGGACCTTGTACGCCAGTACATTCTCTTATATATGCATATATAAGAGAATGCACTGGCACAGGATCATTAATACTGCACCAGCACAGGGCTATATTCAGGAACTAAGTAAGTAAGAATTTTAAAGTCCTACTTAATTTTCGAATGCCCAGATAACATTATACATTATATACACAACATATTCCATAGTATATATTCTTTGGAAGAAGAACCAAAATTTATATATTCCACCAGAATAGGGAACAGCTGTGGCCTAGGAGTGTCCACCAAGTGATAGAGATTCTCAGATTCATTCAACCCAGAATGCATCAGAATTCAAATGAAGAGATAGAGTTATTCCACTTCCGTTGAGAATAATAGACTTTAAAGTACAAGTTGTGGCGAAAATTAGGTGGGCCTTTAACCACTCGGTTAAAACCACAATTCCACTCATGATGAAAATTTTGTAATCTTGACTACTTTTTTTTACCCTGTGCCAATGCATTCTCTTATATATGCGAGTCGACCATAGGTCGCCTCACATATATAAGAGAATGCATGGCCTAACAATTTTTTACAATTTTAATAATTTTTTCTTGTATTCTTTAATAATTTTATAATTTTACCCACACAGAGCCCCAGACAAACATGAGCAAACGACACTCTTCTATATGCTTCTATATATGTGTGGGGCTCCATCCAGGGTAATGGATGTTTTTTTATTTTATGTCCTAAAAAATGTAAGAAACATTTATTAAAAAAAATGATTAAATATTGTTAGGCCAATGCATTCTCTTATATATGCGAGGCGACCTATGGTTGACTCGCATATATAAGAGGATGCATTGGCACAGGGTAAAAAAAATCCCGACTTACAACTGGATTTGATATGGCGGGTCACATATTTGTCATTTGTATAATATATAGAGGATCTCAAACCAGTCCCCGGTTTTTTAGCGAAGTTTACAAAATGAGTTTTGTAAATTTCACGATAAACTGGGGACGAGTTGAAGAAATCTATTTATTATTTGATCCAAAACCTTCTTAAAATCCGTAAACGTACTCAAATGGGACGAGAAACTAAAAGCGGCTTCTATAAGGCAAGCTACAAGATAAGCCGGAAGTTTGTCTGCTGTCTCCATGTCAAGAAATAGTGCCAGATAATTAACATGCTTTGAGGTATTTAATGACTTAAATTTAATGAAATATTTGTGACCCGCCATATCAAATCCAGTCGTAAATCGGGATTTGTTTTACCCTGTGCCAATGCATTCTCTTATATATGCGAGTCAAACTAAATCAACAATAGTCACAAACAATGATTTAGCATACGTAGCAAACGGAATGTAAACAGACGATAGTCACAAACAATGATTTAGCATACGTAGCAAACGGAATGTAAACAGACAATAGTCACAAACAATGATTTAGCATACGTAGCAAACGGAATGTAAACAGACGAAAAGCAGGAGGTCAAAGGTCATGCTTACACACAACAATACATTTAAGTACACCTGAGGCTATTTCCTGCTACAATGATCGTTGATTGACAGTATTATAGAATGGGATTATACAACGAAAGACGGGTCGGATCATGTAAAAAATAGAAGATCTCTAGTGAGTCACAATTCTATAAAAAATTGCTTAACCGAGTGCATCAAATTTAGTGGACGAGGTTAACCCTTTGAGTGCCACGGGCCGATCTCATCGGCCCTAAACCTACACAATAAGTCTGTTAAAGAATATAAGAATAAATTATTAAAATTGTAAAAAATTGTATAAAAAAAAAAAAAAAAAAAATTGTTAGGCCAATGCATTCTCTTATATATGCGAGGCGACCTATGGTCGACTCGCATATATAAGAGAATTCATTGGCACAGGGTATATGGGTTGATACAAAAATCGACCTGGCACTCAAAGGGTTAATAGATTTCATATAAAATTGTGACAAATTTGATTAATTGAACAAATTGAATATCATAATTATATTCTAATTAACATAATGATAAAGTTCCGGCGATGACATTGACATCATTGCGCAAAGCTCTTACGTCACTGCGCGTTTCCAATAATACATGTGTGTCTTACTGAAAAATATGGAGCCGGGTTTAGGAGCGAATTATGTGATATCTCTCTTACAGAGCAGGAATTTGTCAGCCAGCATTTCCTGGGCAGTCAAAGAGGAAATCTGAAACAAGTCGCGGCAGTGATCTACTAGCGAGAATCGGAGGAGACAACAGCCTTTTTCCGTGGTGTGAGTCCATGAACAAAGTTAACACTTTCTATACTAAATGAATTTTCCCATTATAAAAGTATCGGAATGGTCTATTATTCATTCGGAGGGGTGTTCAGGATAAATTAGCAGACAAAAGTCTGAGGAAAAGATAATGCAAATGCAGAAGGAGTATTTAGTATAGAAAGGGTTACATTTATTTCAGCAGAATGAGGTTCCCAGAGGGTGAATTTGGTGATGCTAGCCCGCTATGCGGGGTAGCATCACTACTTTCACCCTCTGGGAACCTCATTCTGCAAATGACAGACACGCTATTTCAAGGGTTGCTCACATAGCAAGCCTGGATGCAGTGCACAGAATGAGGTTCCCAGAGGGTAAAGTTAGTGACGCTATCCTGCACAGCCTATTCACCCTCTGGGGACACAAATTAGTGTTTAATTAGTTGTCGTAACCTCAAATTTTGTGAACACTGTGAAATTATCAATGTGACAGAAAATTTATTGTGTTATTTTTAGCTATGTGGTGTATCGACCGCTGATAATCACCTGATTGGCTGCATCACTTTACTAATAGATATTGTGATTGGCTGACACTGATGTAAGGCTTGGTGGTGGTAATAGAAATCCAAACTATTTTCTTTAGACTCTGTAACACCATAAAGTGAAATATCCACCATTATGGTCACACTCAAGATTATATCATATATTGTTATAAGTGAAACGATGTTATACATATGAATTATCATGTTTGTGTGTAATTATACCCCCTTTTAAAAAAATGGGGGTATACTGTTTTGCACCTGTCCGTCCGTCCGTGCGTCGTACCGTGCGTCGAGCCGTCCGTACGTCCGTCCGATGTCTGTTCATGTCATAACTTGAACAGTAGTGCTCGGATCTCAATGAAATTTTGTATGGCTGTTCATTACTATGAGGGCATTCAATAGAGGTTTACATCGTTTTGTTCGGATTTTCCATTCTAGAGTTATTCATCTTTGTTTATCTTGAAATGTTGGATGTTTGGTCCGTCTGGTGTCTGTTCATGTCATAACTTCAACAGTTGTGCTGGGATCTCAATGAAATTTTGTATGGATGTTCACTACTATGAGGACATTAAAAAGAGGGTTCCGTCGTTTTGTTCGGATTTTCCATTCTGGAGTTATTCATCTTTGTTTATCTAGAAATGTTGGCTTTTTGGTCCGTCTGGTGTCTGTTCATGTCGTAACTTCAACAGTTGTGCTGGGATCTCAATGAAATTTGGTATGGATGTTCACTACTATGAGGACATTAAAAAGAGGGTTCCATTGTTTTGTTCGGATTTTCTGTTCTAGAGTTATACATCTTTGTTTATCTGGAAATGTTGGCTTTTTGGTCCGTTTGGTGTCTGTTCATGTCGTAACTTCAACAGTTGTGCTGGGATCTCAATGAAATTTGGTATGGATGTTCACTACTATGAGGACATTAAAAAGAGGGTTCCATTGTTTTGTTCGGATTTTCTGTTCTAGAGTTATACATCTTTGTTTATCTGGAAATGTTGGCTTTTTGGTCCGTCTGGTGTTTGATCATGTCGTAACTTCAACAGTTGTGCTCGGATCTCAATGGAATTTGGTATGGATGTTCACTACTATGAGGACATTCAATAGAGGGTTCCATTGTGCTGTTCCGTTTTTCCATTCTAGAGTTATTCATCTTTGTTTATCTGGAAATGTTGGTTGTTTGGTCCATCCGATGTCTGTTCAGCTCATAACTTGAACAGTAATACTCGGATCTCAATGAAATTTTGTATGGATGTTCACCACTATGAGGACATTCAAATGTTTGTTTTGTTTTTATTGTTCTATAGTTAGGCCTAATCATCTTGTTAATCATTTTGTTTATATAAAATGCTGGTGTTTGGGTCCATCTGTCTGAGTATAGCCCTCATAAGTTATAGATATGCCCATACTAGGCGGTATGCCACGAGGGGGTATGCACCGGACGACAGTCTATCTCTTGTTGTATTTTATGTTCGTTTTGTGTAATACAATTATGTAGGGAGAGAGACCCTTTGTAAGTTGCAAAACTTGTGCCTCAATCCCGTTGCGTTATTATGCAATAAAATATGTTTACACTAACTGTTCAAGTCTAATTTTAATCACAACTGGAAATCTATTTCAATACCCTCTGGCTTTTCAGCTCCATTTAAGATTGTGCATGCGGATGAAGACATTATTTTATTCTACGCCTGCTACTTGGTCAAAGATGACGGGACTTGTGCACGTGACCAAACAGAAGTAACACTCGTCAGCCGGACAAGAGAACTGAGTGATGCAAGGCGAGAAGAAATTGCTCTGAGGTTATCTGACCTCTGTATAAATCCAGATTATCTTACAGCCTCTGATATGACAGGTATAACTATATCAATTTCTCAGAGGTTAACCTCTGACCTCTGCACAAATCCAAAATATCGTACAGTCTCCGATATGATAGGTATAATTATATGAATTAACCTCGGACCTCTGCATAAATCCAGACTATCTTACGGTGTATAATTATATGAATTTCTCTAGATTAACCTCCGACCTCTGCATAAAGCCAGACTATCTTACGGTGTCCGATATGAGAGGTATAATTATATGAATTTCTCTAGATTAACCTCGGACCTCTGCATAAAGCCAGACCATCGTACGGTGTCCGATATGAGAGGTCTAATTATATTAATTTCTCTAGATTAACCTCCGACCTCTGCATAAAGCCAGACTATCTTACGGTGTCCGATATGAGAGGTATAATTATATGAATTTCTCTATATTAACCTCCGACATCTGCATAAAGCCAGACTAGCTTACGGTGTCCGATATGAGAGGTATAATTATATTAATTTCTCTATATTAACCTCGGACCTCTGTATAAATCCAGACCATCTTATGGTCCCCGATATGAGCGGTATAATTATATTAATTTCTCTAGATTAACCTCCGACCTCTGTATAAATCCAGACCATCTTACAGTCCCCGATATGAGAGGTATAATTATATTAATTTCTCTAGATTAACCTCCGACCTCTGTATAAATCCAGACCATCTTACGGTCCCCGATATGAGAGGTATAATTATATGAATTTCTCTAGATTAACCTCGGACCTCTGCATAAAGCCAGACCATCGTACGGTGTCCGAAATGAGAGGTATAATTATATGAATTTCTCTAGATTAACCTCGGACCTCTGCATAAAGCCAGACTATCTTACGGTGTCCGATATGAGAGGTATAATTATATGAATTTCTCTATATTAACCTCCGACCTCTGCATAAAGCCAGACTATCTTACGGTGTCCGATATGAGAGGTATAATTATATGAATTTCTCTAGATTAACCTCGGACCTCTGTATAAATCCAGACCATGTTATGGTCCCCGATATGAGAGGTATAATTATATGAATTTCTCTAGATTAACCTCCGACCTCTGCATAAAGCCAGACCATCTTACTGTGTCCGATATGAGAGGTATAATTATATTAATTTCTCTAGATTAACCTCCGACCTCTGTATAAATCCAGACTATCTTACGGTCCCCGATATGAGAGGTATAATTATATGAATTTCTCTAGATTAACCTCCGACCTCTGTATAAAGCCAGACTATCTTACGGTCTCCGATATGAGAGGTATAATTATATTAATTTCTCTAGATTAACCTCCGACCTCTGTATAAATCCAGACCATCTTACGGTCCCCGATATGAGAGGTATAATTATATTAATTTCTCTAGATTAACCTCTGACCTCTGTATAAATCCAGACCATGTTATGGTCCCCGATATGAGAGGTATAATTATATGAATTTCTCTAGATTAACCTCCAACCTCTGCATAAATCCAGACCATCTTACGGTCCCCGATATGAGAGGTATAATTATATGAATTTCTCTAGATTAACCTCGGACCTCTGTATAAATCCAGACCATCTTACGGTCCCCGATATGAGAGGTATAATTATATTAATTTCTCTAGATTAACCTCCGACCTCTGTATAAATCCAGACCATCTTACGGTCCCCGATATGAGAGGTATAATTATATTAATTTCTCTAGATTAACCTCCGACCTCTGCATAAAGCCAGACCATCTTACAGTCCCCGATATGAGAGGTATAATTATATGAATTTCTCTAGATTAACCTCCGACCTCTGCATAAAGCCAGACCATCTTACGGTCCCCGATATGAGAGGTATAATTATATTAATTTCTCTAGATTAACCTCCGACCTCTGTATAAATCCAGACTATCTTACGGTCCCCGATATGAGAGGTATAATTATATTAATTTCTCTAGATTAACCTCCGACCTCTGTATAAAGCCAGACTATCTTACGGTCTCTGATATGACAGGTATAATTATATGAATTTCTCTAAATTAACCTCTGACCTCTGTATAAATCCAGACCATCTTACGGTCCCCGATATGAGAGGTATAATTATATTAATTTCTCTAGATTAACCTCCGACCTCTGTATAAATCCAGACTATCTTACTGTGTCTGATATGAGAGGTATAATTATATTAATTTCTCTAGATTAACCTCCGACCTCTGTATAAAGCCAGACCATCTTACGGTCTCCGATATGAGAGGTATAATTATATGAATTTCTCTAGATTAACCTCCGACCTCTATATAAATCCAGACTATCTTACGGTCTCCGATATGAGAGGTATAATTATATTAATTTCTCTAGATTAACCTCCGACCTCTGTATAAAGCCAGACTATCTTACGGTCCCCGATATGAGAGGTATAATTATATGAATTTCTCTAGATTAACCTCCGACCTCTGTATAAATCCAGACCATCTTACGGTTCCCGATATGAGAGGTATAATTATATTAATTTCTCTAGATTAACCTCCGACCTCTGTATAAATCCAGACTATCTTACAGTCCCCGATATGAGAGGTATAATTATATTAATTTCTCTAGATTAACCTCCGACCTCTGTATAAATCCAGACCATCTTACGGTCTCCGATATGAGAGGTATAATTATATGAATTTCTCTATATTAACCTCCGACCTCTGTATAAATCCAGACCATCTTACGGTCCCCGATATGAGAGGTATAATTATATTAATTTCTCTAGATTAACCTCCGACCTCTGTATAAATCCAGACCATCTTACGGTCTCCGATATGAGAGGTATAATTATATGAATTTCTCTAGATTAACCTCGGACCTCTGTATAAATCCAGACCATCTTACGGTCCCCGATATGAGAGGTATAATTATATTAATTTCTCTAGATTAACCTCCGACCTCTGCATAAAGCCAGACTATCTTACGGTGTCCGATATGAGAGGTATAATTATATGAATTTCTCTAGATTAACCTCCGACCTCTGTATAAATCCAGACCATCTTACGGTCCCCGATATGAGAGGTATAATTATATTAATTTCTCTAGATTAACCTCCGACCTCTGTATAAATCCAGACCATCTTACGGTCCCCGATATGAGAGGTATAATTATATTAATTTCTCTAGATTAACCTCTGACCTCTGTATAAATCCAGACCATGTTATGGTCCCCGATATGAGAGGTATAATTATATGAATTTCTCTAGATTAACCTCCGACCTCTGTATAAATCCAGACTATCTTACGGTCCCCGATATGAGAGGTATAATTATATTAATTTCTCTAGATTAACCTCTGACCTCTGTATAAATCCAGACCATGTTATGGTCCCCGATATGAGAGGTATAATTATATGAATTTCTCTAGATTAACCTCCGACCTCTGTATAAATCCAGACCATCTTACGGTCCCCGATATGAGAGGTATAATTATATGAATTTCTCTAGATTAACCTCCGACCTCTGTATAAATCCAGACCATCTTACGGTGTCCGATATGAGAGGTATAATTATATTAATTTCTCTAGATTAACCTCCGACCTCTGTATAAATCCAGACTATCTTACGGTCCCCGATATGAGAGGTATAATTATATTAATTTCTCTAGATTAACCTCTGACCTCTGTATAAAGCCAGACTATCTTACAGTCTCCGATATGAGAGGTATAATTATATTAATTTCTCTATATTAACCTCCGACCTCAGTATAAATCCAGACCATCTTATGGTCCCCGATATGAGAGGTATAATTATATGAATTTCTCTAGATTAACCTCGGACCTCTGCATAAAGCCAGACTATCTTACGGTCTCTGATATGACAGGTATAATTATATGAATTTCTCTAGATTAACCTCCGACCTCTGTATAAATCCAGACTATCTTATGGTCCCCGATATGAAAGGTATAATTATATGAATTTCTCTAGATTGACCTCTGTATAAATCCAGACTATCTTACGGTCCCCGATATGAGAGGTATAATTATATGAATTTCTCTATATTAACCTCCGACCTCTGTATAAATCCAGACTATCTTACGGTCCCCGATATGAGAGGTATAATTATATGAATTTCTCTAGATTAACCTCCGACCTCTGTATAAATCCAGACTATCTTACTGTGTCTGATATGAGAGGTATAATTATATTAATTTCTCTAGATTAACCTCCGACCTCTGTATAAAGCCAGACCATCTTACAGTCCCCGATATGAGAGGTATAATTATATGAATTTCTCTAGATTAACCTCCGACCTCTGTATAAATCCAGACTATCTTACGGTCCCCGATATGAGAGGTATAATTATATGAATTTCTCTAGATTAACCTCTGACCTCTGTATAAATCCAGACCATCTTACGGTCCCCGATATGAGAGGTATAATTATATGAATTTCTCTAGATTAACCTCCGACCTCTGTATAAATCCAGACCATCTTACGGTCCCCGATATGAGAGGTATAATTATATGAATTTCTCTAGATTAACCTCCGACCTCTGTATAAATCCAGACTATATTACGGTCCCCGATATGAGAGGTATAATTATATGAATTTCTCTAGATTAACCTCCGACCTCTGTATAAATCCAGACCATCTTACGGTCCCCGATATGAAAGGTATAATTATATGAATTTCTCTAGATTAACCTCCGACCTCTGTATAAATCCAGACCATCTTACGGTCCCCGATATGAGAGGTATAATTATATGAATTTCTCTAGATTAACCTCCGACCTCTGTATAAAGCCAGACTATCTTACGGTCCCCGATATGAGAGGTATAATTATATGAATTTCTCTATATTAACCTCCGACCTCTGCATAAAGCCAGACTATCTTACGGTGTCCGATATGAGAGGTATAATTATATGAATTTCTCTAGATTAACCTCCGACCTCTGTATAAATCCAGACTATCTTACGGTCCCCGATATGAGAGGTATAATTATATGAATTTCTCTAGATTAACCTCTGACCTCTGTATAAATCCAGACCATCTTACTGTGTCCGATATGAGAGGTATAATTATATTAATTTCTCTAGATTAACCTCCGACCTCTGTATAAATCCAGACCATCTTACGGTCCCCGATATGAGAGGTATAATTATATGAATTTCTCTAGATTAACCTCCGACCTCTGTATAAAGCCAGACCATCTTACAGTCTCCGATATGAGAGGTATAATTGTATGAATTTCTCTAGATTAACCTCTGACCTCTGTATAAATCCAGACCATCTTACTGTGTCCGATATGAGAGGTATAATTATATTAATTTCTCTATATTAACCTCCGACCTCTGTATAAATCCAGACTATCTTACGGTCCCCGATATGAGAGGTATAATTATATTAATTTCTCTAGATTAACCTCTGACCTCTGTATAAAGCCAGACTATCTTACAGTCTCCGATATGAGAGGTATAATTATATTAATTTCTCTATATTAACCTCCGACCTCAGTATAAATCCAGACCATCTTATGGTCCCCGATATGAGAGGTATAATTATATGAATTTCTCTAGATTAACCTCGGACCTCTGCATAAAGCCAGACTATCTTACGGTCTCTGATATGACAGGTATAATTATATGAATTTCTCTAGATTAACCTCCGACCTCTGTATAAATCCAGACTATCTTATGGTCCCCGATATGAAAGGTATAATTATATGAATTTCTCTAGATTGACCTCTGTATAAATCCAGACTATCTTACGGTCCCCGATATGAGAGGTATAATTATATGAATTTCTCTATATTAACCTCCGACCTCTGTATAAATCCAGACTATCTTACGGTCCCCGATATGAGAGGTATAATTATATGAATTTCTCTAGATTAACCTCCGACCTCTGTATAAATCCAGACCATCTTACGGTCCCCGATATGAGAGGTATAATTATATTAATTTCTCTAGATTAACCTCTGACCTCTGTATAAATCCAGACCATGTTATGGTCCCCGATATGAGAGGTATAATTATATGAATTTCTCTAGATTAACCTCCGACCTCTGTATAAATCCAGACTATCTTACGGTCCCCGATATGAGAGGTATAATTATATTAATTTCTCTAGATTAACCTCTGACCTCTGTATAAATCCAGACCATGTTATGGTCCCCGATATGAGAGGTATAATTATATGAATTTCTCTAGATTAACCTCCGACCTCTGTATAAATCCAGACCATCTTACGGTCCCCGATATGAGAGGTATAATTATATGAATTTCTCTAGATTAACCTCCGACCTCTGTATAAATCCAGACCATCTTACGGTGTCCGATATGAGAGGTATAATTATATTAATTTCTCTAGATTAACCTCCGACCTCTGTATAAATCCAGACTATCTTACGGTCCCCGATATGAGAGGTATAATTATATTAATTTCTCTAGATTAACCTCTGACCTCTGTATAAAGCCAGACTATCTTACAGTCTCCGATATGAGAGGTATAATTATATTAATTTCTCTATATTAACCTCCGACCTCAGTATAAATCCAGACCATCTTATGGTCCCCGATATGAGAGGTATAATTATATGAATTTCTCTAGATTAACCTCGGACCTCTGCATAAAGCCAGACTATCTTACGGTCTCTGATATGACAGGTATAATTATATGAATTTCTCTAGATTAACCTCCGACCTCTGTATAAATCCAGACTATCTTATGGTCCCCGATATGAAAGGTATAATTATATGAATTTCTCTAGATTGACCTCTGTATAAATCCAGACTATCTTACGGTCCCCGATATGAGAGGTATAATTATATGAATTTCTCTATATTAACCTCCGACCTCTGTATAAATCCAGACTATCTTACGGTCCCCGATATGAGAGGTATAATTATATGAATTTCTCTAGATTAACCTCCGACCTCTGTATAAATCCAGACCATCTTACGGTCCCCGATATGAGAGGTATAATTATATGAATTTCTCTAGATTAACCTCGGACCTCTGTATAAATCCAGACTATCTTATGGTCCCCGATATGAGAGGTATAATTATATGAATTTCTCTAGATTAACCTCGGACCTCTGCATAAAGCCAGACTATCTTACGGTGTCCGATATGAGAGGTATAATTATATTAATTTCTCTATATTAACCTCTGACCTCTGTATAAATCCAGACCATCTTACGGTCCCCGATATGAGAGGTATAATTATATGAATTTCTCTAGATTAACCTCGGACCTCTGTATAAATCCAGACTATCTTATGGTCCCCGATATGAGAGGTATAATTATATGAATTTCTCTAGATTAACCTCGGACCTCTGCATAAAGCCAGACTATCTTACGGTGTCCGATATGAGAGGTATAATTATATGAATTTCTCTATATTAACCTCCGACCTCTGCATAAAGCCAGACTAGCTTACGGTGTCCGATATGAGAGGTATAATTATATTAATTTCTCTAAATTAACCTCTGACCTCTGTATAAATCCAGACTATCTTACGGTCCCCGATATGAGAGGTATAATTATATGAATTTCTCTAGATTAACCTCAGACCTCTGTATAAATCCAGACCATCGTACGGTGTCCGATATGAGAGGTATAATTATATGAATTTCTCTAGATTAACCTCCGACCTCTGTATAAATCCAGACCATCGTACGGTGTCCGATATGAGAGGTATAATTATATGAATTTCTCTAGATTAACCTCCGACCTCTGTATAAATCCAGACCATCGTACGGTGTCCGATATGAGAGGTATAATTATATGAATTTCTCTAGATTAACCTCCAACCTCTGTATAAATCCAGACCATCGTACGGTGTCCGATATGAGAGATATAATTATATGAATTTCTCTAGATTAACCTCCGACCTCTGTATAAATCCAGACCATCGTACGGTGTCCGATATGAGAGGTATAATTATATTAATTTCTCTAGATTAACCTCCGACCTCTGTATAAAGCCAGACCATGTTACGGTCTCCGATATGAGAGGTATAATTATATTAATTTCTCTAGATTAACCTCCGACCTCTGCATAAAGCCAGACCATCGTACGGTGTCCGATATGAGAGGTATAATTATATGAATTTCTCTAGATTAACCTCGGACCTCTGCATAAAGCCAGACTATCTTACGGTCCCCGATATGAGTGGTATAATTATATTAATTTCTCTGGATTAACCTCCGACCTCTGTATAAAGCCAGACCATGTTACGGTCTCCGATATGATAGGTATAATTATATGAATTTCTCTAGATTAACCTCCGACCTCTGTATAAATCCAGACCATCGTACGGTGTCCGATATGAGAGGTATAATTATATGAATTTCTCTAGATTAACCTCGGACCTCTGCATAAAGCCAGACCATCTTGCAGTGTCCGATATGAGAGGTATAATTATATGAATTTCTCTAGATTAACCTCTGACCTCTGCATAAAGCCAGACTATCTTACGGTCTCCGATATGAGAGGTATAATTATATGAATTTCTCTAGATTAACCTCCGACCTCTGTATAAAGCCAGACCATCTTACAGTCTCCGATATGAGAGGTATAATTATATGAATTTCTCTAGATTAACCTCTGACCTCTGTATAAAGCCAGACTATCTTACGGTCCCCGATATGAGAGGTATAATTATATGAATTTCTCTAGATTAACCTCCGACCTCTGTATAAATCCAGACTATCTTACGGTGTCCGATATGAGAGGTATAATTATATTAATTTCTCTATATTAACCTCTGACCTCTGTATAAATCCAGACTATCTTACTGTGTCCGATATGAGAGGTATAATTATATGAATTTCTCTAGATTAACCTCTGACCTCTGTATAAATCCAGACCATCTTACGGTGTCTGATATGAGAGGTATAATTATATTAATTTCTCTAGATTAACCTCCGACCTCTGTATAAATCCAGACTATCTTACGGTCCCCGATATGAGAGGTATAATTATATGAATTTCTCTAGATTAACCTCCGACCTCTGTATAAAGCCAGACTATCTTACGGTCCCCGATATGAGAGGTATAATTATATGTATTTCTCTAGATTAACTTCTGACCTCTGTATAAATCCAGACCATCTTACTGTGTCCGATATGAGAGGTATAATTATATTAATTTCTCTATATTAACCTCTGACCTCTGTATAAATCCAGACCATCTTACGGTCCCCGATATGAGAGGTATAATTATATGAATTTCTCTAGATTAACCTCGGACCTCTGTATAAATCCAGACTATCTTATGGTCCCCGATATGAGAGGTATAATTATATGAATTTCTCTAGATTAACCTCCGACCTCTGTATAAATCCAGACCATGTTATGGTCCCCGATATGAGAGGTATAATTATATTAATTTCTCTATATTAACCTCCGACCTCTGCATAAAGCCAGACTATCTTACGGTCTCTGATATGACAGGTATAATTATATGAATTTCTCTAGATTAACCTCCGAACTCTGTATAAATCCAGACTATCTTATGGTCCCCGATATGAAAGGTATAATTATATGAATTTCTCTAGATTGACCTCTGTATAAATCCAGACTATCTTACGGTCCCCGATATGAGAGGTATAATTATATGAATTTCTCTATATTAACCTCCGACCTCTGTATAAATCCAGACTATCTTACGGTCCCCGATATGAGAGGTATAATTATATGAATTTCTCTAGATTAACCTCCGACCTCTGTATAAATCCAGACTATCTTACTGTGTCTGATATGAGAGGTATAATTATATTAATTTCTCTAGATTAACCTCCGACCTCTGTATAAAGCCAGACCATCTTACAGTCCCCGATATGAGAGGTATAATTATATGAATTTCTCTAGATTAACCTCCGACCTCTGTATAAATCCAGACTATCTTACGGTCCCCGATATGAGAGGTATAATTATATGAATTTCTCTAGATTAACCTCTGACCTCTGTATAAATCCAGACCATCTTACGGTCCCCGATATGAGAGGTATAATTATATGAATTTCTCTAGATTAACCTCCGACCTCTGTATAAATCCAGACCATCTTACGGTCCCCGATATGAGAGGTATAATTATATGAATTTCTCTAGATTAACCTCCGACCTCTGTATAAATCCAGACTATCTTACGGTCCCCGATATGAGAGGTATAATTATATGAATTTCTCTAGATTAACCTCCGACCTCTGTATAAATCCAGACCATCTTACGGTCCCCGATATGAAAGGTATAATTATATGAATTTCTCTAGATTAACCTCCGACCTCTGTATAAATCCAGACCATCTTACGGTCCCCGATATGAGAGGTATAATTATATGAATTTCTCTAGATTAACCTCCGACCTCTGTATAAAGCCAGACTATCTTACGGTCCCCGATATGAGAGGTATAATTATATGAATTTCTCTATATTAACCTCCGACCTCTGCATAAAGCCAGACTATCTTACGGTGTCCGATATGAGAGGTATAATTATATGAATTTCTCTAGATTAACCTCTGACCTCTGTATAAATCCAGACCATCTTACTGTGTCCGATATGAGAGGTATAATTATATTAATTTCTCTAGATTAACCTCCGACCTCTGTATAAATCCAGACCATCTTACGGTCCCCGATATGAGAGGTATAATTATATGAATTTCTCTAGATTAACCTCCGACCTCTGTATAAAGCCAGACCATCTTACAGTCTCCGATATGAGAGGTATAATTATATGAATTTCTCTAGATTAACCTCTGACCTCTGTATAAATCCAGACCATCTTACTGTGTCCGATATGAGAGGTATAATTATATTAATTTCTCTATATTAACCTCTGACCTCTGTATAAATCCAGACCATCTTACGGTCCCCGATATGAGAGGTATAATTATATGAATTTCTCTAGATTAACCTCTGACCTCTGTATAAAGCCAGACCATCTTACGGTGTCCGATATGAGAGGTATAATTATATGAATTTCTCTAGATTAACCTCCGACCTCTGTATAAATCCAGACTATCTTACGGTGTCCGATATGAGAGGTATAATTATATGAATTTCTCTAGATTAACCTCTGACCTCTGCATAAAGCCAGACTATCTTACGGTCTCCGATATGAGAGGTATAATTATATGAATTTCTCTAGATTAACCTCCGACCTCTGTATAAAGCCAGACCATCTTACAGTCTCCGATATGAGAGGTATAATTATATGAATTTCTCTAGATTAACCTCTGACCTCTGTATAAAGCCAGACTATCTTACGGTCCCCGATATGAGAGGTATAATTATATGAATTTCTCTAGATTAACCTCCGACCTCTGTATAAATCCAGACTATCTTACGGTGTCCGATATGAGAGGTATAATTATATTAATTTCTCTATATTAACCTCTGACCTCTGTATAAATCCAGACTATCTTACTGTGTCCGATATGAGAGGTATAATTATATGAATTTCTCTAGATTAACCTCTGACCTCTGTATAAATCCAGACCATCTTACTGTGTCCGATATGAGAGGTATAATTATATTAATTTCTCTATATTAACCTCCGACCTCTGCATAAATCCAGACTATCTTACGGTCCCCGATATGAGAGGTATAATTATATGAATTTCTCTAGATTAACCTCCGACCTCTGTATAAAGCCAGACTATCTTACGGTCCCCGATATGAGAGGTATAATTATATGAATTTCTCTAGATTAACCTCTGACCTCTGTATAAATCCAGACCATCTTACTGTGTCCGATATGAGAGGTATAATTATATTAATTTCTCTATATTAACCTCCGACCTCTGCATAAATCCAGACTATCTTACGGTCCCCGATATGAGAGGTATAATTATATGAATTTCTCTAGATTAACCTCCGACCTCTGTATAAATCCAGACCATCTTACGGTCCCCGATATGAGAGGTATAATTATATTAATTTCTCTAGATTAACCTCCGACCTCTGTATAAAGCCAGACTATCTTACGGTGTCCGATATGAGAGGTATAATTATATTAATTTCTCTATATTAACCTCTGACCTCTGTATAAATCCAGACCATCTTACGGTCCCCGATATGAGAGGTATAATTATATGAATTTCTCTAGATTAACCTCCGACCTCTGTATAAATCCAGACCATCTTACGGTCCCCGATATGAGAGGTATAATTATATGAATTTCTCTAGATTAACCTCGGACCTCTGTATAAATCCAGACTATCTTATGGTCCCCGATATGAGAGGTATAATTATATGAATTTCTCTAGATTAACCTCGGACCTCTGCATAAAGCCAGACTATCTTACGGTGTCCGATATGAGAGGTATAATTATATTAATTTCTCTATATTAACCTCTGACCTCTGTATAAATCCAGACCATCTTACGGTCCCCGATATGAGAGGTATAATTATATGAATTTCTCTAGATTAACCTCGGACCTCTGTATAAATCCAGACTATCTTATGGTCCCCGATATGAGAGGTATAATTATATGAATTTCTCTAGATTAACCTCGGACCTCTGCATAAAGCCAGACTATCTTACGGTGTCCGATATGAGAGGTATAATTATATGAATTTCTCTATATTAACCTCCGACCTCTGCATAAAGCCAGACTAGCTTACGGTGTCCGATATGAGAGGTATAATTATATTAATTTCTCTAAATTAACCTCTGACCTCTGTATAAATCCAGACTATCTTACGGTCCCCGATATGAGAGGTATAATTATATGAATTTCTCTAGATTAACCTCGGACCTCTGTATAAATCCAGACTATCTTATGGTCCCCGATATGAGAGGTATAATTATATGAATTTCTCTAGATTAACCTCGGACCTCTGCATAAAGCCAGACTATCTTACGGTGTCCGATATGAGAGGTATAATTATATGAATTTCTCTATATTAACCTCCGACCTCTGCATAAAGCCAGACCATCGTACGGAGTCCGATATGAGAGGTATAATTATATGAATTTCTCTAGATTAACCTCCGACCTCTGCATAAAGCCAGACTATCTTACTGTGTCCGATATGAGAGGTATAATTATATTAATTTCTCTATATTAACCTCGGACCTCTGCATAAATCCAGTCCATCTTACGGTCCCCGATATGAGAGGTATAATTATATTAATTTCACTAGATTAACCTCCGACCTCTGTATAAAGCCAGACCATCTTACAGTCCCCGATATGAGAGGTATAATTATATATATATTCTCTAGATTAACCTCTGACCTCTGCATAAAGCCAGACTATCTTACGGTCTCCGATATGAGAGGTATAATTATATGAATTTCTCTAGATTAACCTCCGACCTCTGCATAAAGCCAGACTATCTTACGGTCCCCGATATGAGAGGTATAATTATATGAATTTCTCTAGATTAACCTCCGACCTCTGTATAAATCCAGACTATCTTACGGTCTCCGATATGAGAGGTATAATTATTTTGATTTCTCTAGATTAACCTCCGACCTCTGTATAAAGCCAGACCATCTTACAGTGTCCGATATGAGAGGTATAATTATATGAATTTCTCTAGATTAACCTCCGACCTCTGCATAAATCCAGACTATCTTACAGTGTCCGATATGAGAGGTATAATTATATGAATTTCTCTAGATTAACCTCCGACCTCTGTATAAAGCCAGACCATCTTACAGTGTCCGATATGAGAGGTATAATTATATGAATTTCTCTAGATTAACCTCCGACCTCTGCATAAATCCAGACTATCTTACAGTGTCCGATATGAGAGGTATAATTATATTAATTTCTCTAGATTAACCTCCGACCTCTGTATAAATCCAGACTATCTTACGGTCTCCGATATGAGAGGTATAATTATATTAATTTCTCTAGATTAACCTCCGACCTCTGTATAAAGCCAGACTATCTTACGGTCCCCGATATGAGAGGTATAATTATATGAATTTCTCTAGATTAACCTCCGACCTCTGTATAAATCCAGACTATCTTACGGTCTCCGATATGAGAGGTATAATTATATGAATTTCTCTAGATTAACCTCCGACCTCTGCATAAATCCAGACTATCTTACAGTGTCCGATATGAGAGGTATAATTATATGAATTTCTCTAGATTAACCTCCGACCTCTGTATAAAGCCAGACCATCTTACAGTGTCCGATATGAGAGGTATAATTATATGAATTTCTCTAGATTAACCTCCGACCTCTGCATAAATCCAGACTATCTTACAGTGTCCGATATGAGAGGTATAATTATATTAATTTCTCTAGATTAACCTCCGACCTCTGTATAAATCCAGACTATCTTACGGTCCCCGATATGAGAGGTATAATTATATGAATTTCTCTAGATTAACCTCCGACCTCTGTATAAATCCAGACTATCTTACGGTCTCCGATATGAGAGGTATAATTATATGAATTTCTCTAGATTAACCTCCGACCTCTGTATAAAGCCAAACCATCTTACAGTGTCCGATATGAGAGGTATAATTATATGAATTTCTCTAGATTAACCTCCGACCTCTGCATAAATCCAGACTATCTTACAGTGTCCGATATGAGAGGTATAATTATATGAATTTCTCTAGATTAACCTCCGACCTCTGCATAAATCCAGACTATCTTACGGTCTCCGATATGAGAGGTATAATTATATGAATTTCTCTAGATTAACCTCCGACCTCTGTATAAAGCCAGACCATCTTACAGTGTCCGATATGAGAGGTATAATTATATGAATTTCTCTAGATTAACCTCCGACCTCTGCATAAATCCAGACTATCTTACAGTGTCCGATATGAGAGGTATAATTATATGAATTTCTCTAGATTAACCTCCGACCTCTGTATAAATCCAGACTATCTTACGGTCTCCGATATGAGAGGTATAATTATATGAATTTCTCTAGATTAACCTCCCACCTCTGTATAAATCCAGACTATCTTACGGTCCCCGATATGAGAGGTATAATTATATTAATTTCTCTAGATTAACCTCCGACCTCTGTATAAATCCAGACTATCTTACGGTCTCCGATATGAGAGGTATAATTATATGAATTTCTCTAGATTAACCTCCGACCTCTGTATAAAGCCAGACCATCTTACAGTGTCCGATATGAGAGGTATAATTATATTAATTTCTCTAGATTAACCTCCGACCTCTGTATAAATCCAGACTATCTTACGGTCCCCGATGTGAGAGGTATAATTATATTAATTTCTCTAGATTAACCTCCGACCTCTGTATAAATCCAGACTATCTTACAGTGTCCGATATGAGAGGTATAATTATATTAATTTCTCTAGATTAACCTCCGACCTCTGTATAAATCCAGACCATCTTACGGTCCCCGATATGAGGGGTATAATTATATGAATTTCTCTAGATTAACCTCCGACCTCTGTATAAAGCCAGACCATCTTACGGTCTCCGATATGAGAGGTATAATTATATGAATTTCTCTAGATTAACCTCCGACCTCTGTATAAATCCAGACTATCTTACGGTCCCCGATATGAGAGGTATAATTATATGAATTTCTCTAGATTAACCTCCGACCTCTGTATAAAGCCAGACTATCTTACGGTCCCCGATATGAGAGGTATAATTATATGAATTTCTCTAGATTAACCTCCGACCTCTGTATAAAGCCAGACCATCTTACGGTCTCCGATATGAGAGGTATAATTATATTAATTTCTCTAGATTAACCTCCGACCTCTGTATAAATCCAGACTATCTTACGGTCTCCGATATGAGAGGTATAATTATATTAATTTCTCTAGATTAACCTCCGACCTCTGTATAAATCCAGACCATCTTACGTTCCCCGATATGAGAGGTATAATTATATGAATTTCTCTATATTAACCTCAGACCTCTGTATAAATCCAGACCATCGTACGGTGTCCGATATGAGAGGTATAATTATATGAATTTCTCTAGATTAACCTCCGACCTCTGTATAAATCCAGACCATCGTACGGTGTCCGATATGAGAGGTATAATTATATGAATTTCTCTAGATTAACCTCCGACCTCTGTATAAATCAAGACCATCGTACGGTGTCCGATATGAGAGGTATAATTATATGAATTTCTCTAGATTAACCTCCAACCTCTGTATAAATCCAGACCATCGTACGGTGTCCGATATGAGAGATATAATTATATGAATTTCTCTAGATTAACCTCCGACCTCTGTATAAATCCAGACCATCGTACGGTGTCCGATATGAGAGGTATAATTATATTAATTTCTCTAGATTAACCTCCGACCTCTGTATAAAGCCAGACCATGTTACGGTCTCCGATATGAGAGGTATAATTATATTAATTTCTCTAGATTAACCTCCGACCTCTGCATAAAGCCAGACCATCGTACGGTGTCCGATATGAGAGGTATAATTATATGAATTTCTCTAGATTAACCTCGGACCTCTGCATAAAGCCAGACTATCTTACGGTCCCCGATATGAGTGGTATAATTATATTAATTTCTCTGGATTAACCTCCGACCTCTGTATAAAGCCAGACCATGTTACGGTCTCCGATATGATAGGTATAATTATATGAATTTCTCTAGATTAACCTCCGACCTCTGTATAAATCCAGACCATCGTACGGTGTCCGATATGAGAGGTATAATTATATGAATTTCTCTAGATTAACCTCGGACCTCTGCATAAAGCCAGACCATCTTGCAGTGTCCGATATGAGAGGTATAATTATATGAATTTCTCTAGATTAACCTCGGACCTCTGCATAAAGCCAGACCATCTTACAGTGTCCGATATGAGAGGTATAATTATATGAATTTCTCTATATTAACCTCCGACCTCTGCATAAAGCCAGACTATCTTACGGTGTCCGATATGAGAGGTATAATTATATGAATTTCTCTAGATTAACCTCCGACCTCTGTATAAATCCAGACCATCTTACAGTGTCCGATATGAGAGGTATAATTATATGAATTTCTCTAGATTAACCTCCGACCTCTGTATAAATCCAGACCATCGTACGGAGTCCGATATGAGAGGTATAATTATATGAATTTCTCTAGATTAACCTCCGACCTCTGTATAAAGCCAGACCATCGTACGGAGTCCGATATGAGAGGTATAATTATATGAATTTCTCTAGATTAACCTCCGACCTCTGTATAAATCCAGACTATCTTACGGTCTCCGATATGAGAGGTATAATTATATTAATTTCTCTAGATTAACCTCTGACCTCTATAAATCCAGACCATCTTACCGTCTCTGATCTGACAGGTATAATTATATGAATTTCTCTAGATTAACCTCTGACCTCTGCATAAAGCCAGACTATCTTACGGTGTCCGATATGAGAGGTATAATTATATGAATTTCTCTAGATTAACCTCTGACCTCTATAAATCCAGACCATCTTACCGTCTCCGATCTGACAGGTATAATTATATAACTTCCTAGCAGCGAGATGTATGAAGCTTGGGGTGTCAGCTGAGGTTAGATCTGAGGCATGTTATTCATCTTTAGTGCATATTTTTTATTAATTTGAATTAATTCAATTTTGTTTATTTAATTTTGTTTTTTAGATCGAGGTCCTTGCTTAATTTAACAAACATTTTTATGTTTTTGTTTTTGTGTAATTTTATAATTAATTTTTTTTTAATTAATGCCGTTTTATAACATCCACCAGGGTACCCTGAATCACCACACCAAATTAGGTTGAAATCAGTTTAGCGGTCTGGGAGAAAAATCCAAACAGACAGACGGACAGATCCTACTCTTTTTTATATAGAGATTTGTGTTTTATCTCTAATTAACACTTGATTATCCCAGCTTTTGTTCTCTTGAAAGTTCTAGTTTGATTATACTGAATTTATACTGAATTTATACTGAATTTATTACTGAATTTATACTGAATTTATACTGAATTTATGTTTTCTTGTCATTTCCAGTTGATTGTACTGAATTTGCTTTGGGAGAGAGAGCAGGTGAGATCATTGTTGTGGTTAGTTTATGATTCAGAGAGATGGCACTTTTCATACTATCCAATCTGAATTAAGAAAGATCTTCTTTGGAGGTCATGTCCTGATAATGGTAGATGCTTTCTGATTCGTAGTTCAACTCTCATTGAAATGGCTTCCTTTCAATTTACATAGTGGCATAGATCCGCCTAGAGGGCGACTTGGGAGACATTTTCTCCCTGAAATGTGCCAGTTCTCCCTATTTCTGTTCCAGGGAGAAGTGATTTCTCTCTCATATACCAGTATGTATATGGCCCAATATCACATTTAAAGGATAATAATAATAATAATAATAGAGAACATTTATATAGCGCTTTTCCCAAAAGGCCCAAAGCGCTTTAGATATGTCAGTCGGCATGGTAAAAAATAGTCTGTTCTTATAATATGCCACAAGTCAAAAGACTCTAATTAGGAGAAAAATGTACTCTGTTGAGTTAGATATTAGGGGATTCGAGCATGAAAACAGTTTGAGAATGAGCTCAAATTCCCAAATATCCAATGAAACAAGGTACTTTTATCTCCATTTTAATTCAATTTAAAAGAAACTGCATGAAAAACACTTTTTATCGTCATTGCATGCTTTGAAGTGAGATATAATTTTTATCGTCATTGCATGCTTTGAAGTGAGATATAATTTTTATCGTCATTGCATGCTTTGAAGTGAGATATAATTTTTATCGTCATTGCATGCTTTGAAGTGAGATATAATTTTTATCGTGATTGCATGCTCTGAAGTGAGATATCATTTTTATCGTCATTGCATGCTTTGAAGTGAGATATCATTTTTATCGTGATTGCATGCTTTGAAGTGAGATATCATTTTTATCGTGATTGCATGCTTTGAAGTGAGATATCATTTTTATCGTCATTGCATGCTTTGAAGTGAGATATCATTTTTATCGTGATTGCATGCTTTGAAGTGAGATATCATTTTTATCGTGATTGCATGCTTTGAAGTGAGATATCATTTTTATCGTGATTGCATGCTTTGAAGTGAGATATCATTTTTATCGTCATTGCATGCTTTGAAGTGAGATATCATTTTTATCGTCATTGCATGCTTTGAAGTGAGATATCATTTTTATCGTGATTGCATGCTTTGAAGTGAGATATCATTTTTATCGTCATTGCATGCTTTGAAGTGAGATATCATTTTTATCGTCATTGCATGCTTTGAAGTGAGATATCATTTTTATCGTTATTGCATGCTTTGAAGTGAGATATCATTTTTATCGTGATTGCATGCTTTGAAGTGAGATATCATTTTTATCGTCATTGCATGCTTTGAAGTGAGATATCATTTTTATCGTCATTGCATGCTTTGAAGTGAGATATCATTTTTATCGTCATTGCATGCTTTGAAGTGAGATATAATTTTTATCGTGATTGCATGCTTTGAAGTGAGATATAATTTTTATCATCATTGCATGCTTTGAAGTGAGATATAATTTTTATCATCATTACATGCTTTGAAGTGAGATATCATTTTTATCGTCATTGCATGCTTTGAAGTGAGATATCCTTTTTGCATTGATAAAATCTATGGATGCGTTCCTTGTGGTTACTCGTAACAGCACCAGATTAACTTCCTGTTAACCACCTCTATAGAAAACAATGTTCCGGTTGACTCGATTATGAGAGAGATAAGTTTATTGACAATCAAAGTCACCTTCACAGGTAGAGTAATTTAGATAAACAGACAAACAAACAAGTAAACAAATAGATACGAGACACCTAAATGCACACTGACATATTGTACATGTGTTGTCAATTTTGCAAACTTCAGCGACTGATGCTGGTGAATCGAAAACGAAAGTTAGCAGCTCTCGGCCAATCAGAATGCCTGCTTCAGTGACAATTATATGTCATGAATAACAATCACGAATTGACATCAATTTGGAACAATAGTATAAAAGGTTGTATATTGTATTTTGTTTGTAGCAAACTTACCGGATGTGAGCGGTTGTGTTGTGGACGCCATTCCTGTGCAGGAAAACTTCAACATCAACAGGGTAGGCTATCACCTGAGTCATGCACTTCATAATCTGGACTCAATTGTGTGTCTAAAGTAGCATTCAGATGAGTCCTTTGCGTTGGTCTCTACGATGCGTTGACACAATCCTGTGAATATTGTGTTTATGTTCGAACTGAATTTCGAATCGAAAATCATTAATATTCATGAATAGAATCTATTATCGAATTGAATACAGTTAAACTTCGTTAAGTCGAACGTCGGTAACTCGAATACCCCACTTAAGTCGAAGACATCGCCTGGTCCCGGCTGAGCTTGTGAGCAAAGCCATTAGAATAATTACGGTTAAGTTGAAGGTGTATAAGTCGAAATTCCGCTTCAGTCGAAACGAAATTTAGTCCCACCAGCCAGATTATAACACTAATTACTTTGGTTAAGTCGAAGTGCCGTCGGCGACACATCGCCATGTGATTATAACTCAGTGTGCTTCTATTCTTTACCCTAAAAAGCTGTGAAGTTTCCTGGAGTCTTTATTTATCCTAATGCATTGTTTATTTAACATATTAACGAGGTGTGGGGGTCAATTTCCCCTGTGAGGATTAGTAGTGTTGACAGGCGAAATGAAAACCATATTTAAACAGCCTGATACAGAGAATAATTTCATTCAGTCATGTCTTCCCAAAACGAAAACAATGTTCCAAACGAAGAAATGCTATTGACAAGAAGGCTGAACTCAATTTGAATGTTCTCGAAGCCATGACACTGATGCAGCAATCGTGGGCCATATCGGATCGATATGAATTCAACTGGTTGGAATTTGTAGTCACCAAATGGTCAAAACAGTTAAGTCGAGTGGTGAAAATGTTGTCCTCTCGGCTACTATGGGTGTATTTTATTTATGCTATAATTATTATTTTTTATTTGTTCGGTGAATTTACTGTATGTTTTTAATGTGTATGCTCATGAAGTGACCCAAACACGAAGCTATAAGGAATGTGCATCACATACCGTGTGCCGTGATGCATACTTTTACACCATGAAGTCAGCATGTTTCTAAGCCATCAGTCATTTGATTTTCCCATGCATATGTTTCCTAGTTCATATAATTCTAGCAAGCTACATTTGATTCATATGATACATTTTATTTTTTCCTCATATTTAATTGATATCAGAACAACTTCCAAGCTTAAATGAATAATGTAACAGAAGAACTATTTTTGCCAACCACGACAGGGGGGGGGGGGGGGGGGGGGGGGGGGTCAGTCAAAAGTAAAAACATATCACGCTCTGAAAATGGCCTTAGTTACCCTTGGACTACACAAAAAAAACAAAAAGAATGAAAAAAAAACAATTGGGAATTTTTTTTGCAATTTTTTTCATGAAAACAGAAATAATGAGTTTCAAAGCAAATAAAACCAATATCTTATACCTATTATGTTCTTAAGTGGCCACTGAAGACATAGCAAAACTCAAATTTCTTGTATCGATGAAAAAAATGACAAAAAGTGGATTTTTTTTAAATGGTCCGGCCGCGGGGGACCCACCCCCCTAGGCCCTATATGTTGCAAACTACAGAATAAACATTTAATCCATGAAAATTTGCACCCACAGTAGAAATTTATACCCACAGTAGGGTGTAAAGATGAAATTAACAAAATAGGTACCACACTCACAACAGCATAGGCAATTATGGTATAAATATATTTTCCCCAGTATCTCGGTGATTCGTATGCTTTGTATTAAATATATTTTCCCCAGTTTCTCGGTGATTGGTATGTTTTGGGAAGTGTTGAATATGGACAGAGAATTCACCACGGTGCAGCATTCGTGAGGTTCTCTGCGGGAGCTGGTGATTACGTTTGGGAGTCTGCTGCTCACTCAAGGTAAGTGAATCATGATGCATTATTTGTGGGGTCCTTTATGGGTGCTGGTGGGTATACATTGTGAGGTTCTCCGCGGGAGCTGGTGATTACCTTTGGGAGTTTGCTGCTTGCTCACTCAAGGTATGTGAATCTATTGTGGGGCAGAATACGTGAGGTTCCCTGTGGGTACTGGTGGGTTCTCTATGGGTTCTGGCAGTATTCGCCACGGTGCAGCCTTCGTGAGGTTCTCCGAAGGTGATTGCGTTTTGGAGTCTTTGGGAATCTATCGTGGGGCAGCATATGTGGGGTTCTCTGCGGGAGCTGGAGATTACGTTTGGGAATCTGCTGCTCACTCAAGGTAAGTGAATCATGATGCATTATTCGTGGGGTTCTTTATGGGTGCTGGTGGGTATCCATCGTGGGGCATGATGCATTATTCGTGGGGTTCTTTATGGGTGCTGGTGGGTATCCATCGTGGGGCATGATGCATTATTCGTGGGGTTCTTTATGGGTGCTGGTGGGTATCCATCATGGGGCAGCATTTGTGAGGTTCTCCACTGGAGCTGGAGATTACGTGTGGTAATGAAATATATCATAATGCTTCATTTATGGAATTGTCTGTGGGTGCTGTTATGAATCGATCATGGTGCAGCAAGTAAGTTCTATATGCATCATGCATAGGCAAGCCTGAATTTTGTGTGTCTGACATTTGCAGAATGAGGTCCCCAGAGGTGAATTCAGTGATGCTACCATGCATAGAGGGCTAGCATCACCAAATTCACCCTCTGGGGACCTCATTCTGCTTAGGTCTCATCATCTGGTAGGAATCTATAGTCTCAAATTAACATTGTTTTTAGTTACTTTTTCCCTTCTGGCAAGTTTCTATATCCCCTAATTTGCAGAAGATAAATTGAATAATCGAGGTGAATAATGGGTGAACATCACCAACTGCAGTCTGATCAGAAGGTGTCTCATAGCATTTGAGGCCTAAGCACTGAATACGAAAATCATGTTATGTATCCCTATTTTTCACTTTTTTATGAACTTTCAGTTTTGTAAAATAATTTAACCATCAAACCAGTAATGTTGCATTTAACCCTTTACCCAACAGAACGGCCCTGTGCCAATGCATTCTCTTATATATGCGAGTCGACCATAGGTCGCCTCGCATATATAAGAGAATGCATTGGCTTAACACATATTAAAAATGATAAAATTGTCAAAGAATGTAGAAAAATATTATAAAAATTGTTAAAAAATGTATAAAAAAATTATAAAATTGTTAAAGAATGTAAGAAAAAATGGTAAAAAGTGTTTTTAGGCCAATGCATTCTCTTATATATGCGAGTCGACCTATGGTCGACTCACATATATAAGAGAATGCATTGGCACAGGGCATAACTGTAACCATCACAAATGTGGTCAAGGAGCCGGTTCCAATGATATCCATATTTGTATGGTGTTATTGAGACAGACGGAAGATATTTTTTACTGTTGAAGCTTTATTTGGGCGTTTTTGGCCATTTTGTTGGGTAAAGTGTTAACACAGGCAGTTATGCCCTCCCCAGATACTTATTTTCTATTTTTCAGACCCCCTTGCAAACCATGAAATCATGTACTGCTACCTTATTAGTCAAATTAAGGGCTAATAATTCATATTTTTTTCTCAGTGCTGCAGGAGAGTGTGAGGAGGAGAGACACTACATGTTCAAACCACGATGTTCCAGCACACGCAACGGAGATTACCTCACGACCTTCGGCTCGGGGATGAGGAGCCAATGGAGTAAGCATGTTATTACACCCGGTTCAGGCAGACGTGCTAATGATGCATCAAATTTAAGTCATTAATTTTGTCAATAGTCCGTCCAGATTAGGCCCATGTGAATAGTGAGTTTTTGATCAAATCAAATTTCGAGCCGAATACCTCTAAAAAAAATAATTTAATATTGAATCGAATATTTCATAAATTTGCTTTCCGAAATGATAAGATAAAGTTATATTTCCCGTTTTCGTATGTATATCAGAATTATCTATTTATTAAAACTCGTTGTCATTTTTTTGTGTGAACTGTTGATTGACAATTAAAGACATCATTTCTTCAAAATATATATGACAAACAATTAGGAAAATATAATTTTCGTGCAGTAAATAAAAACTTCCGACGTCACTAGCGGGGAATTACACATCTGTCTGTGTCTTACTAAAAATTATGAGGATGGGTTTAGGAACTAATTATGTGATAAAAATTGTTAATAATTATGTATCGGCAAAAGGTAGTAAATTTTATTATTACATATCTATCAACGTAATTCGCATGATCGCACGAGTTTCCAGGCGTGTGATAATTCTCAGAATCGCAATAGTGCAATCTGTCGACGGAAATATTTCATTCAGTGTTAAAACTCAATTAAATTCACATTTTCTGTACCGGAGATGTACGACTATGAGTCAACTTACTATGATACGGAGATATGTAATAAAAATAGAACCGCATGAGTGTCTGGATTTTGACGAATTATCGCACTCGTTTTGTTGGCGAAATGTGATACCTCTCGTGCGGGACTGTGTCCCGCACTCGAGGTATCGCTCCGCCAACAAATCTAGTGTGATAATTCCGTCAAAATCCAGACACTCATGCGGTTCTATCTATGTTCAGGCTAATACGCTTCCTAATTAACTCTCGGTGAAAGGGCTTCCTTTTTAAGGATGTCCCCACAGCCGATGTGGTTAGGTCGTGGATAAGATCATCACAGTCTGGGCTAGACGAGGTTTGCGCGGGTTCGAACCCCGGCATGGATGAAAATCGGGACCTGTTTTCAAGCTTGATATGGTTTGAGGAACATCTCAATGTACCATTCGGATTGACACATGGCCATTTCGATAAGAAATGAGAATTTGTTCACGCAAATATGAAGCAATGAACACTCATACTGAGTCCGTGCCTCCATAACTCTGACATATATATATTATATACTCTCGTCTATTTCAGCTTCAATGAAGATTCTATCTACTGACTATAACCACGCTGTGGTTTACACCTGCACAAAGGAAAAGCTTGATGGAACTTGTGACGCTACAGGAATATCCATCAGATTTCTGAGTCGGCAGCAAACAGTCGATGACAGTACTCTCCAATCATTGATCAGCACCACATTACCTAACGTGTGTGCGAGTCCGTTTGACATGCAGAGACTACCAGTCCGAGGTAATGTTAACTTACTTACACAGGGATGTGGCATGGGGAGGGGGGTTGTGGCGTGGGGGTGTCAGCACTCGCCAGTCATTGATCAGCACCACATTACCTAACGTGTGTGCTAGTCCGTTTGACATGCAGAGACTACCAGTCCGAGGTAATGTTAACTTACTTACACAGGGATGTGGCATGGGGAGGGGGGGTTGTGGCGTGGGGGTGTCAGCACTCGCCAGTCATTGATCAGCACCACATTACCTAACGTGTGTGCTAGTCCGTTTGACATGCAGAGACTACCAGTCCGAGGTAATGTTAACTTACTTACACAGGGACGTGACACGGGGAGGGGGGGGGGGGGGGTTGTGGCATGGGGGAGGGGGGTGTCAGCACTCCCCAGTCATGATCAGCACCACATTACCTAACATGTGTGCTAGTCCGTTTGACATACAGACTACCAGTCCGAGGTAATTTTAACTTATTTACACAGGGATGTGCCACGGGGGGGGGGGGGGGGGGGGGGGGGGGGGGGGGGGGGGGGTTGTGGCATGGGGGTGACAGTACTTGCCAGTCATTGATCAGCACCACATTACCTAACGTGTGCTCTAGTCTATTGACATGCACAGACTACCAGTCCGAGGTGATTTTAACGTACTTACACAGGGATGTGGCATGGGGAGGGGGGGTTGTGGAACGTGGAGGGGGGGTTGATTTGATAGCACTTGCCCGTCGGTGATCAGCACCACATTACCTAACATGTGCGCTAGTCCATTTGACATGCACAGACTACCAGTCCGAGGTAATGTTAACATACTTACATAGGGATGTGGCATGGGGAGGGGGTTGTGGATGGGGTGGGGGTGACTACTCGCCAGTCGGTGATCAGCACCACATTACCTAATGTTTGTGGTAGTCCGTATGAAACAGACTACCAGTCCGAGGTAATAGTCCAGTGCATTTATGAGAAAAAATGTCAAACCCGAAATAACTGCAACATAATTTTCTTTGCAGGAATAAGTACATAAACCCATCATAAAAAACATAATAAAAAAAAACAACAAAAGGGAAATTGGCACCTACTATTTTGGCTTTTGACAATGGATGCCCATCGGGCATATAATAAAGCTAAATGCAGTTTATTGGTTGGAAACAAAACACACATTGCTATCGGTCGCGACCTAATACATTCTTAAAGCTACAACATCATGCAGCAGCCATTTCTGTTAAAATAACGTGCAAGGATACCGTATGATACAAATATTGACATCATGACACAGTGCTGGGAGTAGGGTAACATCTTGAGAGTAGGATAACATCTTGGGAGTATGATAACATCTTGAGAGTAGGATAACACATTCGGTCTTCTGGGAGTGTGGATATGATTTATATTTTGACGTAAAAAGTTGATGAAAATATAATAATTCAATGTTTTTTACAGTTACCTGTTTCGATAGATTAGCAACGATGAATATGCCATCACGCAGATGTGATGTGGAGAATATCAGAGTGCAGATCCCATATGTCGACCAGATAAGAGTGAGTAGTCAATATTATAATGAATTTGCGTCCACACAGATGTGATGTGGAGAATGTCAAGAGTGCAGATCCCATATGACTAGATAAGAGTGAGTAGTCAATATTTTAATTAACATGTATCCACACTGATGTGATGTGGAGAATATCAGAGTGCAGATTCCTTATATCGACCACATAAGAGTGCAGTAGTCAATACTCAAATAGTATTCTAATAAGTTTTAAAGCATGGGATTATACTTCATTGACTTAATCCATCTATCCATATCTCAGTCATATATCATTGCATTTTCAAGAGCATTTTTAAACGAGTTTCCAGTTATCTTTGTTCTTTGTTTGTTTGGAAAATTAGAGTCTTACCTACAAAATCTTGTTAGAGAGGCAACGAAAAGGAGTTACCGTTCAATAGTGACATCATGTTTGATGTTACAGTTTGAAGAGAACTGTTTGGTGGAAAATCATAGCACGCATATCCAAAACGGGCTATTATACAAAGGGTTTTCGAAAACCAAAATCGGCATGTCTGTCACCTACAATTTCTATGAAAACATACAGTCAAATTACAAAAGAAAAAATACACTGTACATCTGTGTTTTGTCAGATTTGACCACAGAAACTGTTTGTAGGACTCCACTTCCCATCACCCTACAATTAGTTTTGTTGTGGTCAAATTCTAATATACTCCCCAAGCACAGTGTATTTATTTCTTAATGATATCTCAGCCATGTGTTTTGGATCTCAACAAAATTTGGTAGGAAGGTTATACATTATCAGAAATAAAAAATATTGTAAGCAAGGATTTTATACTCACGTAGATGAACGAGGCCCCCACCCCCCTGGAATACGGAATACCACTTAACAGCCATATGGAACACAGACTACCAGTTAAGATCAGATAAGATAATTTATTGATGATAAAAGGATCTAAAAGGCAACATGATAGTAAAACGCCAGTCATCCCGCAGTGTCCACGTCTAAAACAATCTAAAATGATGATGATCGACGATCTGTATGTCAAACCGTGAATTTATTGTGACAAAAATCGCATTTATATTATTATTATGATCATTTTTTGGAAGGTCGGCATACGAATACCGGTATTTTTGGAATACCGAATACCTCCTAACAGAGGGGCCGGAATACGGCATACCTCATAACAGGGCATGGATTACGGCGTACGAAAAGGGGGCCTCATGAACATAAATAATTTAAGGTTCAAGAATGCACTGTCTGACTTGTTAAACCAAATACATCTTAAAGATGCATTATCCGAATTAACACTCCCAAATTACTATATCCGAATTAACACTCCCAAATTACTATATCCGAATTAACACTCCCAAATTACTATATCCGAATTAACACTCCCAAATTACTATATCCGAATTAACACTCCCAAATTACTATATCCGAATTAACACTCCCAAATTACTATATCCGAATTAACACTCCCAAATTACTATATCCGAATTAACGCTCCCAAATTACTATATCCGAATTAACACTCCCAAATTACTATATCCGAATTAACACTCCCAAATTACTATATCCGAATTAACACTCCCAAATTACTATATCCGAATTAACACTCCCAAATTACTATATCCGAATTAACACTCCCAAATTACTATATCCGAATTAACACTCCCAAATTACTATATCCGAATTAACACTCCCAAATTACTATATCCGAATTAACACTCCCAAATTACTATATCCGAATTAACACTCCCAAATTACTATATCCGAATTAACACTCCCAAATCACTATATCTTCGGCTTCGGGGATAACAAATATTTGATTCGAGTCGAGGAACCCACCCATCAAAGCTCAGAGTGATCAGATATCAATTTTTGTAGTTTGTTATTTCTCGAGATGTGCAATTATTTGTGGCCCAGAAAACAGCTGTCAATCCGACGGTATCGGACAAAATTGCAGATGAAGATGGGTAACTATAAAATCAAGTGGTAATAATGCTAAATTTCATGATACTCAAGTGATAATACAGCCATATTTTGTTGAACAAAATGCTGATAAATAACACGTTTTTGGAAATTTAATACCATAGTTGACAGTGGTTAGCATTATTATGTTGCAATTAATCGATTGTGATAACTAAAGCGTATTTTGAAGAAATGTTGTTTTTGTTGTATCTTTATGATATGGGGACCGCCTGATCGGATTGAGTACCTTTAAATTAATTCTGAATTTGTAGTCATATCGGTTGTGGTATGAGGTTGGTTTATAGGTAACCCTGAACACAATTTTAACAATGAATATTTTGCAGTTATCGGGGTTGTGGTATGAGGTTGCGAGGACACGAGATCCAGTATTCACCTTTGATTCGTCGCTGATATACTACCGGGTCGAGGATACTGGCTTCCTATCTTTAAGATATGCAGGTAGAAGGTATGTACACTAAACAGAATTAACAGTTCATTTTCTGAGCAAATTAAATGACTGGTGAATTTTGTAGTCAACGCCCCTAATCGACTAGTCAAAACCAACCATATATAAAACCTGAAAATCCCACACAGGATTTTCAAACTAATATTTTTAGAAATTGAGGATCTGCTCATTTCTAAGTGTTTGAATGTGAATTTTCACAGCTGTTTGCCTTCATAAATTTACAGATTTTGAAGTAGCTGATGCACCGAGCTTCCCAACTTCCGGCACATGCGCAGTCTAATATGTGCTCAATAATATCACAACTTCATATGAATACGTGGTTCTAGGTACCTCACATGTCGTCATCGGTTTGATCTTGTATCAATCACTGCATGTGTAGTAAAAAAAAAATCAGAACATTTTAATTGTAACGTTGGAAGTAGATAAAAGGTGCCGTGCTTTGAATATGTTAAAGCTTGTATAGTAACGTCTGATTTTAAAATGTGACATAGTTGAACAATTCGACATAAGAATTTATCCCCTTTCCAAAAGATAACAGGTCGTCACATTCCGATAATCTTGAGGCATTGATGAGAGGTGAAAATAGAATTTATGTGAATGACACCGATAGTTTGATTTTCCAGCTAACAGCTAGTCAACAGTTGGCAAGTTCCCGGCTTTAATGCAAAGTTTAGACTCAATGGCACTTTGTTGGAAAATCTCCAACCATAGGGTGTGTTTGTTTTTAACCATATAATGATGAAAGCTGCTCTGGTGCAGCATTAAAGATCCTGTGCCAGTGCATTCTCTTATTACTCTTATCTCCCATAGGGAGCCTCACATATATAAGAGAATGCACTGGCTTACAAGGTCAAGGTAAATATTGATAGGCCAATGCATTCTCTTATATATGTGAGGCTGCATATGGTAGACTCGCATATGTAAGAGAATGCATTGGCACAGGGTTTTTTGCTAAATTTCAGGAAGCTCCCGTTAAGGAAGTGTTAATTGATTGGAATATTCCATTAGTTTGAAAGGTTGATAAGCCTAATGGAATAGTCCTATAGAAGGGGGTAAAAAATATATTCTGGTGGTAACGCCCTTCTTATTACTGCATTGCACTGACAATTATTCCCTTAATATTTAAGCCCACAGAATGGACAATGCTTCTTGATAAAAGGAACGACACGTCCGAGGTGTATCAACACGATCAATGGAGAATATCTGGGACGAATGCAGATGCCGGGTCAGAACATGTGGGGTAAGAAAAATACTCATCTACATCTGTTATATAGATAATATCTGGGACGAATGCCGGGTCAAAACATGTGGGGTAAGAAAAATACTCATCTACATCTGTTATATAGATAATATCTGGGACGAATGCCGGGTCAGAACATGTGGGGTAAGAAAAATACTCATCTACATCTGTTATATAGATAATATCTGGGACGAATGCCGGGTCAAAACATGTGGGGTAAGAAAAATGATCATCTACATCTGTTATATAGATAATATCTGGGACGATTGCAGATGCCGGGTCAAAACATGTGGGGTAAGAAAAATGCTCATCTCCATAGATAATATCTGAGACGAATGCAGATGCCGGGTCAAAACATGTGGGGTAAGAAAAATGCTCATCTACATCTACATCTGTTATATAGATAATATCTGGGACGAATGCAGATGCCGGGTCAAAACATGTGGGGTAAGAAAATTGCTCATCTACATCTACATCTGTTATATAGATAATATCTGGGACGATTGCAGATGCCGGGTCAAAACATGTGGGGTAAGAAAAATACTCATCTACATCTACATCTGTTATATAGATAATATCTGGGACGATTGCAGATGCCGGGTCAAAACATGTGGGGTAAGAAAAATGCTCATCTACATGTACATATGTTATATAGATAATATCTGGGAGAATGCAGATACCGGGTCAAAACATGTGGGGTAAGAAAAATGATCATCTACATCTGTTATATATAGTGATGAGCCGATAATCGGGAACGACAATCGGAATCGGCCGATTGTGGCCCATCGGATGACAATCGGTACTCCGGTTTGAACATCGGGATTTCCGATTGTCTAAATAATAAATGAGTGCTTGTTTTTCTTTAATAAACTGTTTTAAATATGACGATGTTTTCTTGAATAAATGACCAGTAAATATGGGGAAAGTGATACCAAACACAAACTTGATATACATACATGCCCTCTGCAATACCCCGGCCGTACCTGGGTCCATGTGTGAACAATATATTAGTGGGGGTCGCCGGGAAGCACGTGACACTTTGAGTTAGAGTGAGGCAGCGAGCATGACGCTGTGATTGCGCATAATAATTCGATTGATTTCTTTAGCATTGTGATGTACACAACGTACATGTCATGGGACTCATGTACGCCCATAGGTAACTTTATTGTTCGTCAACATGTAGACATTTTGATTTATGTACGCAGTACAACAAAGGTATCTATATAATACATACAGCGTAACAGGTATAAACACTACTATAGAAACCGAAAGTGCATGTCACGTGACTTTAAATAGTTGAAGACAACACCTAATCACGGATAGCAGCTATCCTCTACCCATCCAGTCAGCCTCGTGTGACGTCACGTATATGTCACCACAAATGATTATTATGATGACCACGCCGAAATCGAATCGTGTCTGTGAAATTGACATGAACATGGTGTAACTTGCAACTAGTTCAGTCGGCTCATTTCCTTTGACGTGATGTCTTTGAATTGGGATCAAAGAAAAATGCCGTTTGATGAATTGTTATCAAAAACGGACCATGGACATGTCGTCATGCACGTGGCTACATCAAACTTTCAAAAAATTTGTTGTGGAATAGCCTAGAATACATGGGTATGTTGCCTGTATTCGATCACTAGTCTGCCCATACCCACCTATCTCCTTACCCAAACATATACTTATGTATACAGTGTACTGGCATATTACTACGTTTGTTGATAGCTTCTAATTCTAAGTATTATATAACACATATAACATATTCTGCTATACATTATTGAAATAATCGGAATCGGCACCTGAATCGGCCGATTGTGATCTCAAATAATCGGCGCACGGCTCTATTTGACAATCGGCTCATCACTAGTTATATAGATAATATCTGGGACGAATGCAGATGCCGGGTCAAAACATGTGGGGTAAGAAAAATGCCCATCTACATCAATATTTATTTTGCACACCTCTTTACTGTATAGAACTATGATGGGAATACTGATTATGGTAAATTTGGTAAAATACATGTATCAAGAGATTCTGTTAAATATTGTTCAAGTTATCATCTGGATAACCGAACAATTAATTATCTTTGAGTTGAAAAATGGAAATAATTCTTAAATCATTGGGCTGTGAAAAAATTCCAACATTTTGCATTTTCTCAAATGTGAATCACATACAAAATATAAAGAATTAATGTTGAATATTTCTCAAGTTATTGTCTAGACAACCCAACAATGGGGCATAACTCAGTCACAGTCAAAAATCATCTGAAAATGACTTGTGTCTTCTCAAATGTGATCTAGATATCAAATATCAAGAAATTCTGTGGAGTATTGCTCATCCGGACAATCCAAAAACTGCAAGTTCTAAGTAAAGAAAATAGACTTAAATCTGCCAAAAATCATCTAACCATGAACAAATTCGTACTTGACCTCTGCGTAGTTATGATCCGGACAACCTGGACAGATGGACAGACATGTTGATATATAAGTCTTCCACAATGTTTTGGGGGACAATGAGCAGTATTTACTTTCAGATGCTGAATTCAGATTATTATAATTATGGTGTGGCCTATTCATGCATAAACACCAATGACGATAGTACGTGTAGTCCACCGGGAACCAAACCAGCTGCGGCTGACATATATATTATATTTATGCCGAATGAAGAGTATTTTATTTCAGTGACATGGAAGATGCTGTATTCAGATTACTATAATTACGCTGTGGCCTATTCATGTGTAAACACCAATGACGATGGTACGTGTAGTCCATCGGGAACCAAGCTGCATGTACTCAGTCGTAGCCTGCATCGACTCACACAGAGCACATGGAACCATATATACAGCATTGTCAGTTCATCATGCATAGACCCTCTAGCACTGGAGTATGTGCAATATTCAAGTAAGTTAACACTTTAAATGCCCACTTAATTATCGAATCACCAGATCACATTATATACAACATATTTCGTATTATATACATTTGAAAGAGGACGCTCCAAAACATTGTATTATCAACTGATCTGGTCTAATAAACTGGGAAAATGTTGTTTTTGTCGAGGTACCGAGGTGTGTTCTGTGCTTATTTTGATCCGGACTACTGTAAAGTCTATTATTCTCAATGAAAGGGGAATAACTCTATCTCTTATTTTGAATTCTGATGCATTCTGGGTTGACAACAGGGAAAGTCTTGAAATGAATCTGAGAATCTTGGTGGACACTCATATGCCACGGCTGTTACCTATTCTGGTGGAATATATATTTTTGGTTCCACTTCCAAATGGTATATAATATGGAATATGTTGTGTATAATGTTGTCTGGGCATTCAAAAATTAAGTGGTCCTTAACTCTTTAACACTGCGACGTTTAATTTGATGGTACCACCGTACTCCCCTTGTAGTCTAGGCAACACAGGGAGGCGGGTGTCCCCATAGTACATAGTACTCTAACGGTGTACACAAACTAAGGAAAAGTTCAAATAATAAGTTCAACAAACGACGATATCTAAACATTTCCCACCAATGAATATGAATTCTTCTGTACTTTCATTTTCTATTTTTCTGTCTCCCATCTGCTGTTATATCCTGCACACCCTTCCAAATTAATAATAGCCCATTCCAGTTTAGACTTTTATAACTGAATGGGAGAATCCATTCAGTATAGAAAAGGCTAAGGGTAATTTATTAATGAATTCATGCCACAAATACTACACAGTAATCTATAACCATATCTCAGAGGGGGCATTGCTAAGTTGACTGGAAACTTGTTCCCCAATCCTTTAGCAATTTATATATTTTACTACTAAATAATGTTTAAATCACCATCACTCA